>OZ014445.1:8151854-8374144 GCA_963966035.1 Acleris laterana | reverse complement strand
AAAGAGGATTGTTTTTTATGACATGCCATTGGAAAGGAAAATATGGTGACATAATGATAAAAACCAAGCGGATTAATTTTATGATCTAAGTATTAATAATTATTGTAATTATTGGAAAATTTAATTTGCTGATCTAAAGTGCTAAAGTAGTTTTATACTGTATGTCTATTGAGAAATAAAAAATAATATGATGAAATGATATGATGTATCTGAGGCCCAAAGACATAAGACTGTCTTTGCGTCGCCAACCTTAAGGACTATGTTATCCAAAATAATGTGGATATTAAAACACAGCAGTTCGTAATAGACAGTATCCATAAGGTTCAAAATCAAATAACTTTTTAATTATACTCCTGAACTCCTTAGCTCCTTTGAACAGCACAGGATCGATCATGGTGGAGATATTTTGGGTAGGCTTATGTCCAACATCTACGTTATGAATGAATTTATTGCGTAAAGACTCACATTACAACTGCTTATGCCTCACTTGATCCTGTTTCGGCTGACGATGATGAATTACTGAATTCTAGGACTTACCCCTTCAGCGGTGCATATACAAGAAGTACAGGGTGAGGGGAACGCGGAGTCCCCGACGGGCACGCTGCGACCAGCGATGAGGCAGCCCTGCGCCGAGCTCTCACGCCACGCCGACAGGTCCACTTTGGGTAAGGACGCGCACGGCACGCGGGGGTTCCTGGAGGAATCAAGGAGGAAATATATGAAAAATAAATATCAAGGTACGATCTCACACAAATTGACCTAGTCCCAAACTAAGCCCTAGGCTTGTATTATGGGTATTAGACAACGATATATAATAAACATCAAACATGATTTTGACGTTGTAGGTGATTGACGTCTGTTTTCTTTTGGATGTAACGGATTGATTCATCTTCTTCTACAACTTCAAGAGAAGTTTTACTCCAACTCTATACAACCATGTTTACAACTCTTGAACGGCACAGTCGACGAGTCTTAACAAAATTATCCGTACCGTTTTACGACTTGAAAAGTTTTTACTTACAAGAAATTGCTGGGCAGGTCGAAGGCGGCTCGTTGCATGTCACTGTTCTGGTCAAAATTCTCGCACAGAATCTTAGAGAACGTCACTTTACGGATCTCAGACAATTGCTGTTCAGTAAAGCGGGCAGCGTTGTTGTCATTTTCATACCTAGAAAAAAAAACAATATTTAGATACATCAGTTATTTTATACGATTAATTCGATCTGGTATTAATTTTCTTTGAACGCGGATGCTTACCAAAATCTATCGCACTTTCTCAACTGTCTGAACTGTATGGCGATGATGCAAGCAAAGGTCGGCCCTACAAGTCCTCCTTGAAGCGGCCTCTCACTCATACCTCCAGGGAACAGATCGATGTCGTCCACTGTCGGGTATATCCTCTTCAACCTGAATGCCAATGAAAAAAATATATAAATATCTTTATACTGAGTTAAATCGTTGTTAATCAAAAATACGCTCGAAAATAGAAGATACGCACCTCGCGATGACTTCATCGGGAATTTCTCTCGCCAAATCCTCAAATGTGGCAGCTCTCTTCAGATTGCACAGTGCTCTGTAATTATTGTAACTGGGTATTCCATGATCTCTCGCTCTTTGGATATTCAGGGCGACCAAGTCAATGCCTGAGAACGGGATGCGACGATCTTCAAAAAGATGGTTAGTGACCTCTCCAGTGATGAATTGATCAAGAGTTTCCATGGGAGTTGAAGCCAGACCGCGAAGGAGCTCGTCAACCATTTGAGCGTGCTGTAATAGTAAAATTGTGTAAGTAAGATTTTTGGTAATAATCTCCATACGCTTTTTCTAGTTTTTTTAATTACATTGGACAAACTTAAAACTTTTAGTTAATAAGTTGAACTTACATTCATGAACATGTCGGGCCTGAAGAAACCGTCTCTCAGCAGAATCGGGGGCTCGATGGGCTGGTAGGTGGGCGACAGACGAGGGAGATGCGGCCGCAGGAGGGAGTGACCGAACCTGAAGGCGGCAGCAGCGAACTCCGTCACGATTGACGGGTTACAGGTCGGAGAGTATTCCTTGTAGTACCCTAAAACGAAAATATTTGTGTTTAAATCATTAATTAATATGCCACTTGTCATACAGCACTCTTAGCGAAATGTAAGCATGTATTTGCAGCCGTGTTTCTCTAAAGATGCGTGTCATAAGAGGCTTTGGTAAATTATGACCGCATTTTTAGGTTTGCATCTGCAAAATGCCCTAACCTAAATGTAACCCTTTGCAAATCTTACCGGCAGGCAACAATTTCAATCCATACAAGTTAACAGCGTTCCACGACAGCAGCCTAGGCAGGAACTCATTGTAGATGGTGTGCGTGAACTCTGCGATGATAATTCGTCTCGTGTGCTCGAAGAGCAGGTCAGCATCCCAGTGCGGGTTGACTCCTTTAAGTCCTTCCGCGATGCGGTTGTGTTCTCGAAGCCAGATCGTGTGGATGGCCGTTAAGCCTGGCTGTTCTGAAGCTCGACCGTCACCTGTAAAAAGTGTTAATTTTAGAGAGGATTGCATGTTAGCTTAGGGCTTTCTAAATTAATAGACCTATAACTTTCGATCTGCATCAGTAATACTTCTATAATAGCTTCTTACCAGCAATGAAGCAGAACCCACTGGCCGCCTTGCACTCAGGATGGCTGTCAGAGCGCGGCAGCAAGTCACGAGTGAGCAGAGGGTGCACAGTCGCGTTGAGTCGTCCATTGAACCCTCGCAGCTTCTGCACAATACACGGGTTTTCGCCGTATATCACCGATCCGTCGATGAACGCCGTATTTTGATTGACTTGCTCTCTGGGTCCTGAGAAACATGTTCAAGATTTTACACATCAATTGATGTATACCTAATAGAAACTTAAGATTCCTAGAAGCAAGTGCACAAATAAAGTTCTGTACATTACTTATTTTCCTTACCTAGCTGCTGCTGTCCAGGCAAGCTCCTCATGAAGGGGAAGCACAGCCGCTCGCCGGAGGTGACGTTGACCTCGGGGTAGTAGTGGTCGCCGCGCGGCACGGGGATGGGGTTGCACTCGGGGTGCACGGTGCGCGGCGAGTCGCATGAGCGGCAGTCCGGGATGGACTCGTGGAAGCCTGTGGAAATAAAGAGGGATGGGGGGTTATGACAAAAACGAGTAGTTTTTTTTAGGCAACGATGCCTATATTTTAGTTTACGTATCTAAAGAGTGCTTATCGAGACAAATCGAATGATTTCAAACTCTGCGATTATTGATACTATTGATTAGACAGACCGAGAATATTTTCTCTTGAGATTACTTAATTAACAGTATCCTGTAGACAGTATACTTGTATAGGTACACGCCATGAAATACGAAATATTGCGAAAAATTTTAAAGAAGTTTGTTCCAGTGAATTTGATCAAGCCAGATTTGGGTTTTTATGTAAAACTTGTATTAGGTATGTGTGTTACAAAGCCGTTGCCCTTTACTCACCTTTATGGATAGGAGTCATAGTGAGCTCGTGGTCCAGGAACTGCGCGTACTGCATCACCATCAGGGTGTATCTTGTGTGCAGGTTGGAGATGTCCGGGTGAATGACGGTGGAGACCACTCGAGGAGACGCCAGCGGGGTGCCCGTCACTGAGTTGATACGGGGGCGGCTCACACCTAGGAAAACGATACTTATCAAGTTTATGCTTGAGAATGGCTAGGATTTTAGTTAGAAGTAAGGGGGTTGGCAGAGGTTTAGTCAAAAGTTGTAACTCAGAAGATAGATGAAGCAATATGAAGTGACACAGACTAGATGGCTGATAAAGGTAAATACGGGAGCCATCATACAGGTATTTAAGCGTGACAAGAACCAGCGTCGCTATTGAATAACACACTCGCTATCGCAATCGGCTTCAAAGTGTGACGTCATTTTGTATGCAGACTAGCCTTCGGACTGCTAAAATGGACACGCTTCACATTGCGAGTGGGTTACGCCCTCAGGTCTAGAATATGTTTCTCAGAGCTAAGGAAGTCCATAAGTACCTACTCACTCAGGATCCTATTTTTTTATTTGAAGGTCCTATTCTATGTACTTACCATCTTCATAGACAGGCGGCAGCAATCTCGCGAATGTTGTCAGACTCTTGCCCAAGTTAGGGTTCCTCAGATTATTGCAATGAGCCGTGTATGTTCTGAAAGGATTATCGACATCGCAGGCGCCGTTGTCATCGCACTGGGGTTCGATTACAGGCCCAAGTTGGTCTTGTCCCACAAAGCCACTGACGTCGACCGATTGTAAGGCATCAGCGAAGTCGTTGGAAGTGCCGAAACCAAGGGAATCGTCGAAGGTTTGACGTTTGCGACGGTGTCTACAAAAAGATAATAAGTTTAATTAATAAAATTGTAGCATTAGATAGTAGTAACTAAGTTTCAATTCCGGTTTGTCTGTTTCTCTCAGCTTTCTTTATTCCGAGTATGGTGTTGTTCATGTGGTTATTAATAAACTTACCCGCCGTGGATGGTATTGAGCAGTTCATTGGTGGCGAATTCGAAGAACAGCGAAGTGTTAGCCAGTTTCAAGGCGTATTTGTTAGCTTTGGAGAACGACGCGGCCGTTCCTACAGGGGATTTCGGGTCCGCTCCTCCACCTGAGAACAAACATAATAACATTCCACGTTTTTGAGAATACCATCTGTTTAATTTATTTTGTTTTGACTGCCCAAGAAAAGCCTTAGGATTTTAGTTAGAAAGAGGAGAGGGGCTCGACAGTAGTGATTCTTTCAGATTATAATGGGAAATATAGATTATACTAGCTTCTGCCTGCGACTTCGTCCACGTAGATTTCGATTATCGTTATTTCCTGGGGAACTTTTAAACTTTCCGTGATGAAAAGTAGGCTATATCGTAATCCAGGGTATAAATTATCTCCATTTCAAATTTCATCCAAATCCGTCAGTCCCTTTTTAAGGCTTATGCGACTTACGTGCTTCCCACAACATGTATTCCAGTTTTTTCCTGTCAGCCATCTCCTGTTTTGCC
Source organism: Acleris laterana (assembly GCA_963966035.1). Classification (NCBI taxonomy): domain Eukaryota; kingdom Metazoa; phylum Arthropoda; class Insecta; order Lepidoptera; family Tortricidae; genus Acleris; species Acleris laterana. The sequence continues at coordinate 8,369,130 of OZ014445.1, read as the reverse complement.
TTTTCGAGCGCGGTGGCGAGCATGTCCTGCGACAATTGCTCGGCCGCCTTGGCTCCACTCTCGTCGCGCCACGCCACCAGCTCTAAACGGCCGTGTTGTGAACAATCTTGGGCAGCATTCCTGGGAAATTAATTGTATATTGCAATTAGGTGCATGGTGATTTTATTAAGGCTACTCTTAAATATATAGGGTAAACGCATCATATTATTACTGTATGCCGAATTGTGCTTATCTGTCATTTAGTTAAGAGTGCAACGGTATATGCATGTATTTTATAGTAGATCTTTGTCTATTATATACACACATTCATACGCACACTAAACTATGAATTATTATTATTTTACGACTGAAATATAACTGGGACATACGGGGTGGATAGACTATGTCATAATATACAGCTCAAACAATTAGAATAGAACTTCACTTCAGGTAAGTTCGTTTCATTCTTATTGGATTTTTCGCTGTACAGTCTCGAAATGACATCTTCTTTGACAAGAGAGATGTGGAGAATAAAGAAGTTAAGTAGGTGAAGTTAATGCTACTTAGGTATTTGAACAGTGACAAAAAACATGACATTAATATTAAAAATTATAACTTACAAGTAAGGATCTTTTTTGACAAAGGATTTCGGTTGGATTTCATTCAACGCGGCATCGTTGGCACAAAGAAGTCCAGAGAGAGATACTTTTCTAATGGCTGCCAGTTGTTCAGGCAAAAACGATGAAGGCGGAAGGTCGTTCTCATACCAGAATCTGCAAAAAATAATTCAACAAATTATTTTTTGATCAATTTATTGTATTAATAAAATTGTATTTAATTATATTTAATGATATACCTGTCGCTTTTCTTAAGGTTGGCAAACTGCATTGCCAAAACGCAAGCCAAAGTCGGTCCAATAACGGCACCAGAAGCTGCTTTTTCCAGAGCACCTCCGATCATTAGTTCAACGTCTTCAACATTTCTGTATAACAGTAATAAGAATTATTGATATAAGACTAACATTAATTGGGAACAACAAAAATGTGAGTATTCTATGAGCTAAGCGGTCTATTAGAACAAAAACGATTCAGAACAAAAATTGACGTAGGTCTACGAGTACGTAAAGACTGAATCTCGCTGGAGAGAGCTTGAAAGGCAACGGCAATTGTAATTGTCGTCTATTTAAATATATTTCCAGGAATCACAAGGCTGAAGCAATTCAGGTGTAATTTAGAGCGACATATACCTGTACATGCTGGCCATCATTTCCTGCTGAGCCCTGTCAAATCCAAGCTTCTCGAAGTCACCATAAGATTTTACTCCTGCCATGGGTTCGCACATCCTTAACGTCCGCGAGTAGGAAGCAACTCCGTGGTCTCGGGCTCTGTTCAGGTCCCATTGGGCGGAAGGCGTGAATCGGGAGACACGGTAAGCACTGGTGTCCGTCAAATCTTGGATAGTTATGGTAGCGTTGATCTGAAAAAATATGGATGTGAAATTTAGCGCTCGAAAACCAAAAGAGCCTGCACTTATGAACCTATTAGTTTAAAAAAAGACAAATACCTAAGTTGGTATCAGCCAACGAGATTATTATGTAGAAATATTAGAAATTTGGCCGCAGAAGGACATGGTAGGTACAGGTCGATTTTGATGTAACTGATGTATATAATGTTATGATATCTTACCATGTTAACCCATTAAGGGCGATTTGATTGGTTAATTTTATTTTGACTTTTAGTTGTATAGATCAATAAAGCACCAATTCTAAACCGCTAGCAAATAATGGATGATTGATAAATGACAGGTCATATGGTTTACTCGTGTAAAAATTACTGTTACGTATAGTTATATAACATAAATGCGGATTTACCAGTCTCTCGTTCATCATGGCACCGAAGACCGGCGCTACTGAGACCAACTCGGAGTAGGTGCCGGCGCGGTTGGCACTGGAGTAGCCCCGCCAGAACCCGAGGGAAGTCAGCTTCAGTTCTGCCTTGGCCATGCCCACCTGAAAATGAATAACCATAAGTTAAATATGTATTTTTAACTAAATGTAATTCAAGAAGTTTTGACGCTTATCTGAAATTTAGGTTAAGTATTAAAAGTCGGTTTCGAAGTTCATCAAACATAGCATGGTATTTAATTTGCTCATTTGGATGTTAGGTGTCTAGTTAAGTTCTATCAGTGCATCGTCAACAACACAATTTTTCTAGAATAATTTGTCTTTTTTTATGGCAACAAAAACGCAAACGAGCACGTATGCCATCTCACAAAATTATTGCATTCTCAAGACTGTGATTTTCATTACACTATCATCTAAATAAACATAATTTCCAAACCGTCTTACCTCTCCGAGAAGCACGGGAAGGAACTCATTGTAAGTAATGTGCTGAATAACAGCTGCCATGGCGCGTCTGGCTTCCAGGAACAGGGTAGTATCATCCCAGAAAGGATTCAAGGAGTACAGTTGACCAGCGACACGGTTATGTTCGGACAGCAAAGCCTTGTAGAGGGGTGCTGTTGGGGTCGGCTCGTTACATCTGGTAATAATATAAATTAACTATATCAAAATATAATTTTGTACAAATCTTTAATGCCCTATTAAAACCTGGGGGCTTATTATGACATAGCTGACATCCCATTCAGTTTATGCTAAGGGAAAATGACAGAGCTATGTGACTGCTATATAGCTCTGTTCTTTACGCTCACCGTAAATTTAACTGCATAGCTACGTCATAATAACCTACCCCCCTGACAGTTTCAGGTAGTAAAAAGGACAGCGATATTTATGTGCCTCCCTTAGCTCTATCACTTTTACAGATCAAAATTTTTGTGAGATTAAATTATCACTAAGGTTTACACTTGTCACTGTCATAATATTATTGCAAGGGAAAAACGAACTTGTTGTATCATGACGTGCAAATGAAATTCAACCGTAGGGTGGTAGACCATATTTTTGGCCGTTTGTACCCTGCCTACGAAACTAGCGGTCCCGTGTTCGATCCCCGATATTTGTTTAATGAGCGCGAGTATTTGTTTTGAGTCTTGGATGTTTTGCATGTATTTCTTTACATAAGTATGTTTAACGTAGTGTAGTAAGTAAACCGATGACAAGCCAAGAGCCCACTTTAGGACTAGGTCAATATGTGTGTGATTGTACATTATTATTTTTATATTTAATTTTATGTATCGTTCGCTTGACAATATATATTTTTCTACGGGTACAGTCACGAGATTAAATTTGGGACCCACCTTAGGTCCAAAGTCAGTCTGACATTCTACAACAATAAGGTTGAGTTTCCTAAAAGTTACAAATGACTTGACATCTCTAATGACATTGAGGACTTCAAGCATATTTTTCTTGAAATGGGTCCCAAATTAACGCTCGTGACCGTACCTATTTACCTATTATATAATACAACATGTAGCATCAATCAACAGCACGGATCTGTGTCAGGTTCAGTTAATCCTAATCCTTAACATGAGATTACCATACAAGCCAACCTTGCTTCTTATGAACGTGTATTGTACCATACAAATACACCCAAGCTTACGTATGAGCAGTGTGAGAAGAGATTTAAATCTCTACGTACGGATGCAAATGATCAAGGTTAGTATTTACATACAATCCATTTCTGTGACGACACTTAGGTATTCCATCGGGTTCTGTCAATGACAAAAGCTTCTATTAGCATAGATAATTTATGGCGCTTTGTTAATTAATTGTGGTAATTACGTTTCGATTGGTTAAGGGAAACTCTGGGGAAACTATACAATGTTACGAGACGAAGAGAAGGAAGAACGAGAGAAGAAACTGAAAAAATACGTAATACTGGCCAAGTATTACGTATTTTTTCAGTTTCTTTTTATGGCAACATTTTAACTTATGAAAGAAGCTATCCTAGCTAGCTAGACGATATGTCTGATCTCTTGTTATAGATTCGGTGCTATCGACTAGGGCTTAAATCAGAAAGGGCTTTTTTAAATTAACTGCTACTTTGGCTCTGACCATGCAAGTAACACTTATCTTCCTAGACTATACTTAAAAATGACTGACACTGACTTTCACCAAACGAAATGAGCAACTATTTTTCTTGGTAAATCTAGATGGTTCTTCAATAATCTAGATAATTCATTGGTGATTTGACTTTCTAGAGAAAATATTCAAGTTGACCAGACTAGGGAAAAAGTGATTGCCAAAGTCACTTTCAAGCTTGGTTTTAGCAGGTACGCATCTCAGTTCATCATTGAAGTACCTATATTACAATACTGTTAGATGAAGAAGTGTTGCTATATACTCATATTTAATGACGTTTTTTTGCATTATTTACGTCATTTATACGACGTTTTTGCATAATTTAATGTGAATAGACACTGAGCCGGGAAGCAAATAAAGTTTTTTGCATAGTCATTAAGGCATTTATAACCAATTAAGTCTATGTCCATCAATTTAAGGTAAGTGTTTACTTGAGATTACAAAAAAAGAGGCAAAAACAATGGTGTGAACACTTAGGCAACGGCTCGAAATACAAGCATGTGACCGCGTGAGTCCTGCCAACATCGATACGCCATTCTTTGAATTGTGATAAAAGAACATTGTTGCAACAAGTGTCTGGTTTAATCGCCAGCAGGGCCTTTATTCTTTGCTTTTTTTTCTATTTACTGAGTAAAACAAACAATCACATCATCACATCGTTACATTTTAGCCCATCTTGATACTATATTGTAATCACATCGTTTCGTTATGTTAAAATTAAGAGCTACTATAACCTTGATTAAATAACTACGATATAAGTAGTACAAGCAAGAAGGGTTAAAACAAATCGATAAAGATCCTCAGTGTAATTACACCTGTGAAAGGTAAGCGCTGAGGGCGCAGCACAGATCCCTGTGGCAAACCTAAGGGGAGGCCTTTGTGCAGCAGAGGACGTCTTTCGGCCGACATGATGATAGTGATGATGATGATGATGAGTAGAATAGAGCTCCAGATAGCATTACAGTCCGACATCGGTCTGATTACTGACCGCGCTGATTAGTGGACGCTTGCTTTAATACGAGTACAGGACGAAGTAGAACAAGCTGTTCAACCCCAGGATGAAGTCTCAATGGCTCTCACAAGCAAGTTAGAAAACGAATGTTAAAAACGTTGAGCATCCTTGAAGAAGAAAGTACATTGTTTAATACCTTAAAAAGTATAAAACAAATGAATAATAGCCTAAATTATACGTCCGTAACATAACCTAAGAACCATACGTAATAACTAGCAACTGTTGCTACTCATAACTACGTGTAATAGTCTATGTAACATGATGCATACCTTACTTCCGTTGAATATTTTACAAATGTTTACAGACATTCTTCTATTGCAATATCGTATACAATTATTGGATAGTTTGACACGTGGTATCTATAAAATAAAGATGCAGACATGACAGATATGGCTTTGGCCCAGCCGTACAGCAGACAACGTACAGAAGAATATTAAGGGAATACTTATTACTTGAGTATTGTCTTCACTAAGAAAGGGTTTGCCAAAAATCGTCCCTGAACGGGGAGAAATAGGAGAAGAAATAGCGAGGAACTAATTGTACGCGTACAAAGTCGCGGGCGTCCCCTTTGATGATATAAATTGAATTTGTACTTACTTCCTGCATGAAGAGATATCAAGCTTGCCGATGTCATACAAACGCAGCGAACGCAGTTCCTTTTCCGAACTTCCATACAAAGCGGATCCATCCAAGAAGGCAGTCGCCATATTCATCTGGTCCCTTGATTCTAAGGAAATTACAAAAAATATTTCCTCAGCAATACTATCAGAAAAAACACGCGCGACCATTCGCAATGCAGTCTTGCCGTAAAACTTAAAAGGCACATATTACACAAAGAAGCTTTAGGAAATTGGACCCTCTGCAACTATAAAAGAGGTGGTTTATGCAACAGAAATTTTATACAGTTGCGCCATTTTTCTAAGGAGAGTAGAATTATTAAACCAAGTTTAGGTAGATAAACACCTTCCACATTCTTAGAATGGCATTCTTCAATGTTGGCACAGATTCACTTGGTTATCTTACAGTTTAATGTATGACTGGCAGTATACATATAATGTAAAAGATAATTCCAACTAGCTGCCTCCAAAGCTTGTAATACCGGGTTCGATTCTCGGTAGGGCAAATATTATTTGAGTGATGATTACAAGTATTTGTTCCTGCGTCTATCGTTTATGTACTTAGTGTCTACTCATAGAACAAGGCAAGAGCTAAGGTTAAGCTTGGATCAATTTATGTAAAAAGTTCAAATGTATTTTTTTCTCTTAACTTATAAAAGAAAGATACAAATAGAAGTTTGGACGTTTTAAGTTCGTTGATTACCTATCTTTCTCGTTAAACGAAATTAATCGACGTTTGTTTGATATACAGATAGTTAGAGGGTCACTAAGGTCCCAATCAAGACTTCTTGTATCACGTGATCTACCAGTGACGCGATTGGTTTAAAAATGAATCGAATAGAAACACTATAGTTAGCGTAATGCAATGGCCTCAGGGCCACCGGTACGTTTTCGAAAATCGCTAACGTTCGAGAATCGATCCTGTATACGCAGGAATACTTACCAAATCCACAAGAATCGATGTTTCTGGTCGGAGCAGATCGTGTGTATTCGCAGTGACCTCCATGGCAGTCCTTTTGATAAAAAGAAACAAACATTAAAACCCGATATAGACACAAAAACAATTATTGATGACCTCGTAAAGCTTTATCTTAATCTTAATTGCGATCTCGTTTTCGTTTAGTTTAAAATACATCCAGATGTTTATTTGAGACCAATTTAGTAGTTTATTGGAGATTCAATCCGTTAATTATTGAGTTTATTATGCCCAAGAAATAATTAATCTGTTACTTATGTAAGTGTCACTAGTTAATGCTAAATTGGATCTCGGAAAATATTAGTTAATTTAGCAGTCAGTCAGCAAATTAGAGCTGTAGATAATGTTTGACTGTAACAAAAAAAAATATTGTTCAATTAAAGACTAACTTTGATTTGCTTACAATCATTAGATTTGCCTGAAAGTTCATAAGATACTGACTTGAAAAATTATGTAGAGGAACGAATCATATTCAAATCATTTAAACGCAGCAGTGCATTTATAAAACCATAATCACAAGAATCCTTATATTATTGTTTTCTTATAAATTGCAAAATAATTTGCTGCAAGATAAAAATGTCACGCGAGCACTACGAATGGCTATTAAAAATGTCTGTCGCAGAATTCGAAGATCGCGCCACATCTACGTAGAGGCCGCCAGCCCTCAAACAATGCCCATGTATTTTAATCAATTTCGACGCCCCATTGCGACTTTCTTTTATCTGGAATTCACGATTTCTATAACAGTGTCTTCAATAAAGATTATGCAACACATTTGCGTTTGTTCTTTCGTTGGTGCGTGCATGGTATTAAATAATTAGGGGAAATAAAAGTGCTTTGTTATTGTTTGAATGCATACGATAGATTGATTTCTTTGCTTCGTGGAAGGGTATTTACTTTCTCTTTTAACTGTTAGTTTCTGTATCTTGTGTTGAACGACAGTTAAAGTCTTTGTTTACGATAGAATGTAGTCAAGGACACGGTCATTAGTATTTATATCAAAAATATTTCCGACTGTTTATTGCCCCAGGCTGTTATATGATTGGCTTATTAAACGAATTCTCATGTCCAATTGTGTACTGAAAATTGCTTTAAGTCGAAATAAGTGGCTCAGATGTAAACCAGTCTTGCCCATATTGAAAAAGAAAACTCAGTAATTAAAAACACTAGTCGGTATTATGCATATTTGTTGTGTTTTACTTCTTACTAATATTATATAACAAAAAAAAGAAAACAAACGCGAAGCATTGACACACCTCTCCACCCCACTCATTAATTAAAATCTACAGGCGACGACTCGAGATAACTTATCAATGATAACGAGTCATTCATACAGCATACTAACTACTCGTTGGATATAAGATACGCTACTTAGTTTAAGTGTTCAATAATGGCTGAACGTTAAGATCCGTGACCGTACTCACCGTCCGCCCGACCGTGACTCGTCGTGGGTCTTCGTGAAACATATACACCTTTTCAAACCACAACCACCGTTTCAATTTCTACCATTCAACTACTAATTGCCTCATTAGACTATAAAGGCCGCACACCTCCATTAGGCCTTGGACAATGCAGCTAATTCGCTGCATGAGCCTAGAGTCTACTTCCTGTTGCGTCAGGGACTGGATGCTTTCACCCAACCTTTGCTCACGTGACCCCTTGTATTACGACACATTAGTTGAAATTGAAGCATTACACCTTCTGACGCAAAATGAATATGATTAAAATTATAATGTGGTTTAAACAGGTTTCATTTTTCGAAAGATAACAATTGTAGACAAAACCATCTTTTTAAGGGTTCCGTAGTCAAACTACGAACCCTTATAGATTCGCCATGTCCATCCGTCAGTCCGTCCGTCTGTCTGTCCGTACGTCCGTCCGTCCGCAGCCTAGCTCAGAGACCGTTAGACCCATAAAGCGGTAATTTAGCATGAATATACATATTAATCACGCCAACAAGAAGGTAAAATAAAATATTGAAAAAAAAAAATTTTTTTGTGTACACCTCCGCTACACGTAACGTGGTGTTGTATTTTTTTTCTCATCTAACCCATAGGGTCGTTGTATAGGTATTTCAAAAATATTGCGGGCGAAATATGAAGCTTTAAAGCGCAAATTTTTGTAAGAGTCTCCCCCTTCTAAGAATCTGAAAAATATCTTTAATGAAAGCGCATATAACGAATTTACAAGGAAAACTATCACGACTAAGTAGACTTAATTAGTTCCTGAGATGCAGGCGACTAAAGTGTTTATCGCTACTAAAAATCATCAAAGACAGCACGAAATAACTTTAAATAGAAATTTAGTTCATACCTACATGTTGTTTTTTGAGCATGGTCCGACATGTTCTTGCCAGATTTTTTGATTGTATGACTCGCAACACAAAAGCTACCGTTCATTTAAGTTGCCTAAAGGCACCTGAATAAAAAAATCAACACACCGTATCGCTTAACAAAAACATCGAACCTCTACCAATTTATCATTAAACAATTATTACAATAAATCATTAACTATCATTACTCACGTTACGCATCACATGTAATTTATAATTTGAGCTTCAACCTGGTCAAGTTCAAGTAAAAAAACTAAGTATTTAAGTGGGCGTCGATTACCCGGGCGATTACGTCGGGCGTTTGGTTGCGACACCATCCGTTCCTCTTAACAAAAACGACGTCCGCCGGCCTTCGGAGATGTACATGCTTTGTGGAACTTAAATGACATGGGTTTTCTTGGCCCTAATTGGATATGCACGCACTAAGAGAGCATTGAGCATTGTTAGCTCAAGCGATATGACAAAAAAAATTGTGGTTAGCCTCCCAAATTCGACGCGACTGCAATCACGAAAATCAAAACTGAAAATGAAAATTTCACCCTACATATTTCTTTTTCGTGAGCTTAGGTGCCTTTATTTGTATTAGAAGTGGTTATTTTTATATGCACGCTGCAGAAGATGCATGATTGCTATGTTATGATAGTATTGACATCTTAAAGGGTTGCTTGTTACAGGTGGATTCACAAGAGCTGACACGAATGGATTGAATGAGTGAATGAAAGTATACTGGTGTGTAAAATAGTAACAGGTTTTCGGTTTGAAAATCGAACTACTTTCGTTCAATCCATTCGTGTCAACTCTTGTGAATTGACCTGTACTTTACGAGTATTATATATTATGTTTAGTTCTGAGTATAGTTAAGTGGAACTAAGCATTAGGCAGAGGCAGGCCTTTGTAGTATGTAATTATTACATGAATGCAATTCTGCAAATATCATGGTAATGTTTAGTTAGATGTTGCATTTAACTACTTAATTTACATAGAAGATATTTTAATCGAGGTGGTTTTCCTTAACCACCTAGATTATGTTCGATATCTTGGTAATATGAAACAGGTAGCTTCGTTTAATGGTTTCTCTTCGATTTGCTTCAATAACTGATACGATCATTTATATGTTGATGAAGTAAATAAAATGTTTATAAATAATGTATTACTAGCTTCTGCCCTCGACTTCTGCCACGTAGAATTATCGTAATTCCCCCAGGAATTTTAAATTTTTCCGGGGTGGAAAAGCAGCCTGTGTCAATCTTGTTAAAACTACTGCCTTAAGCATGTATAGTTTCATCTAAATCTGTCCAGCCGTTGCAGCGTGACAGAGTGACAATCAAACACACACACAAAATTTCGCAATTTTAATGGTAGTAGGATTAAAGACAAGTACCTATACTTATGTCGTTCCTAAAACTGTATGGTTGATGTTATTATGAACCATGTTAGGAACTATTACGCGGCAAAATGCCACAGCAAAAACGTGATCGGACACAAAGAAATGCAGTAATTATAACTATAGAGTAGTCTATTAGTATTGTGTTATGGATAATGTAAAAACTTACTACTACACTCAAGTGCAATGAAATCAGGTCATTGCCCGAACATCAACCCATGTTAATTGGGAAATATTTATGTCTACCTCTATAAATGTACCTTTTTCTCATTGGTGGTGGCAACGAGGTCGTCCATGAGCAGCTGGCCCCAGGCTGCCAGCATGCTGGTGACGTAGTCATGGTCAGCTGGCTGCGTCAGCTGGGCCGCCGCGTGAACCGCCAGCGCCGGCGCAGGCAGTCGCGGAGGCGCCAGGGGCTGGGACACACCTGAGACAAGAACATGGTCTTAGGTTTACTGATATTTATTATTAAGTACAGGGCCCTCAGATGGGTATGGGGCCGTGGTATAGATGCAAAACGCAAAGATAGTCCTTTTGAAAATCGACAATATAGGATTGACGTAAGCTGATGACAGATCGCTTCGACCGCTTAGGTCAACCCTATAAATTTCGAATCAATAGAAAATAGAGCCGAAAAAAACATGAAAAGTAAAAATGCTAATGTGCTAATAAGTAGCCAGGACCAAAGTGACATAATTTGAGCCACATGTGTAATATCAACGCATGGTCTAGAAAACTTAAACTTTATTTTAACAGTGAAAATCACTCGACGTTACCCATATTTCTTGAAAATGTTTTTACAATAATGTTAACTTTAAACCAGGAATGAATTTATTATATTCTTACGTAGGTTTTGATAACCAGTTACCGTTGTTACAAAAGTAAACTCATAAATACCTACTACACGTTAAATATTGCGACTTATGCAAGAAATGTAACATTACTGCAATTTTATATCAAGCATTTCTTCAGATTAACTTAAGTTGATGTAAACAGCTTTAATTTATTCAAGGCAATCGGTAGCCTTTGGTTATTTCGGTATCGATATCTCGCCGACATTTCAAAACTGTCTAGACTCGCTGAAATGTGGAAACTATTAAGATACGGTTATTTCTCAACCTCAGGTAAAAGCACAATATAATTGAACTGAAAATTTATTGTTGATGTTTTTTGACTATTTATTTTACTAAGGATCATAAAACAAGTCATAAATGCAATACCAAAAATACCAATTTTGCCGCTAAAATATTTTTGGTCAAATGTATAATTTCCCAAAAACCATTACGTATTATTTTTGTTTTATATCCGGGACCTGGAAACCGTTTCCTACGTTTATTAGGTTAGGTTACACCTGTGACTACATAAAAAATAACTCAACTGCGGCGGGAAACCGCTTTTTGGGAAATTATACATTTGACCAAAAACATATTGGCTAAACGAAATAGACCCTCACAATACCAATGAAATTTAAATAAATACGTCTGTGACTTCCAGCGCTTACGTAAATAATGAAAGTATCTTAACGCACTACCATCGTACTCACAGAAAAAATAGTGACAACTAACTGATTCCCTTTTTAAATCTGTACTAACGGCCGCATTCGGTGTCAGTAAATGACGGTTATGTCGTTCCTAGTGCCAATTTCATACAAAATTTTGAAAATAAACAAGTTCTATAATAGTGTCTATAACCTTTCCGAGGCTACGGTGCGGTAAGGAACAACTTAATGGCCATTGATTAATCCTGAGCGCGGCCGTTGAAGTCATATTTAAAAAGATGGAGTAGAGTAACAGTTCTCATGAACATCAATGAACATTACTTTACTTCATTTCATAAAAAAACAAATGCTTGAATATTACTGCGTCATTTGTAAAGATTTATTAACTTACTTACAGGAAGAAATCATCGGATTACTACATACATGAAACCCGTCCCTTCCTATTAGAAGGGGATCTAAAGTTAAGTATATGAAATTAATAAGGTTTTAAGAATTTTTTACATTAGTTACAAAAAGTTTAACAAGAGATTTTAGTCAAGCAACGCACGTCTAAAAAAATATGTTTATATGGAGAAATGATTTTATCGTCACAGTTTAAAAGGTTTAGAACATTAATTTAATAACTTACACAACAAAACGAAGATGCTAGTGATAAGAAAACTAATAATAGGGAACGACGAGCAAGGCGTAGCTTTACATTAATAATACCTGGGTCTTATTTTGATTTACTGTTCTGTCAAAATGTTATCTTGAATTTTAGATTGTGGTCATTCTTTCTGCGATGGATCAAATATGATGTAACATTCTGAGATTCAGAGATAAACCGGTAAATACCTTTCTAAGTTGTAGTAGGCCATTTTGAAAGTAACGAATACACTTTATTTGAAATCGTAATCGATAAACGGCTTATTGATTAAGCACCCTTATTAATAAAACTTCTTACATCCTGATAGGTGTAAACTGTCAGTGCTCATTTAACATATCACCTCTTATGGATGTCGTAACTCTTGCTATCACGCTTTGTCAGTCGTGTCCCAAAGAAAGTTGTTAGGCAGGTCTAATCAGACCCATCCATCAAGCATTTTACGCAAGGTTATACAGAGACAGTCACAAAGGTATTTAAGTGGGCGTGTTATGAAACAGTCTATGACGTTTTCATGTCCGTATTATAATTTATAATGTAGACTTCGTTATGCTGGTGGTTTTGGCGAGCAAGAGTGCGACCTGGGTTCGAACTTGTTGTCCCCTGCCTTAGAAAGCATGGGACGGCAAAGAAGCCATTACACATCTGCGAAGCACTTCAGCGTTATTACTTGAAGCCTGTATTGGGCTAGGGTTAGGTCCTCCCCTGCATAACTTTATCAATGTTTTTATGGTATGGAGAAGGCAAACGAGTACACAGGTGGCCACTTAATGAGAAGTGGACTCTGTGGCCCATTATTTAATAAGATAACGAGTATTGTCCAAGTATTTACAAAGTTAACTGTGGAAAATCTTCAAAACATAGTCGAATCCTGCTGTCTGTCCTTCTGTATGTACTAGGCTTAGATCTTTCAAACTACGCAACGGCTTATAATGCGGTTTTCATCAATAGATATAGTGATTATAATACTTGCTTGATTATGGACGGGTGTTACAAAAAACTCACAAAAGCCGAAGCGAAGCGAAGGCGAGTCGCTAGTTACAAATAAGTGAATCTTTTCATGGACATCAATCTCAGAATTGCAAAAATGTTCCCAACCCTGGGAACTGAAATGGAAAGCATACGATAGTTTTTTATTGGCTACTTTATTATTTATTTATTTATTAGTGTTTTAATATTTTGTAGTTAATTAATAGGTGAGATGTTTTTTTGGTACTGATCCTAATCTATTAGATCCTGCCATCACTAAAGTGTAGTATTTTACTTATAGGCTTAAAAATAACACGAGTATAAAAATCTATGTATTTATTATATTCTGTTTTTACGTCTTGTCCATAAAACGTTAACGTTTTTCGCAGTCATGCTACACGCGGTCATGACTTTTAGCGTGCGACCTTTAAATTGTCCAAGTTTCTCGGTTGCTAGGTTGTTCACACGTTTGCAATACGGTGCCAAGAGCTCGAAAGCGTGTCCAACTTCTATGGACATTAGAGGGCAAGGCATTGAATGTGTAATGTATGCGGGTTCGATACATTTATAGTAACATTAGTGATTTTAGATATAGCATATTAACGTCCAGGAAGAGATGATTATTGAATCGATAATCAGTATTATATTGATGTAAGTAAATAATTGTCATACTGTTTAAAATATCTTATTTTTGAATCAGAAAACAATATTACTAAAATAACACCATCGACCTAAAATATTACTAGTACAGTGCGATAGCTGTTAAACCATTAAAAAAAAGGTTGGGTTCAAAAATAAATCTCTTGATCTTATACGCTGGCCTACCCAAACTTGTATTGTGTTTGGTAGTGTTATTATTAAGTAACCTTATTATTATTAAATGCGAATGTATTATGATCGCACAGTTTTATTGAATACTACAATGTCACACAATAAGAGGAAACAGTATCACATGTTTTGAATCAATAAAATTTAATTGACGCAGTTATAAAAGGTCAATCTTGCGATCGGCGCACACGCTTCTATCTATAGAAGCTATTGATCAAGTCTTTGCGCATTTTTACCGTATAATCGATCGCTAGTCGCCTACGTATAACACTTTGTGAATTTTTAAAAACAAAAACCTATTAAATCTAAGTTTTATAACAATCTCTTTAATACGCAAAAGTAAAAGAACACGTTATAGAAAATGACGTAGAGGAAACAATAAAGTTCAGGCCATGCTCAATAAAAGGTATGTAAATCGAAAACGTGAAATTCTGGCCTTAGAGGAGAAAAAAAGTGGCATTTTTTTGCACTTATCAACACAAAATAAAGGCATATTGAAACCCTTTGCTTGATCTTCTCAATATTTTTTTTGGATATTAATGGTTTTATAAATAAAATACCGAAAAACAATGATTCCAAATAACAGCTTACAGCTTGAAGCAATTACAGCTTGTTGAGAGTGAGATAACAAATGCAATATTTTGGTCTTATAGCCTTCATCTACACTGTTGTTATCATGTTATTTTAAACTCAGCTGCATTTACTGTCATGTTAATATGTAACGTTGAAAATACCATAGCAATAAGAGTAAAGACAACATACAATGTCCCTAGCCCAGTAACAAGTGTATCAGACATGCCTAGCAACCATTTATTGAATCACCTAATCTCGCACCTAAATTCATAGACAAATAACAAACATAAAAGTTGCAAGTGGCTGTCAAATGGATATGTCCATTTAAGTTGTAACTTTAAAAAGAATTCGTAAGTATACGTGAGGATTTACGTAATATACGTTACGGCTGCGTTTCCACCAGAGCTGTGCGAGGCAGCGAAGCGATAGTGAAACTAGTAAAACAAAATAATCCTATTGGTGGATTTTTCCTCCCAACACCGCTTCGCTGCCTCGCACAGCTTTGGTGGAAACGGAGCCTAAAGATGCCAATGGTTGTATACTTAAGACTAGGACGTGTTTAACATTTGAAGTAAATACAGTTTTAATTACTGCCAGCTTTAAAACATACCCTTAAATGTTGATTACTTTGGAATATTGGAGTTTAATAGACGACTTTCGATGTATTATAACAAATATTTGCCAACGAGGTTAGCCTAAATATTTGTCCCCGCCAACAAAGCTAGCGGATCCGGGTTTGATTCTCAGTAAGGGTAAATATTTGTGTAATGAGCACGAGTATATATTCCTGAGTATTGGCTGTCTATGTATTTAAGTATGTATTTTTCCACTTACCTACTTAAGTACGAGGGTGCATTGAAAAGTTCTGAGCCTAAGGTTGTATATAATAAAAAAAAAAAAAAAAAATACTGGCAGGTAAAAGTGCCATATTTAGTCGCCATTATGCACTATCTTTTGTTTTTTTCTTGTCACAATTTTGCATTTTATGCTGGAACTGCTACATAAGGTCACTGATTTTTCAAGTAATGGATAAAATTGAGCACCGTTCTGTCATAAAATATTTGCAAAAGAAGGGGTTAACACCAAAACAAATATTTGAAGATATGAACAAAACATTAGGGCAATCTGCTCCATCGTATGCTACCATAAAAAGATGGGTAGCTGATTTCAAACGTGGCCGGGAGACTGTTCAAGACGAGCCTAGGAGTGGGCGGCCGTTGACGCCTACTACGGATGAAAATGTCAATAAAATATTAGATGCGATAATGAAGGATAGGCGATTGAAGATTGTGGAGATAGCGGAAGCAATGGGTATTTCTTATGAGCGGGCACAGAACATCATCACCGATGTTCTTGGATTTTCTAAGGTGTCAGCCAGGTGGGTGCCTAGACTGCTTTCAGTCGAGAACAAACGAGTACTGGTTACAATTTCCCAAGATTGTTTGGACATGTTTCAACGTGACCCCGAAGATTTTCTCAATCGTTTTATAACTATGGACGAGACATGGGTCCACCACAGTACACCAGAATCGAAAGAACAATCCAGGCAATGGAAAAGACCAGGTTCACCACCACCCAAAAAACCCAAGGTCATTTTGTCAGCTAATAAGGTAATGGCCTCGGTTTTCTGGGATTGCAGGGGGGTTATCATGATAGACTATCTCGAAAAGGGCAAAACAATAAATTCAGAGTACTATTGTGCTCTTTTACGTCGTCTGCGAGAGGAAATTAAAATAAAGAGACCTGGAATGCTGTCGAAAAAAGTATTGTTTCACCAAGACAACGCTCGCGTTCACACTTCGGCGAAATCAATGGCACAAATACATGATTGTGGATTTGAAGTGCTGCCGCATCCCCCTTACTCGCCGGATCTAGCTCCTTCCGATTATCATCTCTTCCCAAACCTCAAAAAACACTTGGGAGGACAAAGATTTTCGACTAATATGGAGGTACAAGAAGCAGTAGACTCATATTTTAACGACCTCAGAGATTCTTTTTTTTTTGATGGGATAATGAAGTTGGAGGCGAGGTGGACTAAGTGCATTGACCTTCATGGAGACTATGTCGAAAAATAAAATTGTTATAAAAAGTGAGCCAGTTAGTTTTTTTTACCAGGCTCAGAACTTTTCAATCCACCCTCGTATGTTAATCCTTGTCCAGTACCCATAGGCACAAGCTCATTGCTTAGTTTGGGACTATCCGCCGCTCTCAGAGTTGGTAAATGACGACAAAGTCGTTCCATAGTGACAATTTATCATAAAAGTTTGAAAAACGAACACCTTAATTGTGGCGGTATATCAACAAATTACACTACAACTTGGTATTCATTAGTTAAGATCAACCGAGGTTTTTTTTGTATGAAACTCCATACTGCAACGCACACAGTCACTCACGTAATGGCGTTACCTTGCATCGATGAGGCTAGGAGGGCCTATACAGAGCTTGTCTAGACTCACAGAACTGACATGTGCGATAACCTTAAATCCCATCCGCCATCTAAGGTACAGCCTTCGTTGCGAATTCTTTGTGCTCCCACCGTCATAGCGGAAATTAGTTTAATCGTTCAATTACAGTTGTTCTACGTTGTGTCTTGTTGTGTAATGAACTTGGCCATCGATTCTAATAACCTTAATTAGATAGCTATGGCGCCGCTGTATTAGTTTTTACCTATGCCTACCAATGCCTATGGGTTTATTCTAAAAAAACGTTCATATATCTATTAAATAATAATATAATGACTATGGTTTATTAATTCATTTCAAAAACGACTTTTACAGATTTATTTTTCTTTTCCTGATATCCATAATTTCGTACCACTAATGTTTATAGCTTAAAATCCTACATAACCCGGTGTCTGGCTCGAACGCTGAAGATTTACTGACCGTCAATAAAAAAAGGGGTACAGATTACATTACATTTACTTACATTACATTTGAGAAACGTATCATTTTACAATGATTTATTATTGCAAAAACTTATTATTTGTTAACCATTACATACATATAACGTAAGGTTACACGGGCTTATTAAATTAGTCAAGTAAAGATAGACTTTTGACTGCAAAAAAAACTTCTTGCAAAATTAAAGTTTGTAAAATTGGCAAATGGTGATTTTGTAAAATATTAGTGAACCTAGTCATCCAGCTAGTCATTTCACCGGTTATCTTATCCTATTGACATCAACACAATCAAATACGCTGCTGGTTGATTATAAAAGGATGGGATTATAACTGTAACAGACTAAATTAGCTTCTGAACGCACCCATAATCGATTTAACACACATCGCCTTATCTGTTTATATATTATATATTATATATATTATTATATTTATTTAAGTATGAGTATATTATGCTTATTAGTCATCTGTATTTACGTATATTTATATTTTATACACCCGTATCTTGTATATATTTTATTGAAACAGTTTTTTTTTTCAACGCTTTTTTCTTCGCACGACCTTAGTTTTTTTTTCTGATTTGCCTACTGGTTGACTGGTAGAGAATGCCATTGGGCATTAAGTCCGCCATTTGTACTTTATTGTATTTTGTGCAAAGAAGTTTAAATAAATAATAAATAAATCAATAATTCAATCGTATGACCATAAGAAAGAAGCACAGCTAATCAGAATCAATTGGTACATTTGAGCTATTTGATAGCTTCGTCATTTACACAAAGAAGATTCTCGGCATGGCATTAAAACTTACCGTCAGCATAGTTAGGCGGCAGTAGCCTGAGGAAGACGTCCCCGCGCCGCCCCCAGGGGCGATGCCGCACGTTATTACACTCGCCGCTGGCGCTCCGGTACTTGCTGGGCGGGCACGGCGTGCTGCTGGCCTCGTCCTCCGCCGACGAGCAGTTGTGTCTAAAAACCAGTATAATATTGATAATATATCAGGGGACAGTCACACGAGCTAGTCCCTAAGTAGGATCGGGGTTTGTAGTATGAGTAAGTACATACTTCAATACATAACTAAGTATGTAGAAAACTTCCCATGCCTATTCGCGTTCAACTCACAAATGGGTCATTATTCGAGCGTCTCAACCGCCTCACTTTTGTGGACATACTTTTGAAATTGGGCTTATATTTTGACACCGTTTTTGGATATTTGTTAGATGTCCGGTAAACTTAACAGAAACGAAATCGAAATCTGCAGCCTACAAAAATGTGACCACGAAAGTGATTCGGAACAAACGCTCAAATAATGACCCAAATATTTGCGCATACCTGGAATCGAATCTAGGACTACGAGCTTTGTAAATTGTTTGATTAATAATTGTCGGATGTCACATCACATTTTTAAGGGAACGAAATTAACTTCTACACTGTGTCGTGTAGGTAACCAAGTTAATGTAAAAATTATGTGATTCTTTATGCTAAAATGTTAAAATAGTGGTGGAAAAAATATGGTGGAACACTGTTTTGCTATGTGGCTATTGTCCTACGCTAAGATACACTTCAAATTATGAAAAATAAAAAACAATATACATATTATGCACTGAAATTTTTAGGCAGGAAATCTGAGACCGAATATATTTTTTTTTGTACAAGCTATTCTGTATTTTGTTTGGGTCATAAGCGGAACATTTAATATCGTTTTCTAAAAATCTCTTACAGGCAAGCTGGACCAAATGTTAACAATTTTAAGAATTAACACACCGCATCCAATTGGCGGAAGCGTAGCGTGATGATTGCGGTTAATCGTTCTCAAACTGACAGGCTGATGCACTTCGGTTAATAAACCAAATTAACACCGTCCTTGTTTGTTTATTTTCTTTGTTAGACGGTTCAAATAATTAAAAGTAGAGAATGGCGTTGAAATGAAATGTTACTGCAATAGAAAATATGGTAATTTTGAAGTTTTAAAAGCTAACTTTGTGTATCGAAGTAAGTATGTTTATTTTTAAGTAACTATGTACAGAAAACTCATAATTCAAAATATCGATGGATTAAAATAATTAATGTGGAAGTTAATGTCTCACAGTAAAGTTTACATGTACGGTCAGGGACTTTAATTGATGAACCACTATATAACCTTGTCGCATAAAACCAACGATTCATTCCTATGTAATTTCTATCTCGTCACTTGACGCTGTCAATATGACTAGGCTCTACGGTGAATCAACATTTAAAGTCCATGATGGTTCATTATCACGTTACCAATTAAAAAAAACCCGAAAATATGTCCTCATCAATAGAATTCATATCATATCTGAAAACCACAGTAGTACCTATAACTTAAATAAAACTACTCACGTATCATTAGCTCCTTGTAAAAACCTTCGTTCTAAAGCTAGGGCTTCGCTGACGGCTCTCTTGAGGTCACTGGGGACGGCCTGAAGACCGTCTTCTGACTTGCTTAGAACCAGCGAGCAGGATACAGATGCTAGCAGCAACAGACCACGCCTAAGCCTGCAACAAACAAATAGCAATGTTAGATATTATACACTACGTGATACAGTTATAAGTAATCGAATTGATTGATTCCTTTTTCGGCACATTCCTTTTGGAACATATTCCGTTTTCGGCATATTCTTGTTTCGGCACATTCCGTTTTCGGCATAAACCATCATATACAACAATTGAAATTAATCCTAGGTATATTTATTTTTATTCTCAAGACATAAATAGCATGCAAGATATGGAAAAAAATTATCAGGAGCGGGCAGTTGTAGATGATTTTGTAAATAAAAAAATAAATGTAATGGAATGTTTAAATAGGCTTTGCCAACTTTTATAAAAGACGGATCCATGAAGCATATGAATTTATATACCTAGTTGGTTATCATAAGTTAGTTGCCCAATTATTAGAATTTATAAGTAATCAGTGTAGGTACTGTTTAATTTTTGTCTTTTATTTTTATTGATTAAAATTTAATATTTTACTAATTAATATTATTTTATTTTATTACGCAAGCAAAGTCACAAGTATTTCATAGTATAATTTATTTACTAAAATGTGCTGTTACAAGAATATGCCGAAAACGGAATATGTCCAAAAAGGAATGTGCCGAAAAAGGAATCAATCATCGAATTAAATTATGTTATGACACGCAATTGTTAAAAGGGCACTGGGTAAAGGATGATGGTCAGTTTTGTATGGACACTGGCCTAAAAACCAATAAGCCATATGTCTTTTGAAAGATTTTTTCATATTCTACAACTTTTTGTATGGCGGGAAATCTTAAATCGCTGTGTAAAATATTTAAAAATCTGGAACATCGGGACGCCTACATAGACGACGATAGAATAATTACTTGGAAAAACCGCGGTCTTTGCATGGCAATAACTGTTTTCACACAAAGATTTCGAACCACCTGTCATAGTAATAGTTTTACAACTTAGAATTACCTATTCGGGGACATATCGCTTGTCCTTATTGGTCACCCTCCTTTGTTTGAAGAATATTGTAATATTTTTTTCCAGCGGCCACGGGTAATTTTTACGTAGCTATTTAAAGGACCTCGAATAACACATAGATACATATAATTTATGGCGTTTAATAATATCGGAGCCGAGATATTTAAGATTAAAGGTGTTCAGTTTTTGGTACTAAAAGTACACCTAGGTAAGAATATTAAATATCTCGGCTCCGATGCACTTAAGATTATTAAATTACATAATTCTATCATAATTTAGCATTTTTACTAATGGCCGCTCACCTTGAAAATGTATGACTTTTACAAATGACAATACTTTTACCCAAACCCCTTTGAACTATTTTTTTGCTTGTGACAGGTGTACGTACGTAGATGATAGCGCCAGTATTATGTCATTCAGACGCTAATGTAAGGTACTAAATGCAACAAAACCGTTAAATACATAGGCGTACGTATATTAAAATTAAATAAGTTTATCGGTCGTTTCACAGAATTTATCTTTTCAATGAAAGACATTTTTTCTAGGTACTTTTGACATGGGCGACCACAGCAAAACGGTGACTGTTTCTGTGGTAAAAATCTTTTAGTAAAACTGAGAAACGTCTTCGAATAAAACATCTTCATAAATAAACTCCTGTGATAGTGGTGAACTTTATATGGGGACAAATGATGATCACATACATATAATTTGTAAGTACAATAATATATTCATAAATCATTCCGATTCGAAACGTACGCCATCAGTTCTTGAATGGAGAAGATACGCATATCCAGTGCGTCGATTTATAGAATAACAGACACAATACATTGTGCCACAGTAAATACTTCGGTTGGAAAACAGTAAACATAGTAAATACATTATTAAATAATAAAAATTGGGCATTTATTTATCTTTACTTTGTGGTCGCAATCATTTATTAGAATATTCGGTTTGTCTAGTATTTATACTCCGTTAATGTATATACCCTTTTTCACTCGGACCCCAGTTTGTGAATTTAAATATGATTACATAGACAAGGCAATGGCGCTCACAGGCCAACCCTCAGGACTAATATGGAATGACTCTTAAAATGGCTCTTTAGAGGATTGTTCGTTGAAACATCTGATGAAACTTCCGGCAACTACATAAACATTGTGACAACATCCTACATAAATTAATAAAAAAACAAGCCTACTGTATACTGGTTGGTTACTGCGACCGAGGCTAACAAACCTTCCTAGTGACAAGATCGATCGCCACTCTGCAACTGGTTCCATTCAGGAAGTGACAGTACTGTGGCATGTGTAAACTTTTAAATTAAAAATAAAAGAGTGTGAATGGACAAGTTTCACAACTCTTACACTTATTTTTAAAAGTCGAAGGTACGTTGGTATGACAGGTAATGCAGCAATTATACTTAATGTCGCTCTATATACCAGTTCACTAGAGTATTTTATGATTACCAGTAGGTACCCCGAGCACGAGCTTTTATATACAGTGGCCCTGGACAAGATGAATTTCGAGATCGTTATCGTTGTCGAAAATATATAGGACCGACGTAAGCTGCCGGATGGTCACGTCAAGCGCTTATATCAATACACTTTGACAGTTTTCATAAATCGTGAAATTGTGTATTGCGATTGTTATCAACGAATTCGAAAACGTGACGTATGATTGAAAAATGCGTGTTAGCTACAGGGTCTCAGCAAAGTTATAATTGTAATGTAAGGCCGACTAGGCAAGAATGGAATATTACAGGCTCATTCGACCCATAGTGCTGTTAGTTCGTCATATTAGAACAAAGACTATTAGTTTTTCTTAAGGTTCACACATTTTTCGCAGTTTTTTGACTCTCAGGAGGCCGGACAGACTTCGCACATGGCTAATTTTCCTTTTAGTAGGGAAAAAAAACCGTCCGTCCTAATTTTAAAGATTAGTATCTTTTAGGCCCTTATAGAGTGCTGTATATACTAACAATTTAATAGCTATAATAAAGAGCATCAACGCATCTCTTTTTTTTGTATACTTAATAAAATCGGTAAAATATACATGAGCCAAATTTGGTATTATAATAGTAAAAACCCTGAAGAAAAGCAAGAAATACTAAAACATGGTCAAGTGAGAGTTGAGCTCGTGCTGATTAAATAAATCGTAATATAATAATACGGTACGAAACCCTCAGTGTGTGAATCTGACTTGTAATTGATCGGTTTGTTGAAATGCTATTGTTAAGACCACCATTTAATGATTAACTAGCGACGCGCCCCGCTTCGCTTCAGTTTATGTGAGTTTTCTGCAACACCCGTACATAAACCATATTTATACATATATACATATAAACCTTACTCTTGAATCACTCTATCTATTAAAAAAACCGTTTCAGAATCCGTTGCGTAGTTTTAAAGATCTAAGCATACATAGGGACAGACAGACTGACAGCGGGAAGCGACTTTGTTTTATACTATGTAGTGATTACATGACTTGTGAGTTGCAAGAATAGGTAATAATATTATGTATAAACCTTATAAAACGTTATAAACTAGTTCGCACGTAAATAACAAAAAAAAAGGGCATCAAAACTTTAACTGCGTTTATATTTCAAAGAAGAAAACACAAACTAAGTACTTACCTACTAAGATTTATAGCAACACGTTTAGTACTTTGTTTTATTTAAAAAATATGCGTCTTATTCAACTCGGAATAAACCACTTCCGACTGTTCAAACGTATCTAGGAAGTAATGTCAACCGCAATATGGTTGTGCTTGCGGCGCGGCCACATGGTAACCACAAGCAAGGCTTTCATTTTTATCAGCCGACACTCGTTGCTTAGTACGAGTATCCACTTTCTACTTATGTCATTGTGCATAGTTTATTTATAATCATATCATTATTACGTCTTGAATGGCTTCCATTCAAACGTCTGTCTCAGTCATAATCCTCGTGAGATTTAGATTTTAAGCTGTCAAATTTATTCCAAAGTGTAACATATTTATGTGGGCCTAGTTGACCGGGTAAAAGTCTAAAATACTTATCTCGTAATAAAATAGGAAATACATGTACAGAGAAAACTTCTACTTCTACTGTGTTTTTCAGATAAGTATTTCATTTTCTAAATATAAATAAAATGAACCAAAATTGAACATTTCAGCTTTTTCTTTCTACGTATAATTAGTTGAATATTAAACATTGAATATTGAATTATATTTATAATATTATGCGTATTACGGTTATGACACTGTTAATGGAATATTTTCAAGGTACCAGTTATAATATGATTTGTGTGTCAATACTGTGGAAAGTTCTTTATTTCAAGGATGTAATGTTGAAAAGTTTTACTTGTTTGAAACAAGTAATAAGTATTAAGTAGCATTTTGTTGGTCTTTTGTACTCAAATGTTTATTTTTGTGCAAGAAAGATTTAATATTATATATATTAAATATTTTGCCGTGTGGTTGCCGGCATAGAATAGTGCCACTCCATGTCTTCCCGTGGAAGTCGTAAGAAGCAACTAAGGGATTAAAGGCTTGTAGTATTGTTAGGCGATGGTCCTGAAACCTGTCATTAATGTGCACTGGTAAACATCTTAGCCTGTTTGTGCAAAATATGCTTACAGAATTAACAACATGTCTTTAGAGTTGTTGGTAATTCTGAAGCTCTGCCTACCCCACTCTGGGAAAGACTTAATAAATAAGTAAAAGGAAGACCTAAAGCTATTTAGCGTACTAGGCACCAAATTAAAAAAAAAAAAATTTTTGGGTCCGTGATACAAATAAGACGAATCCTTCTTTCGTTAGTAAGCAACCGAAACAACGATGCGAAAATGTCAAAACATACCTATGTCATACCTAAGAAGACAAAGTAACTATCCATCTCGATGCTAAAGGTCGAGGCAACTCATCAAATACTTAGTAACTCTGTCACCTCACATTTGATAACAATAACCAACTCACAAAATGGAAGTGTCAATGTCAGAAATGCAATCGCCGAATTGGCAGCCTTCGACCGTTTTGACGTTAGAGCGAAAGTCACTACGTGACCACAGATATAGAATACCAAAATGGTGGCTCATGGAGTATGTTGGACAAGGTCAGTGGCGAAACTCATAGGCGCTGAACTGGATGAGTTTAAACAATAAAGGGCCATGCGTTGCCGCAATGTTTTAACAGTGCAATTTCTTCATTGTTCTTAATACTGCGTAAAGACCGAGCAAGCGCATTAGCGGTTAACTAACTCACTTACAATGTGTTTATTGTCACTTTAATTTTTTTTTTCATTATTCGTGCGTTTTTGTTGTTGATTTTTCAAGATAAATTTGGTTAACAGTGAATTTTCTTACTTTACTAGAGGGCTTGGTGAAATTGGATATCAGTTAAAGGATCTTATAGTTTGAATTTTATAATCTGTTGGTATTGTTTGTAATAAAAGATTGTTACAACGTTACAGATTACGGTAGTTACTACTATTTTACGAAAATTGTATAAAAGACAATTAAATAATTGGTCAATTCAAGTTGCAGTTTAAAAGCCTAAGATTTACTAGAAAATTACGTTTAGACTCGTATGAACGCGTATAGGAACAAGTGAGAGAGAAACCAGAAACCCCGTTCACTTTTACCAAAAGAAAGAAAAAATATCGACATTTAACAAATCAACGAAAACAAAGTTAACATACGAATCACAAGACATTTGCTTGACCACCAGGTGAGGTGAAATGGTCCAGCTCAGCTCAGCATGTTGTGCTAGATGTCAGCTAAGTAATTTACTATTTACAAGTTAAAAATTACGATGAGCAATTCTAATAGTATTTATAAGAAGAAGATATTTTTTGTGAGTCAACTTCCTCTTAACATTTTGAACGTCTTAAGTCGATTACAAAATATGTCACTCACTGAAATTTTGACGGTTGTCGTCGTGGCATCAGTGACACGACTTTCAGTTGACGGCCAGAGCCGACTGTAGCTTCCAAAAGGTTAACGTTGTTGTGATCACAGGTCTTCTAGCTACAACAAAGTCTCACGGCACACGAGATGAGATATTCTATTTTAATACCCATTGTTTAGCGGAAGGTTACGAAAACAGCTACACTGATTTTTACTGACGAACGTTAAGTAAACAAGTCAGAGTTCAACACAAAATTCAAAATGTTTTATCCTAGCTTCGTATTGTGTATTTTTTTTATAAATTTAGTTATTAGACAATTTTTATAGTTGACTAGAGAGAGGCTAATAGAAATAGACGGTACTAGTTTAAATTAGGTAATATTACAAATTATTTTGACGATATGCCCTGAATGCCACAATTTTCAAGTATTCTATTTTTTTTTATATTGTCATCTAAATACATATGTTACAAGGTTAACCCTCGCCCCCCATATCACTAATTTTACTAAAAATATTATAGCCTATGTCACTCCACAACCAAAATGAACATAACGACCATCAAGTCGTTTAGGCTGCAGTGTGTGCCTAAGAAATATACATACATACATACACTCGAAAACCTAACCCTCCTTCAGATGCAGTCAGGTAAAAAAGCAGCTACACTACATCAAACTCGTACTTCTAATACTTTATAAATCAATTCGCTCCCTTGTCTTATAGTGAAAACAAAACCAAGTACCGAACGACCAAACACACACGCATTTGTAATATTAACAAAATTGACTTAAAAAATTAACTATATAATCGTATATCCTTCATATATCTATAATATGTATACTTACTAGTGTAAAACTTGACACGAGAACTGACGGGTTATTGACGAATATGGCGCGTGCCACGGAAAGGTTCCGAAATGAATTCCAATCTGAATTTTAAATGACAAACCTTGACCCTAAACTGTCGTAATGGCAGTTACGTCTGTTGACGCTGTTTACGTGAATACTAATAGTTTACTCATCTTCTAAGAATCTAATGTGATGCTGCGGCTACACGGATATTCCTATGCTATTTATTCTGCCATTGAAAAGCCACTTGATATCTAATAGCTAGAGCAAATTGAACCTTATATTATTATTGAATAGGTCGGTGATATAAAAAAGGTTCATTAGCAAATACACCCTTTTTATAAAAAGAGCAGTATCGTTTGTTATGCATGTTTCCTGGATGTTTTTTGTTTATATTGATGTTAACAGCATCTTGTTAGCTGTAATCAATAAAACATGATTGTATTTCATTTAATTACGAGTATTGCTTGTTATATTACGTAAAATGTGGATCCTAACCAAAGAGGTCTAACTCAAAATAGTGCTCTCTAAACTTCAACGTATTTAATATGATTTCGAAATGTCAAACTTTATTCTCGATTGGCCAGAATCAAACTAGGATTGACGTTTTAAGGAGGTCACGTTTTAAAACGTCAATCCTCAATTCGTCGAGAATAAAGTTTGACATTTCGAAATCATATTAAATACGTTGAAGTTTAGAGAGCACTATTTTGAGTTAGACCTCTTTGGTTAGGATCCACATTTTACGTAATATAACAAGCAATACTCGTAATTAAATGAAATACAATCATGTTTTATTGATTACAGCTAACAAGATGCTGTTAACATCAATATGAACAAAAAACATCCAGGAAACATGCATAACAAACGATACTGCTCTTTTTATAAAAAGGGTGTAAATTTAGTTTCAACCTCATTACGTAATGAGGTTGAAACTAAATTTGAACTATACTAATACTATAAAGATGTAAAATTGTGTGTTAGTTGGTTTGTAAGCTGGAGGTAAAACCATTTTACACTTAAGGAGTTACAATATCCCTAGCTAGATTTTTAAATATAAATAGGTTCTCGGTTAAAAATCTCAAAGTCATATAAACCGACGCGAAGCACGGGCGGTTCACCAATAAGTACAAATCAATGTTGTGTTGCTTTCGTTTGTTTTTTTACCGTGCAAAATTGAAAATCTCTTTCTTGAAAAATTGCGTTATTTTATTAAATAAACCCACAAAAAACTAGTGGTGTAACTTTAAGACCTTACTCAGTCTGTCTGTCTGAGTCAACCTAATGCCGAAAGTTTACGACATAGCTCTTAGTCATGATTATCGGAACCGGCTTAGATAAAATTTAAAACCTGATAATTTAAATACTCAATAATTTGTTCTTCTGGTCATATCAAGTCTGCATGGCTGGTCCATAGGTATACATTATGATTCACTATAAAAATTATTTGGTATGGTGAGGTATTTTCTTCTACATATATGGGTTTAGAGAGGATAAGATGTATTTGACGTTCGTTATCGTTATACGTCTTGACGTAAGCTCGCGCAAGACAGTCGCGTCAAGCGTCAACGTCAATTTCACACATTATGTCAGTTTTCGAAAATTGTTTACGTTAGCGTTAAACAATGTCCCTAGCATCACAGAATAAATGCCTCAAAGTATAATGTCTTTAAAAAAGAAGTTGTTGGTCCTACATTTTTTATCTGATCACGCAGCCTAACGTTTGAATGGTTTCGAATGCACAGTCGGCTTTATAAGTAAGTGCGCACATTTGTACCTTGTCGGTTTAACGCTTTTGACAGACTAATGTAGCAACATGAAGTTAATGTGACAAAACACCAAAGTGTGCAGCTACTTATAAAGCTGTACCTACTACTGGTACATATTAAAGAGCCTCATCACGCGATAATGCGGAATGATTGAAGTTTGAATAGCGCCAATAATTAACACAAATTAAGCAATTTTTAAAGAATGTTGTTGACAATTTATGTGCGAACGTTTTTGATTGCACAAAGGGTCATCTGCGTTTGAACACGACACAATGGCATTTTTCAGGGAACAAGAAATAGAATAAGTAATTTTAACCTTTTATCCTGCATTGTCTGATTTGTTTATAATTAATACAGAACTGGGGGGCTATTATAACATGGCTTTGCAGTTCATTTTACGGTGAGCGTAAAGGACAGAGCTATAGCATTTATATTGCTCTGTCCTTTTCTCTCAGCCTAAACAGAACTACATAGCTATGTCTTAATAACCCCCCTAAAGGCCTAGTATGGTTGCGTTTATCGCGTGATAAAATGTGGATAAAGCATTCATTTCTTGGCAAGTACCTACTATATAGGATTGGGTTTTATTTATATCAGTGTCGATATTATGTTTCAGTGTTGCTGTGTAATGTTAAAATTTCGTTACATAAAGCTATCTACGCTTTCTAAATACCAAAAATATAACTTTAATTATAGCCACATCGTTCATTGAATACAAAAGGGACACATTTCGAAATGAGTCAGTGTTCCATTTTGAAATTAGAAGCTGTTGGTATAAGATTTTTAATGCATGAGCAAATTATGTTGGAATGTGTCCCTGTTGTATTCAATGAGCGACATGTGGTATATATTTTACAATATAGTAATTCAAAAACGTCTACAAAATAAGTCACTCAATTGTTATATTAAGGCCCCACATACACTCAACCGTTTTTTTATCAAGTATTTTATCTGCAGCTTACAAAGAATATCGAATAAACTCGTTAATCATTTCGTATTCAGATCGCTACTGCGTTACGCGGCCACCTACTTACAATGACCGACTAAAGCTTATGTCATTTGAGTCGACGGTCAACATGTTCTGTCTCCCTTACTTGAATACAAATAGACAAGGATATATAACAATCGAACTTGGTAGTCCATAAAGTATTAATAATAGTGTTGATTTGTTTGTAGTAGAACTTGGACTTTTTTTGAAGTGTTTTGGTTAATGCTCAATCACGACTCGTGCCTATTGACTATTGTTGTTTTTTTTATACGGATTTAAAATTCCTGAATGATGTCAATCTGATTAATAACTAATTAACTCATAGATTTTATGGTTTTTAGTGCTTAAAAAAATAAGATTATTAATCTTTTTAGACTGTTTTCTGAGTCTCTTTACGATAAAGAAGAAACTAAATCAATTAGGCAACGTTGAATAATGTTAAATTGTACACTCAAGGGTAAAAATAAATATTCACTCAAAGGTGCAAAAATATGTACTATCAGACCATTGGAACCTTGACCCACCATAGAACTGTGTCACAGAGACGTTATGATTCAAATCATAAGAAGTGTCAAACAAATTGTTTTAAAATGTCACTGTGACACCGTTCTATGGTGGGTCAGGGTTCCATTGGGCTGATAGTACTATCAGACCAATGGAACCCTGACCCACTATAGAACAGTGTTCTAGTGATGTCAATATGATTCAAGTTGTAAGAGATGTCAAACAAATGATTCTATAAGGTCACTGTGATCTATGATGGGTCAGGGTTCCATTGGCCACATAGACCATATTTTTGCACCTTTGTACGGATATTTCTTGCCATAGTTTTAAGGTCTGTTTACATGTTTTTTGCGACTAAGGTGGACGTATTTATTGGTGCCCTTAACTGTAAGTAAAATGAAGATAGGCTCTTACATAAGACTTCAACGGGCGAGCTTAGAATTTTTACTTTATTGATACGCTAATGCCGGGTCCACACGCTTGCGGTGTTTGCCACCGTGAGATGGAAATACATCGTGCTCACTCTAACATATAGTTGCGTCCAGGGTAGTGATTTTCTTAACAACGACGGTCGGATGGACGAACGAGTCAATGTCCAAGCGGCGAGTTTAAGTAGTCCCGTCAGTGCGAACAAAACACGTTTTAGCGGCCTTATACGTTCGATCCATCGGCAGAAACCATGCTGCTAAATTGAAAATGCCCGCGCTAAAATATAGTTTGTTCGCACTGACGCGACTACTTAAACTCGCCGCTTGGACATTCACTCGTCCGTCCGTCCGACCGTCGTTGTTCAGAGAATCACTACCCTGCAGTGTTTGACATACTAATAATTTATTGATACTAACTCGTAGTAGTAATAAAAAAATTAAATTAATATCATGTAGAGTTATTAATTGATGTATAATTCCTACTACTTTATACATATTAATGACTTTTGATGAGAATATCACAAACAAAGTATCGTCATCTCTTTGTATTAATACGTATAAAATAGATAAAGTTAGTTATTCATCATATAAAATTCAGTTAATTCAATGTTTTTATGGGTACAATGTTTAATACAACCAATGATAATTTAATAAACTGGGATACGAGTCTGAGTATGAAATCCTTTTTTGTTTCGTCTCTTAATATCTCCTCTGACAACGCAAGATCGGCTAGTCTATCTGACTGTAGGCGTGATACAATCTTGTGAACTGCGAGTTCAGCTTTGGAAGGTTGCTCTTCTGAATTGGGCATTCTTGATAAATAGTCGGCAATCAAGTTGTTACCTCCTTTTGTATATACTATGTCGGATGTCGTAATCGTAACTTCCTATTATCAAAGCCCAACGCACTAAGCGGTTATTGACGAGTTTAGGTAAGTTACGCTGAATCCCCAGGATGTGTATGAGAGGCTTAATATAAATAAATTATTTAAAATAAATAAATACCAAGAGACAATCTCACACAAATTGGCTTATTCCCAATCTAAGCTCTAGGTTTGTACTTTGGGTACTAGACAACGATATAAAAATACTTATACAGAGAAAAAATACTTAAATATATAGAAAACATTCAAGATTTATAAACAAATACTCGTGCTAGTAAAAAATTGCCTATACCGGGAATCGAAAACGGGACCGCTAGCTTCGTAGGCAGGGTAACTACCAACTAAGCTAACGAGTCTGCAAGTCCGTACCACAACCTTATCTTTTAACGGTGTTCACATTGTTGGGTTCCGATGCGGGGAGTAAGATAACCGGTGAACTGACCTAGTATAGAGACATCTTAATAATTGGTGTTGGCAAAATATTTGCTATCTTAGGATTTTAATCTTGAGATTGCAGGTCTTGAGCTTGCAAATATGTGCCAATGTACTATCAGCGAGCTGATGTGCTCGTTTGCCTTCTCCAAGCAATTAAAAAACTACATCAAAACAAATCACGGCAATTAAAAACAACTGCAACCGATTTGTCTTTTTTTTGGTCCACACGGATGTACAGTAAGATATTGGCGTAAATTGTAACAAAGCTGCGCGTGACCTCACGAGCCGGACGCGCCTGACCTTTAGCGAACATCCTGATCGATACCGCGTGTGTGGTGGCGCTAGCGATCTAACTCGTGTAATAGATTGGCAAAAAAATATAGAAAATATAAGTCCCGGACAAAAATGCCACTTTAAACAAACTTTTGTTATCGACTGTACTTTTTTCGAACTCGTGCTCTATTCTACTCGGTAAATCAATATTGTTATTGTAATGTTATCGTATTGCTTAGACCTCGTCTATTAATTGTCACGTTAAAAGAGTCATCGAAACAATATAATATCATGTCGAAAGAAATATTGTTTTATCAAGTGGAATAAAGCCCTAGACTGATGAGTATCACCTGCTTATGAAGACTAAACTGAAAAGTTCAAATTAAGTCAGTCTATAATAAAATTCAGTGGAGATATTATAGCCTCTTCTTGACTCCATCATGACGTTCAATTTTATATTTAATAAAGATAATAATATTTACATGTCACATTTATAATAACTAATATACAGTAAAAAATAATAATTATAATAATTAATAACTAATGTAAAACCTATTATCTACTTAAAACTAGTATTAACACAACTACAAAAAGAATACCCCCTCTAATAGATCCGTTCGCGGCATTGTACCCATTATGCTGGCTGCGTTACCTCTCTGTATAGTTAAACCTATCCTTTGGGAGAGGTAAGCTCCCGCTCTTTGATCCCCGGAGGCGTCAATAAGCTTAGTAGACAGGGTCTTTATAAAAAGTTTCATGTCAGCAGACCAAGGTCCCAGAGTCTCCACTGCAAGCGCCGCAAATTCGTAATCATTAATTAATGATGAATATTTGCGACGTTTGAGGGTTTGGGCCTGATCAGCTGCTGCGCCGGCCTTATTTCGGGTTGCTTGTATGTGAGATAGGGCAAAAGTGTCGACACAAGTTGCGTCCCACACCAGAGCCCTACCAAGCTTCCACGGCACCAATGTTGCTCCGTCGGGGCGCTTACCATCATCTCTGATCATACCGGCTGGTTCTAAAACAGCAGGTAGAGAGGCGGTGGCAAGCGAACGACGGATCAAATCATTTATGGCGCCGTGGCGGAATATGCGGCCGGCACTCCTTGAACAAGAAAGACCATGTCTACCAAGCTCATCCACCTCCTTGCCGCAGTTGCAAGAATGAGGCACACAGATCTTGGCTCCAAGCCGCAAGCAGATTGATATTCGCAAGCAGCTTGAGTCCAGGACTGTACCTATATTGCGAGAGGGAAGGGCTTGGAGCCAATGGCCCGACTCATTAGCTGTGACAGCGAGAAGACGGGCGCGATCTGAATCGTCCGGACTATTTGCTAAAAGGGCTGCATGAGTTGCCATAAGACGAGGGGTATCCCAAGCTCTTTGAATGTGTTTATGCGTTGGCATATCTACTCCAGGGCATGACTCACACCAGGCATCCCTGGCCTCCACCAGGTTCGCTATCTCAACGTCAAGTATCTGTGGGAGATTTAATATAATACTGACGAGAGACATCGAACCATAAGCAGAGGACAGGAACGCCGGTAGAGCTACACTTGATGAGCAACGAATACCCAGTCCACCAAAACGTACTGGGAGAACCGCTTGAGTCCAAGAACTTTTGTCAAAATTGATATTTAATAATTTAGATAGAGTTTCCTGAAGGGAATTATCGATAGCAGCCATGATAGAGGGAAATTTCCAAACTGGGCAACTGCGTAGCAAATACATCAATTTTGGAGTAAAAAGACAAAACCGAATGATGAACAAACAAACTCCATCATTAGATGTTTTATAATAACAGTAAAGATATAATATAAACATGCGCTTCATAAACTTGTAAAGTTAAAAAAACGTTGTAACAAAGTCACAAATGAAACCAAAAACATGATGGTAACATACAGGTTGGCAAGTTACATGTGGAACCCCGATAAAACAAAAAACAAATGTTTACGGATAATGCTATCATGTAGGTAATTTATACGCAAATGGTATTGGATATAATGCTTCATTCATAAAACGCATTGCTACTTAATTGGCAAACCGATTTTTTATTGATACTTGTATGCCAGTGGGATTTAATTCAAACAAGTTGTTAACCTTTTAAAATAATTTTTTGCTCGATTTTAATTTTATGAAGTGCAATTTGATTAGATTGTTTAAAAATAAATTGAAGGCGAGGTAAAAAAACTCGTTTCGGGTCGTAAATTACTGATTTCAAACCCCATTTTGACGTGTAATATTTTAAAATATGGCGTCTTGTTTTTTTTAAGTTTTAAGTCAAATACAGTGTCACGGTTACAATCAAGAGTTGAATTTTTTTGGTAGTGCATTTTTTAAAGCGCTATATTACAAACAAGATATATTGTGTGAACTGGTTGACGACGTAATTTCAATAAGTAAACTTTCGAGTAACTTGTAAAGTCAAGCATCAACTACTACTATTAGGTTACTATTTATATCGTAGCTTAAGATTTACAGAGGTTATTAAAATAAACCGTTTTAAGTAATTTTGAATAAGCTCAGTTTCCTTTTCTAAATTCTGCAACATGGCTGGATGTCATAAATTACTTGTCAACATAGTTATGAAACTTTTCATGGCTGTCTAAATTCCAAGATGAATTATACGTGTTACTTTGCCTAATTACCATGTTTACAAAATTGCCATATTGGAAACACAAGTACTTAACATTTATGAGTATCTTTTTATAAAACCTATGGTATAGAAGCAGAAACCGTTCTTACAAAAAAATATAATATCTTACGAGTATGCTAAAATAAGATACTTAAATAAAATAAGACTGCTTTTACAGACATATATAAAAAAAAATCAAAACAAGACTTCAAGAGCTCTATTCTTCTTTCTAAAACCATATAGCTTTTGACATCTAATGGATTTTAACTCGGCTACCATTGCTCTCAAACAAATAAGCTATCATAGTATTGAAAATACGATTACATGTCAAAAGTCATTACGCCATTGGCCTGAGAATGCTACTGCCGTTTTCTATTTTCAGTACCCTTACCATGAGTTACAATTACCGTACTCGCTAGCGAATCAAATGCTCTGTCCCTCACACAATATAAGAATACTGTGAGGGACAGAGCATTCGACTCGCTAGCGAGTACAGTAATTGTAACTCATGGTAAGGGTAATGTTCACTCAAAATGTATATGGTTGACATAAGAGGTCGAGTAATCTGTCATCAGCTTACGTCAATCCCATACATTTTGTCAGTTTTCGAAAATCACTTAGCGTTATGTACCTTGGCTAGTCCCCCAGTCCTCTTCGAATTACGTAGTACCATGAAATACACCCGACAATAAAGGAACTACTAGGGTAATAGAAGTGTATTGGCTCTGTTGTTTAAACGCATTTGTTTGTCAAAGTAATTTGCGTTTTCGCGCTTCCGCGTATGCCCCCGCGCATGACGCAACGATGCGGGTAAAGTGTGTCACATAAACGATGTGCAGACTAATCGGTGATTGGGTAACTGTTAAAGTTAACTATCGGTATGTAAAGAGCACATTTTTCTATCCCTTGGTCAAAAATAGTATTCATATTCATTGCTCTTTATTTTCTTTTGTTTTTATAGAACAAAAGAAAAGGGTTGATAACTGGCAGATAGTTTTATTTGACGATGAAAAATCAGACCAAAGCTAAGTAAGTAGAGAGCTGCCATATTGCATTCAGAATTGTTATGTTTATTCATCTCTTTATTGAACACATTTAATGACCCACCTTAATTTATTTTGCGATTAAGAATGTAGTTACTATTATTTTATGAGTTTGCTGTAATAAATATGGTTATTATACTAATAATTATTTTATTATTACTTTATTATAAGGATTTTTTATTTTTGTAAACTGTATTTTAGTACAAGTTTCTATTACAGTACCTATGATTTGTAATATATTTTTATAATAAATAATTACTGTAATAAATTTTATTTTAATTTATGCAGACTATAATAACTCCAATGTTGAATTTCGAGAGTAATGTAGTCGGTGAATGTTTAAAACGGCAGTTTTTTTTCCTAAGTTCGATAGCACTTAAAACCTCGCCTCGCTTTTTTTATGTATTGTTATATTTATACAAGTGTCAGTATATGTTTATTAGATATCTGTATTTACGTATATGTATTATATTTATTATTCTCAACACCTCTTTTTCATCGCACCCACCTTATTTTTTTTCTCTGTTTCGCCTACCGGTTGACTGGTAGAGAATGCCACTGTGCCCGCATTTGTACTTGATTATATGTTTTCAAATTTGAAATTAATAAATAAATAAAACCTGAGCTATTATGTACCTTCAATGCAAGTGCAATTGAATGTCTAAAGTCTAGACGATTAAACCATTCAGTACCATGATTCGTTATTTTTATTCTTCCTTTGTCCTGCCTGAATACCAAACTGATAATGATTTAATGAAGCTGAAGTCAACAAACTCTGAATGAACTCTACAAGTTTCGCTTTCAAGGGCACTAAAGCAGTTTTTAACCAGCTCTTTTTATTTCCGCCGACGGCTGATTTTATCGTATTTTCGAACGAAATATACTTAAACATTGTTATTGGTGTTTCACGAGTTTAAAAAACTAGTCCAGAGATATTTTACTTTGTTGCTAAGTGGTTAAATTGCTTCAGGCTTTTGACTTGGGTATTTGTTACTGGGGCGTTGCCATGACATCCTTTTGTACGGTTTAGGTCTTTACAGACAAGCAAATGAACCCATTTACTTACTTAAAGTTTAATAATACCGTGGAATCCTCGCGGCCTTGAATTCTCGGTAATTTGAAAATCGAAAGTAGAATTTTAAACGTTGTTTTACTGCACTTTCAGTTACCTTGATTACGGGTTAAATACTTCTACGGACAAGCAATAAATATGAGGTTTTAAGTTTTATCTTACGAAGGAAAAGAGCAAGGGTTTTTTTTTGTTAGGATCAGGGAATAATACGAATGCAGTATCTACATTAGTTAAAGGTTAAAACAAAAGTACTACGGCTACTCTAATAGTTTGATTGAAGTATGTATGTATGTAAACACTTTATTGTACAAAAGAAAACCCAGAACAATACAATTAATATAAACATATGTACAAAGGCGAACTTATCCCTTTAAGGAGAGATGATAATTGAGAGATTCAGAAGAGTGAAAAGTTATGCATAAGCAAGTGTACAAGAAGAAGAATATAACACAATAAGTATGATTTGATAGCTATGTACGTTGACGATGGAATTTTATAATGTTGATAAAGGTCCTACAGGGGGGTTATTATGACGTGGCTCTGTCCTTTTCTCACAGCGTAAACAGTGGGGTTAGACAAGTTGCCATCGTTCACGAACGCTAGCGTTAGGCGATCACTTTGGTGATCACCTGTCACTTGGCGTTGTCAAAATTAAATAGGCTAGACAAGTCGCCATCGAATGTAACGCTAGCGTTAGGCGATCACTGTCGACATGCGTTGTCAAAAATGAAAAATCTAGCCAAGGTGTATGCCCACGATGAATACAACCTCGCTCGACAGTCTAGTTTTTTTTTCTAAAAATTATAAGTTTGTCTATACTTTTCGACCTTAAAAGTCAAGTTGACGCTGTAGCAGATGTGCATTGGAAATAAACATATCTAGGTACGTATTATGTTGTATTTGTTAACATATTTATTTACATGTTGTTTTTCATAAAATGTTACTTATGAGATTGTGATTGTGTTGTGTGTTATTCTAAGGTAAATATGTACGTGTATGTATGTGTTATGAATTCTTGTAACATGTAAGAAAAGTTACAAGTCTCCCAGGCACTTGTTAAACAGTTTCCCTATTTAAATCAATAATGAAGATCAGATACAGGTTTATGTTCAAATCACGTGAAAGCGGGTTGCGCGCAGCAGGGGCTCACAGGCATACCCAACTATTTTTACATGACCGCCTAAAATAAGGAGTGTACTTAATGCTTTCAGGGTTAGTGTATGTATGTATGTACGATTCTTTATTTATTTAGTGTAATTGTGTTTGACTTTCTTTCAGCTACACCTTAAAATCGGATAACATTTGCTAAAATTGCGGTACTATACTAATCGTAATGACATAGGCAGAATAGTACACTAGCCTGTACTCGATACAATTAACTGGAGCAGCGTGTTTGTGATATAGATATATAGTTATTTTTTTAATTTACAGGGACCTAGACTACTTACACGTGATTGGAACTAAGAAAATATTTATGAAGTCCACTGAATACCTATAATGATATTGGCAAATGCAGATCATGGTGTGTATACAGTTTTAATCCGTATTTTCAGTATTTTACCTAACCTGGCGGACGTTACCTGCCTGGATACGCTGGCAAGGTCCCACTTCAAACTTCCTCTGTCAAACTGAGAACGGCGGCTACATCATTCAAACCAGTGAAACGGCGTAAATATGTCTGCTTTTAGCCAAGTCTACATGTTTGTGCCGGGCATTGGGGGAGGCGTGAGATAACTCATTAAGGAAATTTCCTCATGCCTAAATGATCGGGTGACCAGCTACTTTGGCCAAAGATTAAGCATTAAATCTATGTAAATAATTTGCATTTTATTCATATAAGTTATTGGATCTCTCTAAAGTGTCTGCAAAACCACTATAAACTAAATGAGAATAAGCACAGTCGCCAATAATAATTTATACTTCACATTGCGTTACGCTCAAAAGTATCTGACACGCTCTCTGCCTCTAGACGTGTCCAATAGTTTCAGCCCTATATTGGATAATATATTATTGTTGGAGACAGCGAGTACATAATCTTTCTTAACCTTTGTCCAACAATATTTCAGTATTTTAGCGCCCTTACGAATATTGTACTTAAATGTAAAAAAAATGTTGATACAAAGTTATAGTTTATATTCAAGACGAAAATTATGATAACTCATTTGTTTTAATTTCAGAAAAATCAACACCACTGTCTCCAGCCACTTCGCCCACCAATATTACCACACAGTATACATTGTCTAGAAGGACTGCAGTGCTGATTCACTGGATCCGTACTATCCGATGTTCCTGTGATGTCTGCGTTAATACAATTATGTACTTTTCCATAATTTCTGTTCAATAAAATAATCAATTCATGTTGCCTTCATTCCTATGATACCTTCCAAACATGCTCGTTTTCCCATAATGTCGGATGTCGTAGGTCGGTTGAAGTAAATGTAAGCAACTAAAGTAGGTACGACTTTAAACACATCGCAGCAAACAAAGTGTGCAAAAATATCTCAACACACTCTACATACACTGCTTAATTAATTGAGTTGAGTGCGGATATTTTTGAACGCCTACTCCAATATTTGATGGTGACTACGGTCACGAGCGTTAATTTGACACTCATTTCAAGAAAAATATGCTTGAAGTCGTCAATTTCATTACAGATGTCAAGTCATTTGTAACTTTTAGGAAACTCAACCTTATTATTGTAGAATGTCACATTGACTTTGGACCGAAGGTGGGTACCAAATTTAATCTCGTGACTGTACGAGTTTTGTTAAGATGACGTTAAGGCATTCGTGGCCATGAGGCACCGTCTAAGAACGAAGCAGAAAATATATACAAAGACTAGGAGGTCACAACATAAATGGGAATGATCTCGGAAATGGATTATGCTAGGCGGTCAGGATAAAGGGCAACCAAAAATTTTAACAATGTCAAAAAATGACAAGACAGCTACTTATTGTGTTGCCACATTGATTCAATACAAATTGTCATATGTTATATATTTTTGCATTTTTATAAAGCATAATATATTTTTCAAAATAACAAACCTAACACAACAATTTCCTTTTTTGCATTAATGTTACATTTTTGTTTGGTTCCTACAGTGCATTTTTTTAATCCATCAGCAACACTGACTTAAAAGAAATACTAAATAAAACTCGTCAGATCTTGAAGATGGCGCTACAATCATAAGGCGCTCGTTGAAGCGCTTACACCGTTGACCAAGAGTCTATTATTCTTTAATCCACGCGCCATATTAATTATGTCAAAAAAAATGGAAAAGCGCACCATATCAAATGTACTAAGTTGCCATAGTACTTACTTTATGTACAAAATTCAGCCATTTCCTTTATCGCTTTTTTTTGGGAACGATAACACGTCTTTCAGCCGCCATATTAGTTAATGCGACCCCTATGCGCAGGCAGAACGACATATATTTGGCATCAGGGATTTGCCCTCTATCCTGTCAAGCCAGAATAATCCATTTCCGAGATCGTAACCAAATTAGTAGTGACCTCCTGTAATAACAGTGGTGGCCACATACCTAATTAGGAACGCTTGCATGTTTCCCATATATTGCCTACAAATATACTTTCAATTTTGACAACAAATCAAAAAGTTCTAGACCTATTTTATTTTTAGTTACACTTATCGTTAATTAATAAACTAAGGCTTAAATTTGTGCTGACGTGTCGATACAAAGTTTTTTAACATGAAATTGATAAAATATTCGTTTTTAACAGCGACAAACTGTACATACATTTAAACCTTAGATTATTATATAATGATAAGTGTAAACTAAAATTAAAATTGGTCAAGAAAATTTTGATTGGTGGTCAAAATTCAAGTCATAATTATTGTAGGCAATCGTACGGGAAAAACGCAAGCGTTCCTAATTATATAGCCACCAGTGTATCTCCAAGCAATGAAACTTTACTAAAATAATGTAGGTACTTCGATATTGTTTTGAGTGTTTAATACTTGAAATAAATCATTTTTTGATTCATAGCATTTTTTTCGATGTGGTTTTAAACATAATAAATTAATAGTAATTCAAACTCATTTCACCAAACAATTAAGTAAAATCCTGCCTCTAATTAGCAGGTCTCATCCTGGCTTTGGCTCCAATTATAAAAGGACTGCTCTGCACCACAATATAACCTAGAGGGCGACACCTTTGAGACATTGAATAGAAGTTGAGATACTCCTTCCATACAGGCTGCAGGCTCCGTGTAAAAATGAAACACCGGAGTGTGTAATTCTGCGTTGATAATAGTATATGGACATCCGGCATCGTCAACCAACCGTCTGAAGGATTTTCTTTATTGCCTTAAACACACAAAAGTTATTTTATCAATAAATTGTATGATATCGGTTAGGTATACTTACTTGACCTTGTTATAATATAAGTAACTACTATTTTTTGCCGAAAACCATTCTACTATATATTTATAAAAAGTTTTCAATAAAAGTAAAAGCGTTCCCTTGGTTAATTTGAACCTAGGGCGGGACCTCGTGGATAAAAAACATTACACATATTCAGGGAATGAAAAATCCAACACTTACATTAAATATATGTCATAACTTACTCTTGTCTTATACGGGACCTAGCTAGATCCGATTGTAGGAAGACATCCACCTCTTCAAGACTGTGTCGTTGTTGAGAGCATCCACCACTTGACGGATGCACCTACTAGCGGTCCGTTGCGTTAATTGGTTGGAAACCCCGTGATCCTCTGATCCGACCTTATCGCCAGAAAACTGAGAGCACACAGCACCTAAAACAATCGTAATAAATATCTTTAATGGGACTGACAAGTCTCATTGTACGTATTGTTTATATAATGCACGTACCAATTTATACATGTTAAAATGAAAATGATGCTTACCTTCAGTTCAAGGGGAACCTCCTTCAATCTCCTCAACGAAGTCAGGGAACGCAAAAGGCTGCAAAGAACTCTTAATGAGACCTTGCTTAACGTAAAATGTTCCTGAACAGCATTTCATGCATCCCGTCCGCGGCCTCCAGGCTCGCACGAGAGATTTCTCAGGGTCGGCGCCTGGATAAGCTCGTACTGTTGTGAGCAGCGTAAAAGTCTCAGCGGAAGCATTTTTAATAAGAAATCAAAGTTCAAACAATATATTTTATGCGACCGCGAAGCGATGATGACAGTGATGACACGGACTCAGTTGACAGTTTCTTGGTCGTTACGGCCGTCCTTAGATACCGCCCTTAGATACCGACGTTTATATCGCACTGCTAGATGAAAATAGTAGTAACTCAAAATACAATGCATGTCAAAATCATCTTTAATTCAACTTCTTTGAACATAAAACCAAACTAGCAATGATTTTGAGTTAATACTGTTTTGATCTAGCAGTGCGACATGGTGATAGTGCTCGTGTTCTATTCGACCTGTCAAAAGGGCAACTTGTCTAGCCTTTGTATCAAAATAGTACCGCGTAACGACCGTAGTCGTCAAACCTATCGAGTGATAGTGATCACTTTTCAGCGTGTCAGTTGTAACGAGTGATATATCACGTGACTTACG
The DNA here is from genome assembly GCA_963966035.1 of Acleris laterana. NCBI lineage: Eukaryota > Metazoa > Arthropoda > Insecta > Lepidoptera > Tortricidae > Acleris > Acleris laterana. Next base: position 8,326,622 of record OZ014445.1, on the reverse strand, counting down.
TCATTCCCATACATTTTTCAATGACAACACATGTCGCCAGTGATCACCTAACGCTAGCGTTCGTGAACGATGGCAACTTGTCTAGCCCCACTGAACTGCATTGCTATGTCATAATAACCCCCCAGGTAGTGTTGATCAAAATCGATGCATGACGAAAACAAAATAGGGTCAAAGTACCTAATTAAATTAAAGTTACAAATACCGAAGTCCCATCGTGCTCAGGCGTCGTATTTAGTGCTCGTTATTTTGTTTTTTTTGTACTAAAGAACAACCTTCGAACTGCAATGTTTATTTTAGTTTTAGATTTTTCCAGTAGTAAAAATATATATTGGAAATATCTTTTAACGGTTTGCTTATTTGAAAGGTAGTATTGAGGTTTAGTGCACAGTATATTTTGTGTTTTAATATACCTACCTAGTTATAGTAACGAATAGAATAGAATAACAGTATACAAAGAACAAAAAATCTAGTGTTTGATCGGTAGTTTATGCTGTTATCAACGAGAACTCCAAAGTAAAAAAAACAACCACAATCTTCGCATTTGGACCCAGTAGATTAACATAGCAACCTGAACTTTATCAACCGTCATGGCTACCGTTATTTAGTACGCACCAGGGGGGTTATTATGACAGCTATGCAGTTCATTTTACGGTGAGCATAAAGGACGAAGCTATAGCAGTTAAATAGCTCTGTCCTTTTCTCTCAGCGTAAAATGATCTTGTATTATGACAGCTGTAAAACTGTTTATGTCGAATATCATGCTTTCTACAGTCGTCGGCCATATATTTAATCTGCCACGTAAAAAAAATGTTGGTAAAATACCGATGGATTTAAAGGTTGTGTCAAAACAGCAAAACCATTATTTGGCTGACTGTACTTTAGTACCAAAGCCTCTTAATCTACTTACTATATCAAAACAAGCGAAACAATTAAATTTTCTTAACAATCACGTGGCCAATCTGTGGGGCTAGACAAGTTGCCATCGTTCACGAACGCTAGCGTTAGGCGATCACTTTGGTGATCACTTGTCACTTGGCGCTATAGGCTAGACAAGTCGCCATCGAATGTAACGCTAGCGTTAGGCGATCACTGTCGACATGCGTTGTCAAAAATGATTAATCTAGCCAAGGTGTATGCCCACGATGAATACAACCTCGCTCGACAGTCTAGTTTTTTTTCTAAAAATTATAAATTTTGTCTATACTTTTCGACCTTAAAAGTCAAGTTGACGCTGTCGCAGGATGTGCATTGGAAATAAACATTCTAGGTACGTATTATGTTGTATTTGTTACATTATTTATTTACATGTTGTTTTTCATAAAATGTTATGAGATTGTGATTGTGTTGTGTGTTATTCTAAGGTAAATATGTACGTGTATGTATGTGTTATGAATTCTTGTAACATGTAAGAAAAGTTACTTCCTTTGTATGAACGCGTCTCCCAGGTGTTTGTTAAACAGTTTCCCTATTTAAATCAATAATGAAGATCAGATAGAGGTTTATGTTCAAATCACGTGAAAGCGCAGCAGGGGCGCACAGGCATACCCAACTATTTTTACATGACCGCCTAAAATAAGGAGTGTAATGTTTTCAGGGTTAATGTATGTATGTATGTACGATTCTTTATTTATTTAGTGTAGTTGTGTTTGACTTTCTTTCAGCTACACCTTAAAATCGGATAACATTTGCTAAAATTGCGGTACTATACTAATCGTAATTGCATGGGCAGAATAGTACACTAGCCTGTACTCGATACAATTAACTGGAGCAGCGTGTTTGTGATATAGATATACAGTTAATTTTTAATTTAAAGGGACCTAGACTACACGCGATTGGAACTACGAAAATATTTATGAAGTCCACTGAATACCTATAATGATATTCGCAAATGCAGATCATGGTGTGTATACAGTTTTATTCCGTATTTTCAGTATTTTACCTAACCTGGCGGACGTTACCTGCATGGATACGCTGCCTAGGTCCCACTTCAAACTTCCTCTGTCAAACTGAGAACGGCAGCTGCATCAGTCAAACCAGTGAAACGGCATAAATATGTCTGCTTTTAGCCAAGTCTACATGTTTGTGCCGGGTTATTGGGGGAGGCATGAGATAACTCATTAAGGAAATTTCCTCAATAAGTGTGGTATCGTTCCCAAAACAAAACGATAAGGGAAATGGCTGAATACTGTAAATAGTCCTCATGCCTAAATGACGTTTCGGGTGACCAGCTACTTTGGCCAAAGATTAAGCATTAAATCTATGTAAATAATTTGCTATTTATTCATATAAGTTATTTGATCTCTCTAAAGTGTCTGCAAAACCAATATACCTAAACTAAATGAGAATAAGTACAGTCGCCAATAATAATTTATATTTCACATTGCGTTACGCTCAAAATTATCTGACACGCTCTCTGCCTCTAGACGTGTCCAATAGTTTCAGCCCTATATTGGATAATATATTATTGTTGGAGACAGCGAGTACATAACATTTCTTAACCTTTGTCCAACAATATTTCAGTATTTTAGCGCCCTTACGAATATTTGACTTGAATGTAAAAAAAATGTAGAAACAAAGTTATAGTTTATATTCATGACAAAAATTATGATAAGTCATTTTGTTTTAATTTCAGAAAAAAACCAACACCACTGTCTCCAGCCACTTCGCCCACCAATTTTGCCACATAGTATGCATTGTCTAGAAGGACTGCAGTGCAGATTCACTGGATCCGTACACTCCGATGTTCCTGTGATGTCTGCGTTAATACAATTATGTACTTTCCATAATTTCTGCTCAGTAAAATAATCAATTCATGTTGTCTTCATTCCTATAATACCTTCCAAATATGCTCGTATTCCCATAATGTCGGATGTTGTAGGTCGGTTGGAGTAAATGTAAGCAACTAAAGTATTAGGTACGACTTTAAACACATCGCAGCAAACAAAGTGTGCAAAAATATCTCAACACACTCTACAACACTGCTTAATTAATTGAGTTGAGTGCGGGTATTTTTGAACGCCTACTTCGATATTTGATGGTGACTGTACGGTCACGAGCGTTAATTTGACACCCATTTCAAGAAAAATATGCTTGAGTCAATTTCCTTTCGTCCACTTTCACAAGTAAGATTTCATAACTGGTTATGAATAATGATTTTTTTTCACTGTTAACCTGTTATTAAACAAGACTTTTTTTTCCATTTTCATAACCAGAAACTAGGTAGGTTTAGGTTATGTTAGTTTTGCAGCAGGCCCGGAGGGCCAAACCACTCAGAAATAGGACCTTTGCGTAAGCGGAGCTCCGTCGCCACTGTCCAATTGATTTGAAAATAAGGTTATAAAAATGGAAAAAAGTCTTGTTTAATAACTGGTTATGAAACAGTGGAAAAAAAACCTTATTCATAACCAGTTATGAAACCTTGGTTATGAACGTGGACGAAAGGGTCAATTTCATTAGAGATGTCAAGTCATTTGTAACTTTTAGGAAACTCAACCTTATTATTGTAGAATGTCACATTGACTTTGGACCTAAGGTGGGTACCAAATTTAATCTCGTGACTGTACAAGTTTAGTTAAGATGACGTTTCAGCATTCGTGGCCATGACGCACCGTCTAAGAACGAAGCAGAAAATATGAATGATCTCGGAAATGGATTATGCTAAGGTAAAAGCTCCTAAAGGTAAGTGCTCCAGTTATGAACAATTCCATAAATATAAGTCTCTGATTGATAATGCTTTTAGTGCTACAATTAGATTATATTGAATTATTCGGGATTACTACTATTAGAATAAAATTTTAGTATTGATAAGTTTCCATTTAAAAAAATGATAATGTTCATCACTGGAGCCTTGTCCATAATAGGTGCTTTTACCTTAGGCTGTCAGGATAAAGGGCAACCAAAAATTTGAACAAAGTCAAAAAATGTCAAGACAGTTACTTATTTTGTTCCCATATTGATTGAATACAAATTGTCATAAAACTAGTACTTACTTTATGTACAAAATTTAGCCATTTCCTTTATCTCTTTTTTTTTGGGAAAGATAACACGTCTTGCAGCCGCCATATTAGTTAATGCGACCGCTGTGCGCAGGCAGAACGACATATTTGGCATCAGGGAGTTGCCCTCTATCCTGTCAGGCCAGAATAATCCATTTCCGAGATCGTAATCAAATTAGTTGTGACCTCTTGTAATAACAGTGGTGGCAAAATAATTAGGAACGCTTGCATTTTTCCCATATAATTGCCTACAAATATACTTTCAATTTTGACTAATCAAAAAGTTCTAGACCTATTTTATTTTTAGTTACACTTATCGTTAATTAATAAACTAAGCCTCAAATTTTTGTACGGTTTACCGCTATTAAAAACGAATATTTTTATCGACGTGTCCATACAAAGTTTTTTTAACATGAAATTGATGAAATATTCGATTTTAGCAGCGACAAACTGTACATACATTTAAACCTTAGATTATTATATAATGATAAGTGAAAACTAAAAATAAAATTGGTCAAGAAAATTTTGATTGGTGGTCAAAATTTAAGTCATCATTGTATTATATCTTACGAGAAAAACGCAAGCGTTCGGTTCCTAATTATATGGCCACCAGTGTAACATCGAGCAATGAAACTTTACTAAAATAATGTACTTCGATTTTGTTTTGAACGTTTAATACTTGAAATCAATATTTTTTTGATTCATAGCATTTTTTTGTATGAGGTTTTAAACATAATAAATTAATAGTAATTCAAACTCATTTCACCAAACAATTAAGTATAATCCTGCCTCTAATTAGTAGGGCTCATCCTGGATTTGGCTCCAATTATAAAAGGACTGCTCCGCACTACAATATAACCTAGAGGGCGACCTTTGAGACATTGAATGGAAGTTGAGATACTCCTTCCATACAGGCTGCAGGCTCCGTGTAAAAATGAAACACCGGAGTGTGTAATTCTGCGACAAGGGGTTGATAATAGTATATGGACATCCGGCATCGTCAACCAGCCCTCTGAAGGATTTTCTTAGTTGCCTAAAACACACAAAAGTTATTTTATCAATAAATTGTATGATATCGGTTAGGTATACTTATTTGACCTCGCTATAAGTAACTAAGTACTATTTTTTTCCGAAAACCATACTACTATTATAATATATATAATATAAATAAAGAGTTTTCAATGAAAGAAAAAACGCTCCCTCGGTTAATTTAAACCTTGGGCGGGACCTCGTGAATAAAAACATTACACATATTCAGGGAATGAAACATCCAATACTTTCATTAAATATATGTCATAACTTACTCTTGTCTTATACGAGACCTAGCTTCATCCGATTGTAGGAAGACGATCCTCCTCTTCAAGACTGTGTCGTTGTTGAGAGCATCCCCCACTTCACGGATGCATCTACTAGCAGCGGTCCGTTGCGTTAATTGGTTAGATACCCCGTGATCCTCTGATCCGACCTTGTCGCCAGAAAGCTCACAACAAAGCACACAGCACCTGAAATAATCGTAATAAATATCTTTATTGGTACTGACAGGTTTCATTGTAGGTATTGTTTATATAATGCACATGCCAACTTATACATGTTAAAATCAAAATGATGCTTACCTTCAGTTCAAAGAGAACCTCCTTCAATCTCCTCAACGAAGTCAGGGAACGCAAAAGGCTGCAAAGAACTCTAAATGAGACCTTGCTTAACGTAAAATGTTCCTGAACAGCATTTCATGCATCCAGTCCGCGGCCTCCAGGCTCGCACGAGAGATTTCTCTGGGTCGGCGCCTGGATAAGCTCGTACTGTTGTGAGCAGCGTATATGTAAGTCTCAGCGGAAGCATTTTTTATAAGAAATCAATGTTCAAACAATATATTTTATGCGACCGCGAGGCAATGATGACAGTGATGACACGGACTCAGTTGACAGTTTCTTGGTCGTTACGGCCGTCCTTAGATACCGCCCTTAGATACCGACGTTTATATCGCACTGCTAGATTAAAATAGTAGTAACTCAAAATACAATGCATATTAAAATCAACTTTAATTCAACTCCTTTGAACTTAAAACCAAACTAGCAAGGATTTTGGGTTCATACTGTTTTGATCTAGAAGGTCGACATGGCGATAGGTGCTCGTGTTCTATTCGACCTGTCAAAAGGGCAACTTGTCTAGCCTTTGTGTCAAAATAGTACCGCGTAACGACTGTAGTCGTCAAACCTATCACTAGCGCGAGTGATAGTGATCACTTTTCAGCGTGTCAGTTGTAACGAGTGATATATCACGTGACTTACGTCATTCCCATACATTTTTCAATGACAACACATGTCGCCAGTGATCACCTAACGCTAGCGTTCGTGAACGATGGCAACTTGTCTAGCCCCACTGATTAGTTATCCCGCCAATATTGGCCAAATACGCCAATTAGCATGGAGTCTTGTGACTCGATGTGGCAACAAGTTGCGCCAGCGAGGGGAAAAACGTTACCTAACCGCTTACAATGCTGCCGACGCCGTGTGAAGGACCCATTTATGCTTAGGTAGTTTGATTCTGTTTAAGTAAAATATGCTAACAGTCAAAGATCAACCTCTAGTTTCTACGAGGATGGCAGAAAAAGACAAAACTTTCACTAGGTCATAGATCAAAGTAATCTTTAATGGTAGACCTTTTATTAGATTAGGAACAGTTTTAGCTTTAAACGCAAATATTTGAAACAGGAATAGGCACATAAATAAATAAATAGAACAACAATATAAATGTAAATATGCACCTTATTTATGTACTTAATTCATTTAATCACGCCTGGTTCCCAGAGGGCTAGGCAGACACCACTTCTTTCCACTTGCTACGATCCTGACAAATTTCGTTCGCTTCTTCCACATTCATACATCGAGTCATACACGCGTCGGTTTCGGGTACTTAAAATTCGGCCCTTTTCCAGTGTTTCTCCGATTTGATTCGAAAAAGTACACCTAGGGTGGCCCCTTCCGACACTTCCACTCACATACCTAACACTAACTTATTCACTAACTTCTTGTAAATATAAAAAAAAGTCCTTTAAATATTTTTGAAATACACTCTTCTAATTTAGCTATGTGTCATTAGCTCTATATAACTCGTACACGATAATGCATTTTCATATACCTAGCAATAAAATATAGTGAAATTTGACTTGCAATATTTGCAACAATCACAAATCACTTGTACCCTGTAACTGAAACGATAGTAGCGCGCCCGGGCATAGACCAAAAGTTTTTTTTAAATAAGTTCAAATATTACAGGACCGTCTACCAATAATGCACTAGTACTCTTGCATTGCGGGTGGTAGGACCTTGTGCAGGGTCCGTCCGGATCGCTACCACCGTCTTATCCATTAACCTACCGCCAAACAGCAGTGTTCGCATTGTTGTGTTCCGGTTTGGGGATAAAACAGCCGGTGAAATGATTAGCATAGAGGCATTCCATCTTAGTCCTCAGGGTTGGCAACGCATTTGCAGTCTTAGGATTGCATTGCAATCTTGTGAATGCGAATGTCTATGGGTCATAGTCTCCACTTACCATCAGGTGGCCTGTGTGCTCGTTTGTCTTCTCATTGCCATAAAAAAAAAGTTCTGCCTCTGCACCGCTGCCGTTTTCGGTGCATTAGCAGCTTAAAGGATCTTAAATTCTCAAATAAACCGTTAGCACGTGCGCTTGCTCAATTCAGTCTAAACCAGTCCAACCCACGACAAATTGCGAATAATTTCTCCGCAGCACATATAATCAGAGTTCTAAGAAACGAATCAAACTATAAGTATAACCACTTAACAAGAGACGATATCACTTTAACATTCTGCCCTCATCAAGAAAAATAAGCATATGTTGTAAGTCTTGTATTTTGATTTAGATCTTATTTGTAACAGTTAAGCGTTGAATATGCCATGGATTTTGAGTTGAAAATGTGCTCTTTAAACTTAAGATCACACTATTGTGATGAATAAATACTTTCCCACGACTACAATGACCGCGTGATGGGTAAAGGAGATATTTTAATTCGCTTTGAAACTAAACGGAGTGTCAACGGCAATTATGTCTGTTGTATAAACTGTAATAATTACATATTGGACAGTTGCATTTGAAGTACTTGAAGGGTTAGGGTTTCTACATGGGTATCGACGTGGAATCGTTCCATTACCCTTGTCCTGTTGACACTCATTTCATAGAACGTATCACAAAATTTCGTCGATGTCGATGACAACGGGGTTTTCTAGCCGCATTTTGTAATAGTCAAAAATCTAACCTAACCGGTAACGGTTAATTCAATTAGTGTAGTTTTGAGAAAGCTTGTAGTTGGTAAGTTCGTTTTTTATTGTTGTTTTCCATTAATAGATAATTAAATAAGGTAAATAAATGAATATCTAACCTGAAACATTATTTAAAGTAACCGAAAACCACATGGCTTCAGCAGATAATACCTTAAGCTTCGATGCAAAACAAATACAGATAAACAATGGGACACCAAGAAAAATCTTTACGTACGTGTACATTCAATGAGAGCGATAAAGACGTCATTTGGCTCGGTTTGGCTCGTCGCGAAGCTATTTCTAATCGGCTTAAGCCGATCCTTATGATGGGTGGCTAGACTTTACGTAGTTTCTTAAGGTTTTTTTGTCAACCTGGAATAAGATTTTTTATACCATGTTGAATCCTCATCTTGTTCAATCAAAATATGAATTTAAATACAACTTTGCATACTGAATTAAAAAACAATCCAAGCATTCCGATTGGGCGGTATTCTAAGATAATAAGACGATTATTTTATTAATTGTATAAACTCGCGTACAACGTTAAGATTTAATTACATGAAAATAATTAAAATTGTTGATAACTACTTCCTTAATTACTGACCTTTAACTTACTAAAATATAGGAAACCTGTTCCTTAAGATCTTCAACTGCTCCATAAAGATGACGGTATAATGAGTAATTAATATAATTAAGTGCATAAACTGCAAGGCCCTAGTTTTGGCCTCCTGTAAATCCATTTTCATTTATAAGAAATGAAGAATCCCTTTTGAAACCGCCATTGTTTTCTGTCATCAAAAGGAAAAATGGAACTAGAACTTATCTTTCAGATGCGGTTATCTAAGGTGGATAAATCTTCCCTAAATCGGATAAGGATAAACCAAAGTGGTTGAGAGATAAATACTTAAGGACATCATCCGGGTTTCATACATTTTTGGTCCAAACACAAAAGTGCCGGCCAAAAAAAAAATAAGCTATATTCTGTTAGATCTTGTTCGCCTCAGCATATAATCATACATAGTTTTCAACAATTCCAATATTCTAGTTAGAAAATTAAATATTTCGGTGAATTGAACTAACAAAAACTAATGAATTATTCTACCATACTTTACATTTGAACATATTTTGGTAAAATACGGTGGTTTGGTGCCATAGTAAGAAATGCTTAGGCGGGTAAATTGTATCAGAATAAACCTTTTTTTTTTTTGGCCGGCACTTTCCCTTTTGGACCAAAATGGATGATGTCCTTTTCTTGTGAAAGCACAAACTTAATATAATGGGTTCAAGGGTAATTAAATTAAATTAAAACAAGAGCGTTGAGTTCACTGTTGTGTCTATTTTGGAAGGAAGTAAAAGATGCCACATCAAACAAATAAAAAAATAAAAAATAATGTTGCTACACAAAAAAATTAGTTTGCAACAAGCTGCATGTATGTTCCTGAAGTGAATTACACAGCATTATGATAAAAATAACAATAAATTAGCAACGTATTCTGCTAATTATTTTGCAATTAGCACAAAGTAGAATCTCACAGCTTATTGAAAACTTCCGTTCTTTTGTTACTGTGTTTTTTAAGCCTCTCATTACCTGTGTAATGAGTCGATAGATCTATAGGTTGATTGGCCGAATCACTTCCTAATATTTTGTGACCTTTCGATTGCGATTACAAGGCGACTCATAATTCCCGCATCCGGACTTTTTATTATATTCCGTGTTGCATGGTTGTTATAGAGAATAGTACTAGATATAACTAAAACTTCGATGACGAGAAGTGGCAAATTTCGCATAACAGCGCATAATTAGCAGTTAAAAAGGTTTGTTAAGTATATGTGACGGTAAGTCTAAAAACATGACATGATTTTATGATAGTAAGCCAACAGATATTCTTTACATACCTATGAGGTAATCCTCAAAAATGGTTTTGAAAAATGCGGTTAGTAAAATATAAAAGTATTTTAGTTAGTGTGTCTCTTTTGTGTAACTCGCATAGTAAATTATTATATTGTAAATGAAATATTTACCTAAAACTCAACTCAACGACAAGTCATAAAAATTATTCGTTAACATATTTTACTTGCAATTGCTCGGTTTGAGTCCATTATAAATTACATAATATAGTACTCGCTAATTGTCCTGTTAGCCTTCGCTTAGGCAGTTAGTTGGGAGTATCGGGTCACAGGTCAAAGTACAATAGACATAAAATATGCCCAAGGGACTTAATCATTATGCTGCAACAAACGTTAAGGCCGAAGGGCCAGCGCAGTTTAAGGTAAGCGGAGTGTATTAAAACATGTAACGCATTGTATTACATCTCGCTGAGAATACAATCGACTTTTCGTTTAGTAATTTATTAATTAGTACTTTATGACGCGTTTAGCCTAGTTGGTAGTGACCCTGCCTACAAAGCTAGCGGTCGCGGGTTCGATTCCCGGTATGGGTAAATCTTTGACTGATGAGCGCATGTTTTGTTCCTGATTCTTGGATGTATTCTATGTATTTATCTGCATAAGTACGTTTACCGTTGTCTAGTACCCACATTACAAGCCTAGTGCGTAGTTTGGGACTAGGTCAATTTTCTAGAATTCAAAGTACGGCATGTTTGTTTACGGGTTGTTAAGTATTTCTGTAACAAATTTTACATGAATCTGTGCAAGTTCTGAACCGCAATGACGGAACCAAGTAACACTTTCGCAGATATAAAATTAATAGAGATTTATTTTAATTTTACGAAGGGAGGAGGCCTTGTCTTATTCTGGCTACTAGCTCAATTACATATTTTGATAAGATATGATAATTTTGATTATTCCTCTACCTATATTAACAGTATAACTGCCCAAGCTATAGACCTATTTTCCCCTTACAGTTACAGCACTGCAAAATCCACACGTAGTTACCCCGTATAAATCAAGTAGGTCATACTAACGTCTCAAGTCTTAAATAACCTATCTCTAAACGAACAGTCGGTTAGCGAAATATCTGTTTCCGTAAAGAGGTTGAGTAAGAGGCACGTGGTTGTATTATGCAAGCGAAGGAAGGAAGATCCAACGCCGTGGTGTAGCGTGACGTCTGCGCAGCTGACCGTGCATCGTTTAGTTCACTCGACCTGCCTACGCGTGCGAAATTAGCTTAATAGGGTAAGAAGTAAATGTTAAAGAATTAAATTACTCAACGCTGTTTTATGGGAAATTTCTGTGGCTATAATTAGTTATGGGGCTGGATAAGATGTTGATGAATTCTGTTAAAGATAATAACTAAAGATTTAACGCTGCGTATTATTTTGAACGATACAGTAAGATTTAGAACAGCCCTTATTCCCTTAACTTTTATTTTGAAGCCATACTTAATTACTTAAAAAAAAATATGTCAAAGGACAATCTTACACCACTCGATAACACCATCATATACTTTAACTTACCACGAAGCAGCTGTGGTCGCACAGTTGTGTTTCAGTGTGGGGATAAACAACAGGGTGAAACTATTAGCACAGGGGCATTCCAGCGTAGATCATAGGGTTGGCAATGCATTTGTACTCTTAGGATTGCAGTTTTAAGATTGTAGTCTTAAAATGAAAATGCATGTTGTTCTGTGCTGATCGTAGACATTATTAAGTAAGCTTTTGCTTTCTCTATAGGTAACATAAAAAACGCACACACACACACACACACACACACACTCACTGGTAAACTAAAGAAAGTATCCCCAGCGTTTAACTCAGCATCTGTGCAAATTTGCTCTTAGAAAACTGACAGAGACCCAATGTTATTCTACAATGTCATTGTTTCCATGACCCAATTGCAAGATTACGAAAGCATTTCCGAATTCCAACCAATTCTAGACAACACACTTAAATTTCTAACCAAACAAACGCAAAGATTACCGCAGGCATAACAACTTACGCAACTTGCATAACACACGCCTCATGAATGAGGAGTGATGCCGGAATAATAGATGGGCGAATTACCAGTTATTGGGGTTCTGTGTGCACATTTTATAGGCAGGTTTTGCTGTTTAGAGACAGGAGCGAAAATTCGATTTTGCTGCGAGCGAAAGATAGTGAACCAAATTTGGGTTTGCTGCAAGCGTCAGACAAAGTAACTTGTTAATAAAAAATGCCGAGAAAAGTGCTGGGTCAGTATAAAGCGGTGGTCAAATGGTAAATATACGTGTGGTTTAATTCGCTCAGTTTTTTTACTCTTTTGTATTATGTTTTCAATGCCTTGGGTAAAAGTTGTATTTGAAAAATGAAAAAAATGAAAAATGAAAAATGTTTATTTTTGTTAGAAATTACGGTTACAAAACTTGAAAGGGTTGAGACCTCCTAGTAAGTATAGTAATACCTGTGACAGAAGGCCTCGCTAAATCGTATTTGCAACACAAGATCAAAGTTATCTTGTGTCTTTCAATTTCTCACTGAGCTCAAGATTGTAACTTAGAATCACTCGCTAAGCTCGTGATACAATTATAGAATCCTTCGCTTACTCGGGATTTAAAATCAACACTCGCAGTATACTATATTATTTATTACTTTTTTATAAAAAAAACTTCAATTTTATACGTTATTCAATTTTTTATCTGTGTATCAAAAACTCTGTTTTGTTTTCCTAGGCCTCAAAGAATCAAAAAATGAAAAAAAAATGTTAAAGACATAGCTGTGGTCCTAGTGAAAGAGCATACAAGTATTTCGAGGTTCAAGTGAAAAAGCGTAATAAGTCCTGGGGTTATTATGATATAGCTATGCAGCTCAATTTACGCTGAGGGAAAAGGACAGAGCTATATAACTGCAATAGATCTGTCCTTTACGCTTACTGTAAAATGAACTGCATGGTTACTCATAATAACCCCCCTGTACTCTGTACATGGTGGATACACCCTTTTTATTACGAGATAAGTCGACATGTACCCGTTGTCACACGTGGGTACACCCGTGGGCCACAGTTACTAGACCAAGGTAAACTACCCTTAATTTGGCAATGTTCGTCACAGTTTGGATTGTGTTTTTATTTTTTTGCTGGTTCAAAATCAAAAAGCGTTTGAATTCCCGACTTTTTTTATTTTTGCCAAATTAAGGGTTAAACTACACTTGACGGACCTCTCGAAAGACAGCCCAACTTACGCTTGACTCGTTCTTACGTTACGTACGTAACTAAAGTTGAAAGAGCACCATTATACTTAAGGAGATACGTCGCTGCGGTAGTGAATGTATTGGCGAATTCGACGGGCTGAGCAAGTTCAATGAAAGTGAATCGCCTGCGGCGGGAAGAAATCAGAACGTGTTCTTATGTAACCGACTGGGTCCCGGTTGCGTAGACGCATGTCACGACTTGTCACTAGGTCTTATACAAGTATATAGCATAACCCTTTAAGTGGTGAAACTAAAATTCGATTACGGCAATAAACCGTTAAGTGTACGTATAATTTAGAATTTAAAATTTTCTTAGTATCTGAAAGGTTTTAGAGAAAATCCTGATTTTACAGAATTCTAATACAAATAATAATTTTAATATGTACTTAACAAAACCCCTGACCCAGATTATGTCATCATAAGAACCTGTAGTCAGCAGTAAATACATTTTTTTTTATTATGTACCTTATGTATAGGTATAGATAGGAGGTAAGAGATATACAGATCGAAAGTGAGTGGAAGGGTCGGAAGGGGCCGCCCTAGGCGTACTTTTTAGAATGAAATCGGAGAAATACTGGAAAAGGGCCGAATCTTAAGTACCCGAAACCGACGTGCATGACTCGATGTATGAATGTGGAAGAAGTGGTATTTGCCTAACCCTCTGGGAAACTGGCGTGATTTAATGTGTGTATGTATATATATAATATATAGGTATTTTTTAAGGTTTGAGCACATTTTTAACAAACATAAAATAATAAAATGTATTTATTTTTATCATCACTTGTCAGAATGTGATACGGGTTTTTGGGATCTTGGTACAAGAGACCTTCAAGGATAAAATTAAATCACAATCATAAAATCATCTGCTGGCTGTGCTGCCAGGTAAAACCCTCTTGGTTGTGTTTCTTTACCGATTGAAAAACTTTATACGATTATGAGCATAGACACTTTTAATTTATGTTTATTTGTCACGTGGGGTTTTACTACAATGTTTAAACACAATATTATAAAATTTTATGTAAATATGCAAACCATGACCTAGATGACTAAGTAGCATATTTATGAGTTTAAGTTTTTAGAAAATATTTGTTTTTTAGTTTAAATACATATTCGCGTGTTTAACTGAAATGTACATGCAGTATCATGGCGAAAAAAAGAATTTCCATCAATTGTGGTACAACTACGAGTAATATGACGAGGTATAGTCTTTATTATTTCTAGCGAGCCGATCTTCTACACAAAGGCCATTGTTTGTGTACAATACTATTATCTTTCTTTGTGTCCGTAACCGCAAGCCAACTACATACAAAAAAGTTAGAACTACATTGAATGTCCATAGAATTATCAACCCTATCCTCTTAGTCAGTAGGTTTAAAATGTAAAGTGTCAGGATACAGATTATGTCTTTATTATCTGGCGACAGAAGATGGTAATATTGTGTAGGGAATAAGACCGGTTCAAATAATAAAGACATATCTGTATCCTGACACTTTACATTTTAAACCTACTGACTAAGAGGATAGGGTTGATAATTCTATGGACATTCAATGTAGTTCTAACTTTTTTGTATGTAATCGGCTTGCGGTTACGAACACAAAGAAAGATAATAGTATTGTACACAAACAATGGCCTTTGTGTAGAAGATCGGCTCGCTAGAAATAATAAATACTATACCTACCTATAAGTATAATATGAACGACCTAGTACCTGTTTTTTTTTAATAAGCCTAGATTTCACAGACATGTTTAGAAATTCCTCAGCCTCCAACAGTCATAGGCCTCCAAAGTCCAGCAGGTCTATTTATGTTCATTAGGACCGAAAATAAGACAAAATACCTATTTTAATTGCAAAATTGACGAATTGATTTAACGAAAAAAATCTTTTTCGGCAAGAATGTGTTTATTTTTAAACAAATATCATACGATACGATTACGATTTCCCAAGAAAACCCCTTACACAGGGCGATCGTCGTCAAAATCTTGCCAAGATCTATTAACTGAGACATGTTTAATTTCTGTTGGAGGAGGGCAAATTTTCCAATATTTTTTTTCAAATTACGAGTGTAATTGATACGAATCGTTACAACTTGCTCACAGAGGGAGGAAATCAAGAGGATATACGAATTTATCTCCAAAGACCATGTTAAATTAGAAAAAATTTCAATACATAAATAGTAAATAAAATAAATATCAGGGGACAACGTCACACCAATTGAGCTAGTCCCAAACTAAGCTCTAGGTTTGTACTATGGGTACTAGACAACGATATAAATACTTATATAGAGAAATACATACTTAAATACATAGAAAACATTCATGACTCAGGAAAAAATATTCGAGCTCATCACACAAATATCTGCCCTTACCAGGATTCGAACCCAGGACCGCTAGCTTCGTAGGCAGGGTCACTACCAACTAGGCCAGTGCGTCGTCAAACACATAGCACCACTATTAGCCATGAATCGGCTTCTCGGCACGTAGAGCTAATC
Source organism: Acleris laterana (assembly GCA_963966035.1). Lineage (NCBI taxonomy): Eukaryota > Metazoa > Arthropoda > Insecta > Lepidoptera > Tortricidae > Acleris > Acleris laterana. Next base: position 8,310,739 of record OZ014445.1, on the reverse strand, counting down.
GAAGCTACTAGCGTTTTGCAATTACTCTTGCGCATCTACAACGGCGCCGGCGCGTGATCCACGACGCAAGCGCGACCCGAATTTCGATGGAGTCAGGGTGGTGTTAGGTAATGTAATGTATCATTGTTTTAGACCTAAACTAAAGTATATACATACATACATACCGTCACGCCTTCATCCCAGAGTGGGGTAGGCAGAGTTACAGAATTGCCAACAACTCTAACAACTTGTTGTTAATCCTATAAGTAACCACATTTTGCACAACAGGCTAAGATGTTTACCAAAGTATATGTACACAGAAAAAAAAATCAGCTCGAATAAGGTGCCTATGCACACTATTGCACGCACATTTATGCAGCTTAGTCTAACTCAGCATCAATCAGTGTTATCAGCTTTTGGCATGTGACGCGTAAGAGTAACACATACTCGTACAGGCCGCTCGATGAGCCTGTTCGAAGATATTTGGTTTATACTGTGCCTAATGGAAGCCCTATGACATACATACATACACGTCACGCCTTCATCCCAGATACGAAAAGTGACGTGATCTACCAGTGACGCGATTAGTTTAAAAACGAAACGAATAGAAATGCCAGTTTACGTAGTGCATCTACATATACACTCACGCCTTAATTCCCAGAGTGGGGTAGGCAGAGTTACAGAATTACTAACAACTCTAACAACTTGTTGTTAATCCTAGAACCCCATTTTCCACAACAGGCTAAGATGATCCCTATGATATGAAAACAAATAAATGATCATAAGGATCCGAGATAAAGCCCAGCGGTCCCCTGGTACTATTGAGTTTTTTTAACCGTCTAATACGTCCCCAACGCTGTTAGGGTGAGGAAAAAACAGAGAGAGAAAATTTGCACATTGATACAGCTGAATGCGTAAGAAAGATTCCCATGGGTCGTAGTGTATTTGGAAGATCCCATATGTGCAAAGAATTATGTAAAATTTATAAATAGTTATGTCATCTTCGAATATCTACATAATGTTGGAAAATCTGTGTTGGGAAAAACCCAAACTCGCGTGGCTACTTACAACAAAAAGAATAAAGTCAAAGACCAATATGATGCACACTATGCACAGGGATATCCCGCTTTGAATTTTGAGACGCTGTACCACGATGCCACGGGAATACCCGTATTATGACGAAGGGTAATTACACCTTTTTTTTTAGGGATATCCAAATGGTCTGAAGTTAGCGATGATTATGTCGATAAGGCGAAACCAGAAAATACATTTTGGATGTAGCATAGTGGTTAACGTCAGCAGTATAAATATTATGTAATAGATGTGAGGACATTCATTATAATGTCGATCAAGCTGTTATTTTTAACATGTATCTTGGTATGTGGGTCTACGTTGACGACACAGTTAGCGTAGTTAGTAGTGACCTTGCCTACGAACCTAGCGGTTTCGGGTTCGATTTCTGGTCAGGGTAAATATTTATCTGATGAGCGTATTTTTTTCTGAGTCTTGGGTGTTTTCTACGTATATAAGTATTTATTTTGACATGAAAGGGTGGTTATCGTTCTCTAGTACTCATAGTACAAGGCCGTGCTTAGTTTGGGACTGGGGGTCCATTTGTGTGAGCTCGGCCTCTAATATGTATTCATTTATTTATGTGCTTTCTCGGCTTGGTGTTAACTACCTCGTAAGGGTTATACAAACACATGATACTCTTCCATATACCTATAGGTTCTACCCTATCTGACATCTGCTTATGTAATGAGCTCATAGCAAATAGCTAATTATTCAAACATTCGTAAGGAAGATCTGACAAACACCTGCGAGATTAAGTGAGCCATGCGTTGAAATAGCTTTGTGTATGCCGTACAGTAATGACTATGTTGATATCATTGCATGAACGTAACTTTTAAATTACACTGCCGTTTTACAAACACACTTTGTTTTTACATCTGCCTAGGTGAGTGTAAGCATTTACAAACAGGTACCGGTTAAATAGGGTTACTTTGATTTACGGGGTAACATTACTCACCCTTAAAACGACAACAATTTTAGTGGTAATCTTCTTAAATTATTTAAATAATTGTATAACTATATAAGTAGCTTGCTCCTGATTAAACATTTAAATAGAATAATTGAATATTAAAACTAGTTTTTGGGGTTTTTGGGGTTGACGGTATGTACACTATTCCAAAAACGTTTCCTGCCCCAATTTCTCGACTGACGACTTCTTTTATTGTTATTGCTCATGCTTCTAACTTATAAAAAATCTAGCAATAAACAGCCTTTCAAAATAACTTGGTAAATAAATATTCAAAGGTAAGGAAAACTGTTCAAAATTTAAAGGTGTAAAAACAGCTGACGACAGCAAATGTCATTTATTATCACACAGGCTTTACGACTACATCGACAGATCGCATTGACGGAGTAATAAAAGCTAGTAAGCACAAAAGTAGTAAGGCACGTATCATTGCTCTACGAAGAAACATATAACCCGATTAACACATTCAGCGTTAAAGAATCAGGAAATCAGGGAGGCTGACTTAAGTAGGTGGCGCATTCAAATGCATAATGCAAATGTACCTATTTGTGATTTACGGTCGTGAGATGACATACTATGTTGATGAATTATAGATACGATGAAACTCGACGTTAAATGTCCAAAAATCTGTGCGTGCGGTTTAAACGTTCTTCTTACACTACTCAAGCTAGTCAAACGTATTGAAGACAGTTGAACTCAGTGCGAATGAAATACGCCTTGAAAATAATCCTAATTTTAATGAATAAATTATTAAAATAGAATATTATAATTAAGGTACTCGTTATTGCATTTCCATTTTCACATAAAAATCAAAGTATAAATGAATATCCAAAATAAATAAAAAATACTACTAAACTAATTAAAAAAAGTACCTTTAAATAAGTGGATTTTGAATAACAATATAAATATTGTGTAATAATATATAACAATATACATATCAAAATAATTTATAACAATATACAGAAACCCATCCCAAATTTTCATAGCAATACTTTGAATCATATTTTTGTTTCTTATGATTTAAAAAATTATTTTCAAAGGAAAATCCAGACAGTACATATTATAATTATGCGTAAGCACAAGCAATATTCGTGACATAAATTGTAGAAAAACATCTAGGTCGCTGACTGTTGTGCAATCGATCCTTGACACGCCTTTACAAAGCTTCAATAATATTTACTTATATCATTTTCAATGCAAATTTTTGACTGGAACGTCAATAACAGTTAAGTAATAGACGACAAATATTTGCTAAAGGCATAAACTAACACATGCAATACTGGGGACCTGGGCTGTTAACACCTACGCTGCCGCATGCTCTTAGGACCTAAATTTTATTGGTAATTGCTTAAACAGTATTTATATTGTTTTGTGTTGGCCCTATTTCAATATTGCTATATTAAAATGGCAATGAAATGTAGCGATATAAATATCGATTGGTAACAATACAGCGTATGTAATGCGAGCATGAATGCATTAACACAACTTGCATACGAGATGTACTTACCTCTAAATGAAGTTCATTTTTGTTTTCAGGTTTGAAATCTAAATAGATTCTGCGTATTGTTTAGAAATGCGTGTATTCGACATGTGAACCTTTTATGCTATGCCATAATTTAAGTTAATGCTAAAATTATAAAGTTTAATATTACAGCTGAATTCAACATTTAGAGATTTCCTCTAATGCCCTAGAAGTAATTAGTGGACATTTTGGTCTAGATTACCTTTGCTTTTTTTGGGAGTAAGAATTGCCCAGCTGATGTTCGCAAATTTGCAATCGACAGTGTTGGTCAAGCGAGTGGTTCCCCATTCAATTAACTTTTTGCTCTCAAAAGGCGTAACATTAACTTTGTATCGGTGTTGGTGTAAGCGAGACTAGTTAAGTAGGTAAATAAATTAATTTCCTTTTGCAAATATTGTAAAAAATGTAATTAAGTATTTGTTAAGAGCGTGAGCTGGTCATGACCCTTTTTAACATATTCACTGTTGGCAATTTGACACGCCAGTCGTGTCAACCTTAGGTAAACAAAAACAGGCCACAGCAATAAATATGATTGATAAAAAAAACATCATGAAAATAATACATTGAATATTAAAAGCATGTTGTCATTATATCTCATTTTAGGAATTCTTACAAAAGCTTTTTTTACCCGATATATGACATTAAAATTTATAAAACAAGTTAGACGTGACCTCAGCCTGGCGTCTGGTGACCTTGTGAAGTTGAATTAGTTTTTTGGGACTAGAAAGTGTGAGAAAATAGTAACAATACGCGTATGAATCTGGCGTTTAGAGTGTTAATGACTGGAAAAGTGACATTGTTATGCTTAAGATAAGTACACATTCCGTACTGCCAAGACGCCTGGCATATTCACATTGCTTACAATCGGTAGTTCGTGGCAGTGAACGTGTTAAAGTTTTTACAAGATGCCCTTTTATTTATAGTTAGATAGTTTCCTAGATGCTCATGCTTATTGCTTATGCAAGTTAAGCCTAAAAGTTATGTCAAGGCTTATAAAGTTGTATGGAACATATTAAGGAGGAAACAAACAGATCTCTATTTTTGGCACACGGAAGTTTAAACCTGCAAAAACTTATACGAGTTTTGTTATACTATGTAAATGCTGGATTTAATTAAATGTAATTCTATTCTAAAATATTTTATTATGTACTTATAACGAGCTTATTGGCGAGACTGGCATTGTCCTACATTTGCTAGACGAGAGGAATTTTGCAGTCGAAGCTTAACTTAACAAGGACAGAAGACAATTCTTTTGTTCAGCGCTAACAATTTAAACATGCGTTCTTATCATTACATGAACATTCAGGGCGTTAAATTATATAAAAAATAAGTCTAAATGTGACTTACGTTTTAAAAGTTCCCATTTTGCCGCCTTGACAATAGAACCAAATCACTAAAACATATGAGCACAATGATAAAGCACCGAATTTTTAAATTGCAGGAACACTTTTAAAAATGGAACGGTTTTTTTTATCGTTTTGAAAATGGACCCGGGTGGCGAGCGCTTGCGGTCGCCGCGAACGCGCAGGCTCGCTGATAGTGGCGGAATGAGGCCCGAGCGTCTGCGCGGATGGTGGCTCCAGCCGAGAGAAAGTTGCCAAGTTTGATAACTTGGCGGTTACGTTCGATGACGATCCTCCCGATTGCGTAGTCGGTGACAAAATTAAAATTTTCGTTCCCCGCCAATTTACGCGCTACTGACACGCTGACCATGCCGCTCGAGTCCTACTTCTGCGATTTGTTTTGTTTTATTTTACATGTTTTGTTATAAAAGTCTTTTTGCAATGGATCGATTTGAATTTACATTTTGTTGGTCGAGGCTCCATCAATATTTATAGAATTCTAGATGGCCACGTGATTATTTGCGGAAAGAGATTCGCCTTTTGGCCACTCCCACGTACTATTAAGTGTTAAGTTGTATAATCACTCAGAATTTGTAAACGGTAGTTTTGCCAACTTTCAGATATTGTTCATGCGCTATTATTGTGTCTATCATAATTCTAAGTCGTTTTATAGGTTAGATTTTTAATATATAAATCACAGACGAACCAATATATCTACTGCGCTTAATGTCATAAATCTTAATAGTTTTGCACGTGTGTATTTCATTCTAAACATAGGTAGGTATACTGCAAATATGTCGTGAGATGACTTGCTTTAAGTACTATTTTCTTATATTAATATAAAATTATATTAGAGTTGAGTCAGATAAGAAATATTTATTCTTCAACATTAATAGAAGAAAAAAGTTGCTTTAAAAATTAAGCTCACGTGGACAACTCATTGCAAGCACATTTAGCACATATCGGAATAATTATGACTTCTTAATTAAAAATGTAGGTATCCGTGTCAGGATATCCTAAAATAAGTACAATCGATAATTTATAGGTGTTACGTAATAGAGGTTAATATTTACTCGATTGTGAGTGCCGCACGCGCAGCTTTCACTTTCGCGAACCCATATGACTTGATATGACCCGCGCAATAACGACGTATGTGCCGGTTAGAGTGCCCTCTTCGCCGGAAATGACAATAGGGTTTAGAAGGCAAACGAGTTCACATCTAATAATAAACCCCACAGACATTGGAATCTCAAGACTGCAATCCTAAGGTTGCAAATGTACTCCCATCCTAAGCACAGATGGAATTGCCTCTGTGGTATGTATTTCACTGATTATGTTGCGACATACTGCACAATAACGCGAACACTGCTGCTTGATGGCAGATTATAAAGTAAGATGGTGATAGCGCTCTGGAGTGACCCTGCACAAGGTCTTACCACCACAAGGGTGTAATCATTAGCTTGATAAAGTGTCCAACCGGCCCTCCATACTTTATATTTTGTTTATATCTGTACTTACTTGTTAGAAGAACACCTGATGATGTGAACGCATGATATAAAGCGCATAATGTATATACAGTGCTACCATTTTCTTAATAGCGAACGGCAATATCCGTTTTTTTATGACACACGAGTGACAAATATACTGTCACCTGCGAGTGCACCCATTGCAGACCATTATAAATACCTACACATTAGAAATATTTGAAAATAGATATCAAGTACTACGAGTATCAGCAATAAAGTTAACTGGCTTAGGTACTATTGGTCAGTCAACATTGATGCTGTTAGTATACTCGTGCGTCCGCAGCAATATTATTACGGTCCAATATTTAAAACTCTGTAACTTAATTTTTTTGCAACGCATGAAAGAAAAATTAAATGTTTTATCGCCTTAATAGTTTTACAATTGTGTTCTTAATCAAATATTATACGGTTTCTGAGATAGGCACCCTTCTTAGTAGACAGGGAAAGGTAGAGACGCCAGCTGATATCGAAAACGATTGCTTACAATATCTTTTAATTACATGATGCAATGGACTATAGACCTTGTTTTACAAAATTATTCTATAGGTAATTAAATAAAAAAAAAATTAGGTGCTCTATTCTATTCTGGCTAAACAAAACTTTTGACATGTTATCGTACTGTCAACGTTATGATAGCTCTTATTTACTTAAAATTCACGGAGGCCGAATTAAAAACAATACGATAACAATCCGTACGGAGACAAAGTAGAATGAGGCCCAGGATCATGCAACAACGAAATCGAAAGTGACAAACGAAGTAGGTTAAAGCGGATGTCACGTGAAGCACAGAGATCGCAAAACCACGTGAGACTGTGGGAGTCGTCCGAAATAGGACGCCTGCGCAACGCCGCAGACAATATCGGTCCCACCTCAGTTTAATGGTTAATTGTTCTAGATTTGTTACAAGGAGACTGGCTATACTATACGCACGGTTATGTGCTCCTAGTAAGTCATAGAAAAGTTATTAGTATTAGTGCGGTGATATTTTGCATCCAGGCATAAGTGATAATTAAAAAAAAACCGGTCAAATGCAAGTAGGACTGGCGCACTGAGAGTTCCGTACCGCTCTATTCATACTTGATCGATTTTTATTACTTGTTTTTTTCTTTAGGGTTTGCTCTAAAATCACCCTTAATATTTTACTTTTTCTACAAACATACATTAAATCACGCCTGTTTCCTAGAGGGGTAGGCAGAGACCACTTCTTTCCACTTGCTACAATCTTGACAAATTTATTTCGCTTCTTCGACATCGAGTCATACACGCACGTCGGTTTCGGGTACTTAAGATTCGGCCCTTTTCCAGTATTTCTCCGACTTCTCTTCTTCTTCTTTTCTTCTTACTTTTTCTATTTTTATTAATTCTTGTTACTAAAATGGTGCTACTTTGCTCCAAAATTTGCTCCAATTTTCGAAATCATTTTATTTTTTTGAAAATCATTATACTATGGTATGTTGATTTATGTGTCTTTGTAAAGAAGAACATCCCCACTATCATGTTGTAATACTTAAATGACATCGAAATATTGATTTGGTATCAATATATAAACTTTAATTTAGGAGCAATGTTACCCAGTGTTTGGGTAACTTTGCTCCAGAATAAAATTTGCTTTAAAACTTCTATTTGAAAGCGTTTGGTGCAGTTTTACATTGTCATGAGTCAAAGTATGCTCCAGTAACAATCGTGTAAGCCTGGGTTTGAGTAGGTTTGGGGCAAAGTAAGTAATGAGTTAAAGTGTTAGAGACTAAAATATATTTGGTTTTACTTAAAGTTTTTTATTTTTAATATAATTACAATATTGTTCAATCTTAGTATTTCTTCACCTAGACAATAAACAAAAGAAAATAAAAGTCTTCTGAAAAAGGGTACGTACCTAGGTAGGTAGGTACCTAAAACCCTGTTAATCACTACACCTAAGCAATATTTAACAAAAAATAAAAATAATCGTCTGAAAGGGTATCATTAACCCTGTTAACATTATAGGACATAAATAGTCTCATGCTGTAATGTTATCATGTACCTTATCCCTAAATTTGGTTTAGTTCTGGAAGTGCAAAAAAATCTCGTCAACCATTTTTTTTTTGGTAAATTTATGGACTCTAAACTTTCATTCCAATGAAAATGGATTTCGTTTTTCGTTTTTGTCCACTTTCAACCTTTTTTAAGAAAGATATGTAACTATGGTTCTGGATCCAAGTTACCCCAACATGTGGAGCAAAGTAGGTACGTATATTTTTTTAATGTTTAAGCCTTGAAAGAGCTAGAAACTACTAGAAATATTGTATATATGGAATAGCTGATAGTATACAGGAACACATCAGAACATACTAACCGTGATTCGATGAACAATTGCTTAGATGTAAATGACTTTTTCCCATACTAAATTATTAGTAAATCTTCTTGTTGGCACTGTGCGACGCCGGACAGGAAATGGAAACGGCGAAGCGAACGATTCACATTCATTTTTACCTCATAATTTGCAAATGTATCGAATGCTTTTGGCAATTTTGAAGAATTGACCAAAGACTTCGACTTGCCGGGCAATGAAACTAAATACAGAAGTGGAGCAAAGTTACCCAGTAAGGAGCAAAGTAGGCACATTTTACGGTATATAACACATATTCTGTAACAAATCAACCATCAATAACGGTTCCAAAGACACAGCTTTTTAAAGAAAAGACTCTCGGACGGACGGACGGACGACAAATTCTTAGTAATAGGGTCCCGCAACGTTTGGACATGGAACCCTAAAAACAGTGGTAGAGTTCCAACAGCCAGTTAAGAATGGCCAGGCTGAATCGAGTGTTTCAAACAAGTGAATCAATGTTCATTTTGTTTTATTCTTGTACGTACGATTTTGGAATCTGTATAGGTATACTCGTAAATATAGACCTCATAGCCGTTTTTTTTTAAATCCGTTTGATGTGATGGTCATATGGATGTGGAACCTTTTCATATGTACTCCAAAAATATAACTTGTACGTGTAGGGGGCGGCCCTTACCGCCATCTCGACTCATTCTCGCTCGCCGTACATCTTTTGTAAAGAATTTAGTCGATCCTTTTCTGAATGACCAAACCATCTTAGCATACCCTTTTAGACCTTTGTCACATTTACATTCAATCCACATCTTACTCCAGTCTCACTTTTTCGTACTCAGTAGTTATAGTTAGTAACATAAAAGATATTTCATTTACGGGGCATGTTGATTGATGCGAATGATTAAAAAACTTAAGAAAGAGGATTGGGTTAGTTGGATAGGAAATTATGTAGACGACGTGTTTAGTAGCCTTGTTCGTGGTGAACTTGCCTAAGAAGCTATCGGTCCCGGGGTCGATTCCCGGTATGGGCAAATATTTCTGTGATGAACGCGGCTATTTGTTCGCAAGTCTTGGAGGATGTTTTCTATGTATTTCTTAATATAAGTATGTTTATAGTCGTCTAGTACCCAAAGTACAAGCCTACAGTTTAGTTTAGGACTACGTAAATTTCTGTGAATATCCACTCATATTTTTTTTTTCTTTGTCTTTTAAATATCTAATGGCGAGTTGTATACGGACTTGTTACAAGATATGCAAGAGTAATCATAATGGATATTAATTATAAGGATAATGCTCAGTTGTATTTCCCATTTTGAATGTGGTTATGTTTTTGGGAAATACCTGTGTTTTTCACGATATTTTTGTAATATTAAAACCACTCGTCATTTCACAGTATTGAGAGAGCTCCTTAATAAGAGTCTGAAATAACTGTAGAAAAATCGTTGTGCCTCGAATCATTGCTAATGGTTTTAAACAAACACTTTGTCATTATGTTGATGTTATGAGTCAAAATTAAAAAAAACATGATTAAAGTAGAGCAAAAAACTCATTGTGATTTAACAGGTTTATGGCCAGGTGGCCTATTGTCTAACGCACTCGCAATCGCAATCGACTTCCAAGTGGAACAATTTCTTTCGATTTTCAAAATGAAAACGTTTGCGATTGCGAGTTCGTTAGCCAATAGCCCCGCAGGACCGCATGCTCAAGCAAAGAAAGGTTGCATACCTTTGGGCATATTTTCAAATACGAGAAGTTCCGTGTGGTTGCGGGGTTAGAATAGTGCCACTCCGTCGTAAGAGGCGACTAAGGGAATAAAGGATTGTAGCACAGTTAGGCGATCTTACACTAATTATGTTGTGATTTTTAGAGTGGTTGGTAATTCTGTAGCTCTGCCTACCCCACTCTGGGATTGAAGGCCATAGTTTATGTATGTATGTAATGATAGGAAAAGTGACGGGAAAGCATGTTGTCGGCTGAAGAAAAAATCCTGGTTAAGGCATATCCTGAATGGACCGGAGTCACACGAGCTGACGAGTGTTAAGTCACGATTTTCGAATACTGACAAATGTCTGTAATTGATATAAACGCTCAATGCAATCGTCTGGCAACTTACGTCAATCCTATAAATTTTCGATAGCAATAACATCATCGTAATGCATCTTGTTTTAGGGCCACAGAGCTATTCCGTCTCGCAAATGACTTCAGAGTTGATGGCCAACCTTCAATGCCCTTAGGAGCACCAGAACAAGTATCTATGGGTTTCGGATTTTACTTGTAGCTTCGGCAGTTTAAGTTACAGTGGTTCCATATATAATAAATTTCAGAAAACGTTATATTTCCTACTCAACGTTAGATGTCACTTTGTACAATGTGCAAGCTATGTGCAAGACGATACACACATAAATGCAATAACCACGTATACATTTTCCCGGAGTCACTTTACCGAACATTAAAGTCTTTTACGGATTGTTATGGTATTCGATATTTGTATACATTAGTATAGCCCTCAATTAAATGAAGTTTAAAACAAAGCGGGTTATTATTTACTGTAAAGGCATGCAGATGTTCGCTATCACTATCCACTGACCAATCTATCTGCATTGTTGCCTAATACAATGATGAATGAAGTTAGTTAGTAAATACCTTTGTATCTTTTGCAAGATTAATTCGTTATCTGATATTTTTAAGCTTCCCATAAATAACTTCCTATTGTTTTACACTGTTTTCAATGCACAAAGCCGCGCCCCTCCACTTAATTTTACGATTTACGTTGCACGATTACGTGGAAATATGGAAATACCACAAAAGACGAGAAGAAGAAGAGGTTTTTTTTCCAAACATCAATTTGTTCTCAATGTTGCGTTTTTGGAAGCTTTGTTAGGTCAAGCTATCCTGTATAAGAAGCGAATTTGAAATGCTTCGGTATGTTATTTAACTATAGGTAATACGAAAAAGTCTTCAATTAGAAAAAATACTTTTAGTAGATACGGTCATTGGGTGTGAAAATAAATAAATATCAGTGGAGAATCTCACACAAATTGACCTAGTCCCAAACTAAGCTCTAGGCTTGTACTATTGGTACTAGACAACAATAAACTTACTTATATACTTAAAGAAATACATACATAGATAGACTCAGGGACAAACCCTTTTGTTCATCACACAAATATCTGCCCTGACCGAGATTCGAACCCGGGACCCCTAGCTTCGTAGGCAGAGTCACTACCAACAAGGCTATAAGAAAGTCACTTTATTTTATGGATTCAGTGTACTTTTTTGTTTAACATTGAAAGATCAATTTGCCATTTGAGCCACTTACTACAAAAACTATACTAACTTCAAAAATAATAACATACATTCACTTCTATCAGATTGAGCATTTAAGTAAAAGGAAACTCGTAAGCAGGTCAGAGCATGAAACATTAAGTGAAAGTCACGGAAAAGTATTCTTCATCGTTTAAGGACATGAAGGATATAAAAACCCCACGTGTATTTCAATGAAATTCGTAAGCGACTGGAAAAAATGCCTACTTTTACCAATCAAGAAAAGAACACGGTATTACACAAAATATTATTATGATTCAATCGTTTTTTAGGTGAGCTAACATTGCATAATTTTTATCCATTAAAGAGGATGTACGATTAATAATAAACAATAATAAAACGCAATGTTTTCTTGAATATTATGTTGTCAAACATTACCAAGGCCGTACCGCAGTGATCGAGATGTTACGTATGGTTGCACAACGTGCGTAAGGCAAATATTGACCAAAATTTCACTTTCAACGCACGAGACGAGGCCTTAATACGTACGTGGACCATTCGACAAGCTTTCCACGGGTACAATGGGCCTTTTGGCTCACTTTCAGCAGTCTTTTGTCTTTGCCTGAAAGTCCATTAGGCCATACGCCATAAACGGTTTCATGGTGATTTAACGAGTAGTGCGCTATAAATATGGAGCATGAATAATTTATTTATTTTATGTGGTGTTTAAAGATCCAAATAGGTACTTAATTTATGTTTACATTCGAGATTGTTCCTTGAGAATATTTTGGTATACTGCAGTGGCATGTAACACCGGCGAGTTTAAGTAGTCCCGTCAGAGCGAAAAAAACACATTTTAGCACATGCATTTCCAATTTGGAAGAATGGCCTGTCGATGAGATCTAACGTATAAGGCTGCCTAATTGAGAATGCACGCGCTATAAATGTGTTTTATTCGCTCTGACGGGACTATTTGAACTCCGCTGCGACATTCACTCGTTTGTTTGTCCGACCGCGTGTTTAAGAGAATGTCACCCCTGTGTTACAAACTAGGGAGCACAAATTACCGATCTCATACAACCTACTAACATTCCTTTTCTGAAATATTCATTTCCAATTAACATCTGTTTGATCGTAACGCCAGCTAGTTCGGAGCAGACCCCTTACAGGTTCTGGGTAGTGATTCTGTAAACAACGCCGGTCGTGCGGACTGTCGAGTGATATCCAAGCGGCGAGATTATGTAGTCCCGTCAGTGCGAACAAAACACATTGTAGCGCGTGCATTTTCAATTAAACAGCCTTATACGTTCGACCCATCGTGCTGCTAAATTGAAAATGCACGCGCTACAATGTGTTTTGTTCGCACTGACGGGACTACTTAATCTCGCCGCTTGGATATCACTCGACAGTCCGCACGACCGGCGTTGTTTACAGAATCACTACCCTGTGGGGTTAGACAAGTTGCCATCGTTCACGAACGCTAGCGTTAGGCGATCACTTTGGTGATCACCTGTCACTTGGCGTTGTCAAAATTAAATAGGCTAGACAAGTTGCCATCGAATGTAACGCTAGCGTTAGGCGATCACTGTCGACATGCGTTGTCAAAAAAGAAAAATCTAGCCAAGGTGCCCACGATGAATACAACCTCGCTCGACAGTCTAGTTTTTTTTTCTAAAAATGATAATTTTGTCTATACTTTTCGACCTTAAAAGTCAAGTTGACGCTGTCGCAGATGTGCATTGGAAATAAACATATCTAGGTACGTATTATGTTGTATTTGTTACATTATTTATTTACTTGTTGTTTTTCATAAAATGTTATGAGATTGTGATTGTGTTGTGTGTTATTCTAAGGTAAATATGTACGTGTATGTATGTGTTATGAATTCTTGTAACATGTAAGAAAAGTTACAAGTCTTCCAGGCACTTGTTAATTAGTTTCCCTATTTAAATCAATAATGAAGATCAGATACAGGTTTATGTTCAAATCACGTGAAAGCGGGTTGCGCGCAGCAGGGGCTCACAGGCATACCCAACTATTTTTACATGACCGCCTAAAATAAGGAGTGTAATGCTTTCAGGGTTAATGTATGTATGTATGTACGATTCTTTATTTATTTAGTGTAGTTGTGTTTGACTTTCTTTCAGCTACACCTTAAAATCGGATAACATTTGCTAAAATTGCGGTACTATACTAATCGTAATTACATGGCCCGCATGGGCAGAATAGTACACTAGCCTGTACTCGATACAATTAACTGGAGCAGCGTGTTTGTGATATAGATATACAGTTAATTTTTAATTTACAGAGACCTAGACTACTTACACGTGATTGGAACTAAGAAAATATTTATGAAGTCCACTGAATACCTATAATGATATTCGCAAATGCAGATCATGGTGTGTATACAGTTTTAATCCGTATTTTCAGTATTTTACCTAACCTGGCGGACGTACCTGCCTGGATACGCTGGCTATGTCCCACTTCAAACTTCCTCTGTCAAACTGAGAACGGCGGCTACATCATTCAAACCAGTGAAACGGCGTAAATATGTCTGCTTTTAGCCAAGTCTACATGTTTGTGCCGGGCATTGGGGGAGGCGTGAGATAACTCATTAAGGAAATTTCCTCAACCCTAAATGATCGGGTGACCAGCTACTTTGGCCAAAGATTAAGCATTAAATCTATGTAAATAATTTGCTTTTTATTCATATAAGTTATTGGATCTCTCTAAAGTGTCTGCAAAACCACTATAAACTAAATGAGAATAAGCACAGTCGCCAATAATAATTTATATTTCACATTGCGTTACGCTCAAAATTATCTGACACGCTGTCTGCCTCTAGACGTGTCCAATAGTTTCAGCCCTATATTGGATAATATATTATTGTTGGAGACAGCGAGTACATAATCTTTCTTAACCTTTGTCCAACAATATTTCAGTATTTTAGCGCCCTTACGAATATTGTACTTAAATGTAAAAAAAAATGTTGATACAAAGTTATAGTTTATATTCAAGACGAAAATTATGATAACTTATTTGTTTTAATTTCAGAAAAATCAACACCACTGTCTCCAGCCACTTCGCCCACCAATATTACCACACAGTATACATTGTCTAGAAGGACTGCAGTGCAGATTCACTGAATCCGTACTATCCGATGTTCCTGTGATGTCTGCGTTAATACAATTATGTACTTTTCCATAATTTCTGCTCAATAAAATAATCAATTCATGTTGCCTTCATTCCTATAATACCTTCCAAACATGCTCGTTTTCCCATAATGTCGGATGTCGTAGGTCGGTTGAAGTAAATGTAAGCAACTAAAGTAGGTACGACTTTAAACACATCGCAGCAAACAAAAGTGTGCAAAAATATCTCAACACACTCTACATACACTGCTTAACCTTTTCCACGCCATTGACGGATATATACGCACCACTGGTTCAACGCCAACGACGGAAATATCCGTCATGGTTGACAGCGCAAAATAGACTGGAGTGTCAATGAGGTAAGGTTGATGTTAGCTCTGGTGTTTAGCTGTCATTGGCGTGTGAGTTTAGACTTTATATCTGACATAGCGTCGAAAAGGTTAATTATTTGAGTTGAGTGCGGATATTTTTGAACGCCTACTCCGATATTTGATGGTGACTGTACGGTCACGAGCGTTAATTTGACACCCATTTCAAGAAAAATATGCTTGAAGTCGTCAATTTCATTACAGACGTCAAGTCATTTGTAACTTTTAGGAAACTCAACCTTATTATTGTAGAATGTCACATTGACTTTGGACCTAAGGTGGGTACCAAATTTAATCTCGTGACTGTACGAGTTTTGTTAAGATGACGTTAAGGCATTCGTGGCCATGAGGTACCGTCTAAGAACGAAGCAGAAAATATATACAAAGACCAGGAGGTCACAACATAAATGGGAATGATCTCGGAAATTGATTATGCTAGGCTGTCAGGATAAAGGGCAACCAAAAATTTAACAATGTCAAAAAATTACAAGACAGCTACTTATTGTGTTGCCACATTGATTCAATACAAATTGTCATATGTTATTATATTTTTGCATTTTTATAAAGCATAATATATTTTTCAAAATAACAAAAGTAAATAAATTTCCTTTTTTGAATTAATGTTACATTTTTGTTTGGTTCCTACAGTGCATTTTTTTAATCCATCAGCAACACTGACTTAAAAGAAATACTAAATAAAACTCGTCAGATCTTGAAGATGGCGCTACAATCATAAGGCGCTCGTTGAAGCGCTTACACCGTTGACCAAGAGTCTATTATTCTTTAATCCACGCGCCATATTAATTATGTCAAAAAAAATGGAAAAGCGCACCTATCAAATGTACTAAGTTGCCATAGTACTTACTTTATGTACAAAATTCAGCCATTTCCTTTATCGCTTTTTTTTGGGAACGATAACACGTCTTTCAGCCGCCATATTAGTTAATGCGACCCCTATGCGCAGGCAGAACGACATATATTTGGCATCAGGGATTTGCCCTCTATCCTGTCAGGCCAGAATTATCCATTTCCGAGATCGTAACCAAATTAGTAGTGACCTCCTGTAATAACAGTGGTGGCCACATACCTAATTAGGAACGCTTGCATGTTTCCCATATAATTGCCTACAAATATACTTTCAATTTTGACAACAAATCAAAAAGTTCTAGACCTATTTTATTTTTAGTTACACATAATCGTTAATTAATAAACTAAGGCTCAAATTTGTGCTGACGTGTCCATACAAAGTTTTTTAACATGAAATTGATAAAATATTCGTTTTTAACAGCGACAAACTGTACATACATTTAAACCTTAGATTATTATAATATGTATAATGATAAGTGTAAACTAAAATTAAAATTGGTCAAGAAAATTTTGATTGGTGGTCAAAATTCAAGTCATAATTGTAGGCAATCGTACGGGAAAAACGCAAGCGTTCCTAATTATATAGCCACCAGTGTACAGTGTATCTCCAAGCAATGAAACTTTACTAAAATAATGTACTTCGATATTGTTTTGAGTGTTTAATACTTGAAATAAATCTTTTTTTGATTCATAGCATTTTTTTTGATGTGGTTTTAAACATAATAAATTAATAGTAATTCAAACTCATTTCACCAAACAATTAAGTAAAATCCTGCCTCCAATTAGTAGGTCTCATCCTGGCTTTGGCTCCAATTATAAAAGGACTGCTCTGCACCACAATATAACCTAGAGGGCGACACCTTTGAGACATTGAATAGAAGTTGAGATACTCCTTCCATACAGGCTGCAGGCTCCGTGTAAAAATTAAACACCGGAGTGTGTAATTCTGCGTTGATAATAGTATATGGACATCCGGCATCGTCAACCAACCGTCTGAAGGATTTTCTTTATTGCCTTAAACACACAAAAGTTATTTTATCAATAAATTGTATGATATCGGTTAGGTATACTTACTTGACCTCGTTATAATATAAGTAACTACTATTTTTTTCCGAAAACCATACTACTATATATTTATAAAAAGTTTTCAATAAAAGTAAAAGCGTTCCCTCGGTTAATTTGAACCTTGGGCGGGACCTCGTGGATAAAAAACATTACACATATTCAGGGAATGAAAAATCCAATACTTACATTAAATATAATATGTCATAACTTACTCTTGTCTTATACGGGACCTAGCTAGATCCGATTGTAGGAAGACATCCACCTCTTCAAGACTGTGTCGTTGTTGAGAGCATCCACCACTTGACGGATGCACCTACTAGCGGTCCGTTGCGTTAATTGGTTGGAAACCCCGTGATCCTCTGATCCGACCTTATCGCCAGAAAGCTGAGAGCACACAGCACCTGAAACAATCGTAATAAATATCATTAATGGGACTGACAAGTCTCATTGTACGTATTGTTTATATAATGCACGTACCAATTTATACATGTTAAAATGAAAATGATGCTTACCTTCAGTTCAAGGGGAACCTCCTTCAATCTCCTCAACGAAGTCAGGGAACGCAAAAGGCTGCAAAGAACTCTTAATGAGACCTTGCTTAACGTAAAATGTTCCTGAACAGCATTTCATGCATCCCGTCTGCGGCCTCCAGGCTCGCACGAGAGATTTCTCAGGGTCGGCGCCTGGATAAGCTCGTACTGTTGTGAGCAGCGTAAAAGTCTCAGCGGAAGCATTTTTAATAAGAAATCAAAGTTCAAACAATATATTTTATGCGACCGCGAAGCGATGATGACAGTGATGACACGGACTCAGTTGACAGCTTCTTGGTCGTTACGGCCGTCCTTAGATACCGACGTTTATATCGCACTGCTAGATGAAAATAGTAGTAACTCAAAATACAATGCATGTCAAAATCAACTTTAATTCAACTTCTTTGAACTTAATACCAAATTTAGCAATGATTTTGAGTTAATACTGTTTTGATCTAGCAGTGCGACATGGTGATAGTGCTCGTGTTCTATTCGACCTGTCAAAAGGGCAACTTGTCTAGCCTTTGTATCAAAATACGCGTAACGACCGTAGTCGTCAAACCTATCGAGTGATAGTGATCACTTTTCAGCGTGTCAGTTGTAACGAGTGATATATCACGTGACTTACGTCATTCCCATACATTTTTCAATGACAACACATGTCGCCAGTGATCACCTAACGCTAGCGTTCGTGAACGATGGCAACTTGTCTAGCCCCACGAACTGCTGGTAATAGAATGACTATACACTCTCAGCTGAATGATTGTCAATTTAGAACAGCTTGACGAACTCGATTCTTTCACGGAGACTTGACGTAGATAGTTTTTTTTTGTATGGGGGATGGGCCCCACGCAAATCGCACCGTATATTAATGAAACATATGTCGATTTGTTCCTCTTAAATTCTAGATTACAATGGTTATATTAGATTTACCTTGTCTAACCGGAATCATGAAAAATATGTCAATTAAAATATGAATCTCACAAGAACTAAAAATAACAAACATCTATGGTATTTGCTATAGGTGAGATTTCCATCATTTTTTCTATGCTGTGAAATGGTGTACTGTGCAATGCAAGACACAGAAAATCAGTTTTAACCGACTTCGAAAAAGGACGAGGTTCTTTGTTCCATTGTATGTTTTTTTTAAGTATGTTTACCGATTTCTCCGCCATTTGTGGCCCGATTGCAAAAATATTTTTTTGATTTAATAGAGTATACCTATTTTAGAGATGGTCTCATTCTGAATCTGATCCGTGAGGAAATGAGGGAAGTCCTCAAATATTATAGGTATAGATATAGCGATTTTGGTATTTTTAGTAACAAATCCAGCATTTGCATTCAGACAGTATCATTTGCTGTAGGTGGCCACCGGAACTCCTCAACGGTACCCATCTTAAGGGTGGCGATAATTAAGCTATCTCGATTAAGATTAAATATGACTATGACTTTCCCGCGGCGCTGCTTGCAGCGAGCTTGAATACATTTTGATACATATTTACTACCTAATCACACTAATGATATAGATGCAAAAAATCTACTTCAAAAATGAAAAAAAAAACACCGGAAGTCGGCTACTCACATATTTAACCAAAAGCTGACGTCAGTTGGACTAACCTATACCATTTTAAGAGATGTTAGGATTTTATGCATTTTTGAAGGGGGTTTTTCTCAAGTGGTCGTTCAAGAAAACAAACGCTTTTTATGTTACAAAAATATTTATTCATTCTCATAGTCATCACTTAAAAGCAGAACTTGGTCTAAAAATGACGCAGGTGGCTGAACCTCATCTTGATGCCGTGCCCAAGACAAAAACCACACAACAGACATTACATGTGCACAGCAGCCAACAGTGCGTCTGCCCACCAAACAGTTACAACAGTACCCAGCAATAGCAGCTCTAGTATTAGAAACTGATGTGTCAGTGTTAACTAGTATGTACGTATAATAAGTCTTCCTACTTGTGTGCCTTGACTGTATCCTACCACGCAGAAGGTAATTATTTGAACCAAACTCGTGCCTAAGTTGCCGGTATACCTGAATTGTGTACTCTCCAGCGGCCCTGATGTGCTCACCATAATATGACTTAGCTTGTTTTATTTGATAAATACCGAGTGCGAACAGAATCAGATCCTCAAATGTCAGATGAGGAAAATTATCTAACTCTGGATGATTACCGTCAATGCTGGTAAATTGTACCCTCACTCGGTTTAAATTATGCGTTTCTACGTAGGTAGCTAAATCATTTGGGGTGTTTAATTTGGCTTGAGCGATCGCTAATATTTCTTCAGCATAAAAATTGTCACGGATCAAAACATGAAACCGATTTATTAATGCAGCTGCAATTTTAAAGTCCAGCATGAGATGGGTTGATGCTTTACTAAAATATTCCTGACGGAACAATTTATAGTCTCTTTTAAATCGCCCATTAACAACTTCAACCACCCACCTACACAAGGTCACACATCGGGACTTGTTGGCTGCGATGGTTGACAATTGGTTTTCACCAGTCTGTTTAGATTCAGGCATGTAAGCTTTGTAACCCTGTTGCTGCAAGATTGGAATTGCGTCCCGAAAACCCCGATCAAGAATGAAAACGTCGTTTTCTCTGAAATAGTTTCTCAGTGGACTGTTATCACTAAATAATCTAAGCATTATAGAAGTATCTGATTCTGTCGCAGGGTATGGTCCAACCACATCAAGGATGTAACCATTACAGCACACAAGTAAAAACGGTTTCACCAAGTTACGAAACTTATGTAAACTGTACGTTTTCTTTTGGTACAAGTAATTACTACTTTTTTGCACATAAACGTAGGTACCATCACATATTATTATGGCTGGTTTAGACTCGGGATCCATATCTGGACTACCAAATAAACCGTTTGGTATTATCAAGTTATATTGAGCAACTTGCTGGATACATAAGTTATTTGTCCCTAAGTGCAATCGAATGAATTGGTCATCAAAACACTGCCTTACAATGTTCAAGTGTTTGAACACAGTTGATGAACTAACATTAAAAAGAGAAGCTATGCGATCATTGCTATCTCCTGTACGAAGTTTCATCAAAAACATCGCTAAACTTTTTTTAGGAGATTGAACACTTTCCTTGATAGATGGAATCTCAATCAATAATTGATCTATTTGATAATGGGTAAAACCCAACCAATACTTGCATAATATTTCATTCTGACTAATGATATTTTCAATATCGTGAAAAGTTGCACTTCTTTTAAGTTGTGAACATAGATCTTCCATTTGAGAAGCAGTGAAATCTGAACAGTTACTGATTGTGTATAAATTATTCCAATCATTATGGGGTTCATTTAAGTGGTATTCACAAATACGAGCACATCGGGGCACATAAAAAGAATGATCAAACAATAATCTTTCTTTTAGAATCGTGGGTACTAAACATCTGGATGAATTTACACATAACCTAAAAATACAGTGACGAGAAGTAGAAGCAGCACGCCTGTAGGTAGACATAGTAATTGTTGGTACTGGTCTTGAAATACCAGGCACAACAAGCATAGGCATAGGTGGTGGTGGTAGGGGTGGTGGTGGGGGTGGTGGTGGGGGTGGTGGGGTGTTACTTCTATTTTCAACAACGATTGGCTGTATGGCCATATCTCTGTTGTCATCTTGTTGCCTATGCCTTTGCACAGCTCGGGAAGCTTTCAGCCAACAAGCCATACATACTTGTCTTAAGCGTTCCACCTGAAAAACATTGATGATTAATATTGAACTAGAACTTACTGAGACTTCGAAACAAATACTCGCGCTCATCACAAAAATATTTGCCCTTATCGGGATTCGAACCCAGGACCGCTAGCGACTACCAACTACGCTAGTAATCATCTCTTTAACCTTTTGAACGCCTTACGCCGAGTACAAAAAGTGTCACTCACACGCCAAACCTGTTTGCTATGCTATGAAAATTACACCTTATTGGTACGAAATAAAGTCTCTTTTAATTTTGAAGTTTTGTCGGCTATAGCCGACTTGGCGTGAGTGGCACGACTTTTAGTTGTCGGCCAGTGCCGACTGTGGCGTTCAAAAGGTTAAATGTACGTGTATATGTATGTTCTCTTTTTCTATGATTTTCTATTTGTAATTACCTGATGTGATGGTATCCACTGCAAAATAACATTTCTTTCCCCCGAGTCAATAAGCACTTCGTGAGTTTGGTGTGCTCTTAAAATTGAGGAACCACAGGGAATGCAAATATTTCTATAACCATATCTTCTTATTGCATGACCAGTTTGAACATTCTCTTCCAAGAGTGTTAAACAGTTTCTACAAACTGCATCTACTGGGTTTATCTGAAAAAAAGGAGGTAGGAGGGTTATTAACTTGCTCTTGAAACAGTATAACACATTTTGCATATATCGTTTGTATTCGGTGTCCCCTTGTTTTACAGACTGAAAACTTACAGAATTTTGTTTCACAGAAAATGTTTCATATACTATTTGGTCCTTGTATTTTTGCTTCGTATATTATTATTTTTTAACTATTTACTTGAAAGAAACAAATTCGACAGAAAATCAATTCAATGAATTTTGTCATTTTATTTTTTCATTACACATACTTATCAAACAATATAATTATTTTTCAACGAATATTGTTTGGTCAGTGTATTTTTTAGAAGGTTGGGTTATAAGATAAATACTATATTACGATATAAATATATGAGTGAGCGAGCGAGCGAAGCGAGCGAGCAAGACCTCTCTGGGCAGAACCGACTTGAATAGGTTAGGTTAGAAGGCTATGGCGGGAGCGAAGCGAAGCAAGCTCCCGCCTTAGCCTTCGAGGTTATTTTTTTTATATCCCTTGAATAAGCTATGCGATACCATTTGATTGCAAATTAAAATCGTATGCTTTTTTTCAAACGTTTCTTTCACACACCTTCACAAACTGCACCCTACTCTATAAGTTGATTTTATTGTTATTAAGTTACATTTTAAATAAATAATATGAGAACGAATAATATTTACTTTTGCTATTCTATGATATGAAAAAAGAAACATTGAATTTTATTTAAAATAAAAAACGATGATTTAAAAGTCTTCAAAGTAATTATTCTACATATTGATTATTCTATGAAATGATAATACGAGAAAAAAAATCTATGAAATGAAATTCTAAACAACTTCAGTCTGTAAAATAACGTACAACCTTTGTATTCATATTCAATCTGCGCAATATTATTAGGTATTATTATAATACAACACTCACCTCACGAGAAATCCACACACATACAAGTTGGCGGACCTCTGCAGCTATCCCGGACAGCAAATATTTTCTTACATTGCGTTTAAATCTTATTGCACAATTAACGCAACGGGTTTGCGGGTCAGGCGATGTTGTTGCAGATGCCATTTTTACGAAATATTATATCAATAGGCAATCAATCCCAGACCATGAGGGTATGTCTACTTCTTATGTCTACTTGATGTCTACACGCAATTCGAAAAAAACGTTTGAGTGAAGTATGTTGACAAATACCTACTGCGTTCCTTTGCACGGTGATTTCAAAAAGAGTTGTTGGCGAAATTCTTAAAAATAAGACTAGAAAAAAGTTTAATCTTTTAATACTTACTACTTCTTAATTATTAACAGTTAATCGAAGTTCAGTTTTCTTTTTATAAGGACTACCAAAACGTTCCTCTACACGCATTTCATTTTTGCGTATTACTTGATAATGATAGGAATCAAATGTTCCGCAAAAATATCAAAATATTACTCTTTTATATTTATTCTTAATTCCGGTTACATTTTAATATAAGATTTCGTTCATGTGTTGTAATAATTTGGTTATTTTTTTTGTGTTTATTATGATCAATAAACGTAACCGTTTTTAGTGGGCCCAAAAAAAACTATCTCCTTTAGCTTCAATTATGATTTTACTGTAAAAACATATCGGAAAAAACACGAAAAAAATATATTTAACTTCATAATCAGTTTTAGGAGAAATAATTATTATGGTACATAATTATAAAGGGATTGGTAGCTGTGTATGCAGAGCCTAACATTTCAAAGCAAGTGAAAGGTTACGTACACCATACTATTATCGGATGAAGACATAAGATTTATTTTCCACCATAACGAGACGGCAATCTCTGACTCTTTTTTATGCGATCACAGGCCAAGATATACTGGAAGCTTACTAAAACAAAGGGCTCGAAGAAGTTGGAGCGTGATCGTTTGTGATGTGGAAATTACTGTTTAGGATTTGGAGCAGCTCGAATGTTCCCGTGGATGATTTACAGTTTATCATGGGTTTGCTTTGTGTTGAAATGTTAAAATACAGACTGCGATACTGCCGTAATACCAAAGAAGGCAACTAATTCAATGTAGTGGTCAGGTATCTTTACTCTATTGGTAACCACATTAAATCGAAAATGCTTGTAATATTACCGTGCAGCTAGCCCCAGGATGCCCTTAACTGGAAACCATTGCTACTCGAAGAGGACTTAAGATACTAATTGTAATGACGTTCAAAAAACTACAAAAACGTTTTTACTTTTAGTCTAACTTTGTAAGAGATATCCTGTGACACAAGAGCAACATTACAGAGGTCCTTGCCGAGATGCACTACGCTAACTAGCGTTTCTATTCGTTTAGTTTTTAAACCAATCGCGTCACTGGTTGATGACTTGATACGAAAAGTCACGTGATCTACCAGTGACGCGATTAGTTTAAAAACGAAACGAATAGAGATGCCAGTTCGCGTAGTGCATCTTCATACATACACTTACGCCTTAATTCCCAGAGTGGGGCAGGCAGAGCTACAGAATTACCAACAACTCTAAAAACTTGATGTTAATTCTAAATAACATAATAATAATAATTCTGTTAGTTCTGTGTGTAATAATTCTGTTAGTTCTTGATGTTATTTTGCACAAATGCTACAAGCCTTTATTCCCTTAGTTGCTTTTTACGACTTCTATGTGAAGACATGGAGTGACACTATTCTAAGCCGGCCACCAAACGATCACCCGTTCGTTCCCGTTTAAATAATACCAAATAGTAATACATTACTACATGTAATCCAGTGGCCAGAACAATAGCATTCCTCAGTTAACAGATTTGATCTTCAACTGAATATTTAAGTTTGCAAGTGTTCTGACGAGCAAATTCGGATACTACTGTAGTTACTAGCAATTCTACTAATGTAGAATGTCGCTTTTGTGATCATAGAAGCCGCAAGACCTCCACTGCTGGACTAAGATCTTCACGATGATCGGGTTAGTGTTATTCGCATCAATCGGTTTCCTGCTAGCTCACGTGAGTCTTCGTATCACGTCACCTACCAGTGACGCGATTGGTTTTAGAACTAAACGAATAGAAACGCTAGTTAGCGTAGTGCATCTTGGCAAGGACCTCTGATCATTGGTTCATCTGTAGTAGGGTTATCATTTTATGAAGTTGTGGCTAAATTGTGGCGGTATAGGTACTGAATGTGTTCCACTCCGGGTAAAGGGAGACCCAATATTTTAATGGGAAAAATACATAGATGAGTATGTGTATGAGAATCAAGTGCTTACGCATGTTTAAGTAGATATCAAGAAACTCATCTCAAAATTGTCCAGAGACACAAAACCTCACACATTATTTTGATATTTTGCAATGTACTGATATGTGTTTTATAAGCTCTGACGGGATTACCTAAACTAGCCGGTTAATACGACCTGCGCCGAGTTATCAAGCGATACACTTAAGAGAATCACACCCCTGCATTGTGATATATTGTTAAACATTGAGTTTCTTGCGGCGTTTCTTCTCAGCAGTAGCCCACCGAATGAAGACCAAAATTTGCCTGTCGGGGGAAAAAACTCGTGTATAAGCGAATTTTGCCATAGTCGTAGGCAATGGTGGTTTAAACTACATACTAAAAGTACTGGTGGGTGGGGGTGAAGCTAAAGGGGGGAGGGGGGTGTAAAGGTCCCTTATTTTAGTTTTTTACAAAAAACTCGTAAACTGTGGCCTATGGCTAAAAATGGTCTGAAACACAAATAATGTACGTAAAATTATCTACAAAAAAGATATACACATATTTCCTCTGGGATCAATATTTCATGAGATATGGATGGAAGTAGATGACCAATAAAGAAATAAACACATTTATTTAAGTACGGCACGTATATTCCTAAAGATAAAATGAATGAAATGGAAACAGTCCGCCAGCGTTTCTTCGATTTGCCATCAGTATATTACTTATGTACAGAAACATTACGGTCCAAATTGTATAGTGATTTTTGATGGTTATGGTGATGTCGACAGTACTAAACGAGCAGAGCAGAAGCGACGTGGTCTGACAAAAACTTCGGTCGACATAAATTTTAACGAACATACAATCATCACCGTTCAACAGGAGCATGTCTTCGCTAATGAAAACAATAAAACAAGGCTGATTCAGTTCCTTACCGAGAAGATGACAATAGCAGGAATTGAAACAACAATTGCAACAGGAGATGCTGATGGCACTATTGTCAGGTGCGGGTTGGAGAAAGCTGCCTTACATCCAACTGTTGTTATTGGGGAGGATGTCGACTTGATAGTCCTCCTCATAGGATTGGCCCCACCACATATCAACGTGTTGTTTTTGAAGCCAGGGCGTGGGAAGGTTGAGGACAAATTGTTTTCAGTGCAACAACTTCAACAGCTTCCATTTGCAAAGACAGCTTCTCCGGATGTGACACCACCTCAGCGATCCATGGAAAAAGCAAAGTGGGAATAGCGAAATTGTTCACTGCTAAATCAGACTTGATCCAAAAGATCCGATATTTTCAGTGGGCCCTCGTCACCAGAAAGTATTGAACAGGCCGGCGAGAAGCTGTTTTTGTCGATTTACCAAGCACCTATCGAGGTACAAAACCTCAACAAATACCGCTACTCGGTTTTTTTAAGAGCATCGATGAGACCAAAATCAGACCTGGCCACTCTTCCTCCTACTAGAGGAGCTTCGAAGCAGCACTCGTTCAGAGTTTATCTACAGGTATCTTTAATTACACAAGTTGTGTATTATTTTGTCTTTAAAATGCAAATATCTATATAACCTAAACTTACATTGACCTTATTACTATTACAGATACAACAATGGCTCGGCAACCCCCTACAACCAACGGAAAGGGGGGGAACCAAACCAAGACTGACTCTCAATGGGGATGGGCCAGAGGTGATGATGGCATCCTAAAGCCAGTGACAACCAACGACCCAGTGGCACCTGACTCAATTCTCAAAACCATATTCTGCCGGTGTAAGACGGGGTGTGGGATGCGATGTGGCTGCCGGAAAGCTGGAATTCCCTGCTCCAGTGTCTGTGGTGTATGCTCCGGCTCATGCACTAACGGAGCTCCCACCGAAGACACCGCTGATGACGATGATTATGCTAATATTTTAGATTTAGAAGATAATTAGGAATTTTATCTTTAGGATTATACGTACCGTACTTAAATAAATGTGTTTATTTCTTTATTGGTCATCTACTTCCCTGCATATCTCATGAAATATTGATCCCAGAGAAAAAATGTTTTTATCTTTTTTGTAGATAATTTTACGTACATTATTTGTGTTTCAGACCATTTTTAGCTATAGGCCACAGTTTACGAGTTTTTTGCTAAAAACTAAAAAAAGGGACCTTTACACCCCCCTCCCCCCTTTAGCTTCACCCCCACCCACCAGTACTTTTAGTATGTAGTTTAAACCACCATTGCCTACGACTATGGCAAAATTCGCTTATACACGAGTTTTTTCCACTGAGTTTCCTTCGTTTGGTGGACTACAGTAGTCCCTTCTTGGGAAGCGCTGGTGGATTTTTGACATGTAATAGTGCCTACTTACTAAATACGTTTCTTTTATATTTTGCCTTTTTGTCAGGTAATGATTTTTATTCTTAACGTGCATTAGCGATTACTGTACGATCATCTTCCACACCATATTATATTAGCTTTAAGATACTGTAATAGACCATTGTCATCATGTTTATATATCAACCAAATTACAGTAAATTTTGATAATCTAGGTGTACCTAATTGTGTCTTGCTAACAAATATGGGGCTTATGCTCTTTAAACCCATATTGCTTTTGACATATTCTATAGTTCAGAAAATATGAATTGGCCGTCTGTAATCTTCACTAAGATCTTTTTGTTAATATAAAACAAAATGTAATCGTAAAATTTAACGCAGAAAAAATGATCGCAAAGTAGTTAAGAGAAAGAGTAAGCAAAATCATAATAATTATTTTCTGAAATATACAGTTTTTAACTGGCCGCCCTTACTGTCAAGTAAATACGATTTGAAAACGATACCATGTCAAAAGTAATATAGTTTTATCGAGTAGAATGGAGCCCCAGAGTTATTATCTTCTCAAAAAAGGTTCTTGAAAATTTCTTGATGATAAACACTTAAGTTGCCTAATTGAGAATGCCCGCCCTAAAATTGTGTGTGTACGCTCTGATATGACCACTTAAACTTAGTGTTGTTATAATACGAAGCTAACCGCAGGTATTTTTGGAAAACTTACAAAGTGTCTGACTTAGCTGAAAACCAATTTATGACAAACAATAATTCTAAAAAACGATGCGCTATGACAAACGTTATTAGGGGTTCCCAGCGTGCTTAATATGGCAGCGTTTATCACGTGAGAAAATGTGGATAATACTAGGCCCGCATCCCATCCCATGTGGCAGGTGAAGTGGCAATCTTTTTTTCGTTTCAGAATAAAGCTTTTTTCAAAATCCTGATTGAGCTTTGTAGAATCTAGTGGCATTAATCAGTCAGGGTCGCTGACCCCAGGAGAAGGGACAATCGTTCGCCGCCAAGGATGCGCGGGCGCGTGATTTCAACTCGTGACGCCCGCCATTGTAACCCTCGAAACACCTATTTATCGATAGATATATTTATGGCATATTATGGGCTATTAAGTATTTATGTAACCCTGAAGATGCGTTTAAGTATCATCTAAAAGGCATGGAGAATTACTGGGGTTTAGTGTTGAATTAACCATAAAAAAATATTGTTTCCTATTGGTTATTGTTATCGATGTTCCCTTGAGTTAATTCAATGTCAGAATATCGGGTTGGTTATAAAAATGTTCGCCTTTCTCAAGGCTTTGTTGTTTTAGTAGGTAGGTACGTAAACATGCAGTGAACTACCTAATTAAAATTAAATACATTGTGATTGATCATTCAGCTTAGGAATTTTATTTCAACCCCTGACCCGCATGGGTGTTACATGTCTCATGCAGTTTTTTTATAATATGTTTTACGGCCGATTTTCTTAGCTACTTGGTTGGGCAATCGTTAGTTAGTTTCTATATTCCACTTTGCTTTAGCCCATCTTGCCTCAATATCATTATCATATAATTGATGTTATTCATTGTTTGTGTGTCTCTGAGTCTGTCTTTGGCATCGTAGCTCCTAAAGAGATGAACCGATTTGGACGCATCCGTTTAAATGAAAACTAGTTTAATCAGGATTTTCGTTCTTCCGTTTAATTGAATGAAAATTGGTGGATTTAAAAGACATGAGCTTTGAAAGTATGGGTAACAAAAACATCGGTGGTTTTTCTCTAATACATGTTTTATTTATAATAATGCCTGGTAGTTGTTAAACTAATTGCTGGGGTTATTATTTTCGTTAAAACGTCAACGTAACGATAGCTCTTATTTACTTGACTGACAGTCACGGCGTAGAATAAAGCCTCAGGTCCGTAGAAAAGGGCCTATGCGCCTATTCTCACTAGACATAAGATAACGTTATTCTCCGTAGTATTTTTACGAGTACACAGAACTCTGTCGTCGAACATCCAGCTAGTTTTCCTGTTGGTTCGTTGACCCGGACAAGAGGCTGACCTCACGTCGCTGTACATCATAGCTGACATAGGATTATCTTTAATATTTATTAACTGACAAATTAATTAAAAACTTAACTTGTAGTACCTTTAAGCCGCCTGAACACGTTGGATGCCATGATCACTACCGGTGAGATCAAGACAATCCTATTATGAAAGGAATAAGGTTGAAATGAAAAATGTTGGCAGCCGACGTGTTAAGCAAACATTAAATTCATTGTTAAGCTTTTGCAGTATTAATAACACTGCAGAAACCTTCGCAGTATTAAATAAATTACAACGTGTTTAGTGAACTTAAATCCTATCGTTTTAAAATAACCAACGATAGTCTTTACATTCAGTTTATTTTTAGAACGCTTCAGTTGGCAACAGAAGAGATCCGGCGACCGCCTTCCGGCTTTAATACCAATCTTTTATTTTATTACAATACTTAAGTCCAGTTGGTACCTTGCCTGTAAAAACTAGCAGTCCCGGGTAGTATAAATAGTGTAATGGCAGATATTTGTATGATGAGCGTAAGTATTTGTTCCTGAGTCAACCGACGCAGAACCGGTCCTTGTGGCAAACCTTAGGCCTATGTCCAGCAGTGGACGTCTTTCGGCTGAAATGATGATGATGATGATGAGGATGATGCAGGCTCGCGTGCCGCGTACACATCACGATTTTACGTGCAAAAGTAACAGTTACAGCTCGCTAGTGAGTACCCCGCTTAAGGTGACTCGCTTACTCGTCTGCCTGCTTTTTGCCATTATAAGGGATCAGGTACATTAAATAAAACTTGTTAAAAATGTCAATCGTAATATTCGCCCACCGACTCGGTAACATCGCATACTTCAAAAATATAAAAAACATGGCCGACTTAAACGATAAAACGTTATTGGTCATTTATATTTTAGTGTTTTATCGCGTAAACTCTGAGGTCGTTAAGTTTGCGAATACCTACTTCCGTTTGGTGATTATTCGCCAAAAGATGGAACACGGAGCTTTTAATTCGCATGCACGCCGGAATACGTCATCCTCTAATCGGTTACCAACCACACAGTGAATAAAGAACACAGCAGGACAGCTGTAAGTTTTGAACAGAATCGGTTACCTTGAGGTTTAAAGCTTAAGAAACTCTGAGGAACTTGACTAAGTTCATGCCTAGCTAGGTAGTGATGAGCGGCTTCTGCAATATTTGAAAAATGTCAAAAGCGAAACTTTCACCTAAAGTTTCATGCAACATTCTAAAAGTTAACGTAATACCGGAAACTTTTCATGAAATAGAAATGAAATTTACTTGTGTCATAATCATTTCTGTCTCATTATGTAACTTTCAGAATCTGTAATTTTCGCATTTAAGTAAAATTATGCAATGTTTCAGAAATCGCCTATCACTATTCATGACTACCTCCATTGAGAAAATAAAACAGAATGTCACTACACTAGAACTTTAACCAAAACAAATTTATTGAGCATTACCGGGTTTGGTTAAAAAACACCTGTTTTAATCCAAAACAATGAGTTTAAAAAATGCAGGAGTAAAATAAAAAAATTGGATTCGGATCTGACGCATATTTACGAGGGGTTAGTGTTAAATAAAATATTATAAAATTTTGGAAAAAATTAAGTTACCCTAAAATATAACTTTGTATGTATTTTTAATTGATGCGTACCAAAAAATATATCGCCATCCGTCGGGAGCAGCTAAAGTAAGCAGTTTCTGCACCGGGCCTGCTGTAGCGCCTTCGTTTTTACGTTTCCCCAAGTCATGTGATTCGCATTATGGACACGTAAAACAAGCAACCGGTTCGCGATAGCAATAAAAATGTCTTTCCTTACGCAACCACCGCGCAACCCGGTTAGGACTGCAGCTGATGTATCTATGTAAATATGGTTTTAGGGAATTACCTTCTATTTGCAAATATAATAAGATTTTATTACGTGTGAGTTAGGCATTTATTTGGATACACTAGGTACATAATTCCAAAGAGACATTGCGTTTTGATCGAAATTCCAAATTTTCATAATTCCGAATGCGATGTGTTGATAATGTTGATATCGCTTATAATTCAAACCTAACCTAACCTGCACATACCAATTAAGTTATGCATTTAACTTAAAATAGGTAGGTTTCGGATTAAATAAAATTCGAACAAATGAATACTGGGAAAAAAAATATTGAGGTATCCAATTTTTTTTCAAACTTATAAATATCACAAGTAACGGAGAAGACAGGTGATGATTATCGAATAGTATACTGGATAGCATTTCATCGAAGAGAAACTTATCAAATTGAGAAAGTTTCTTATAAGAATTTATTAGTATCTTCTAAGAATATTCTTTATATTTGTATGGATTTACATTCTTAAAGCCCTTAATCGTTTCCACTAATGTTGTTACTAATTTCTTAACACCATTTTTAAACTTCTGGGAAGGTAGCAACTTGCACATAGCTTCACACACCTGGTTCAAATTAGTATGACGTGATTTATAAACACGTGCTGGGGTACCATGCCAGGTTTATGGAGTTCAGTTTATGGCGATAGAAAGAGACAGAGCCGTATAACTGATAACTGATAAAGCTCTGTCCCTTACTCTTAAACGTTATGGTAGCCCCCCTGCGAATGTAGATACAACAGAATATCGATATTACTTGTTTTGGTATCTACCTCATGATATATTTTATATTCGCTACGGTTACAACTTTTGCAACTTTTTGTTTATTTTTCCGTCATAGGGACCCTCCTAGACCAAAACAACGGCCGCGTATTGGTGTTACGATACCCGCGATTGCCGACTATTTGTTTATACTTACCTAAACCAACAATAAACTGAAGTGATTAATCTTAATTTGACAGTTCTCTTCCAGCTAGCCTTTCAGGAATATTCCATAGAATACTTTGCTTCTAAGACTATTATTATTTATTTCGATGTTTTATGGAAATATAACGTTTGTCTTGGTTATGGTCACTATGAAAATATTTGCTTGCTTGTTATGAAATTCTGCACTGAATCAGAAATAACTTCTATAAATCGAACGTTGGATTGGTATTAGCAACTTTGTTTCTGCAAAAAACTACAAAGAAAAGTAAACCAATTAGAGGCAAAGTCTCCCCTAAAGAAACAACACAAAGCTTGTATTACTAACTTCTCGATCTGTAATCCTTATCCTAATAAAAAAGTTAAGTAATACTCTCATTTGTTTTATGAAATACTCCGATTATCCATGGCCACGATCTATATTGTTAAAGCTCGTGACTTCAAAAACTGATATTGAATTAATGCTCTGTAAAATTGGTTTGTCTATTCACGCGATATAATATCCAAATCGTGTAGAATTAGGCTTAGAATCTTGCATAATTTTACTTTAAACTATTGCCAGTACTTAGCACTATATATTTTTTAATCTGGTACCCACTCTTTGTCACTACGCGTATTATTATCGTAAGAACAACTAGATTTAGCCTTAGTAGAAGAAAACTCCTGTCTACGTGAGCAAATACACGTCAATTTCTGCTTAGGAAAACACGAGTCGCATAATACCTACAAGGAAAATGGCACCATTGCAACTGAACTTTTAGAAGATAGAATTTCAAATTACTGGCCATTTACAAATCGCGAGCACTTCACAAATAAACGATAAAATGTTGCCCTTTGCACGGCGTTAAGATGGTGGGGGCTCAAATATGCCTGATGACGGGAGAAAGTGTTCTTCCGCCATTGCCTTATAGCCTGCGCGGGAGCATGTGACGCGCCGATCATGTGACTGGGTGCAACAATGCCGCGAAGAGGGGATCGGCTTGCGAAAACCTCATCCGCACAAACAAACTTACTCATACCACTCACCTAACACGCTGTTCGACCAAACTTGGTACATGCTAAGGTTCAAGATTCTCTTTTAATTCCCAAACGAAAATTTGCGACCATCACGTGCTAGGGAAACGTACCCGAACATAACTGGGCTACACATTACGTTTTGCATTACGCTATTTTGTATTTCTAACATGTTTCTATTGGCATAGATCGGTTTCACAATTAATTAATACATTTGTATTCATGTGTTTTAAGTTGAGTGTATGAGGTTTGTAATCTTTCGTCGGAGTTTAGTAATTAAATTTAAATAAGTGAGAGGAGTAGGTGTAATTAAGAGTAGTTAGAATGTAGTTAGTTTGTTTGAAAATGTGTAATGGGTTGTAAAAGTAGCTAATGACTTTTGAAAAATAACAGATATTAGGGGACATTTTCACACAAAAAGACCTAGTCCCAAACTTAACAGTAGAGTTGCATGGGTACCTACTAAATTCCATAAACATACTTATACAGCAAAATAAACACTGATACACTTGTATAAAGAAACCATTTAACACTCACTCATATCAATTTGTCACTGAAATATTTGCCCTTACCGGGAATCGAACCTGGAACCATTCCTGAAAACTAGCCGGACTGTAATGGCTCAAATGGGTCTCGATTAAACCGATAATTAACTATTCAAATGTAAAAAAATAACTACAATTCGTACATCTTCATCCTAAGCGATTCTGGCCAATAACAACTTTATATCGTCACTACGCGACTATCTTTTATAAAAAGCATTTTAAATCTTAGACAGTTTCCTGACGATATGCCATTTTATATTTTAGTGTTCCCGAAGGGCACCCAGCGGGACCCTATTAATATGCCCAGGCTGTCCGTCCGCCTTAACTTTAAAGGGCTGTATCCTTTTGCTTAAGCTTAATTTTCGCCTTAACAATTAAATAAATAGATCCTTATTCTAAATTATTTTCAATATTGCGCATCTAATTGGGATTGTTCATATTTTTACAATTACTCCAATTCGAAAACCATTTCGAGGAATAGGGTTTTAAAGCCGATCTGCATTATTAAGTTCTTGAAATATTTATTTATTTTGGATATTTCGGCAAAAGTATATTTAACCTTCGTTTGACTTTCGTTTTCGGCTTGAAGCCCTCCTAGGTGTGTCTTACGGGTTAGGCGAAAACAGCTTGAAATAGTATGTTTTAATCACTTTTTTTCATTAGATATCATTTAATTGTTGTAAGTTATTAGAAAATGCCATCCCAAATTTAAAAGAATCATGTTATCCATATAATATCTGCTAAATAAATAAAGATATTTAAACAAATCTATTGGGTAATGAAATTGGTGTCTTCAAATTTCCTATTCTTTCGAATTATAAAGTAAACACCCTGAGTTATTTTTTTTGGTCAATCCCAATTCTTTATTTTATGACGAAGTGGATGACGTCACCTTCTACAAAGTGGTAGAAACAAAATAGAAAGAAAGAGGCATTTATTAGACTTTTAATATTACTGCATCGGTCAATTCTATATCATTATTTCGAGTACTTAGCTCGTTCAAATAATTCGAGATTTAAATGTAAGTCAGCGTCAAAGGCCAAAGGACTAAAGCCTCCGGCTCTGACTAATCAAAAAACAGTTTTAATAGTCATAATACACTGCTTAACGTTTTAGTTCTGATCAACAGCTCTGCTAGTCGACCGACAGCCTTGCGAATTAAACATTCAACAAAAGCTGGTTAAACTCCAGCCGCTTAAGTCGGCCAATATTAGGTTAGTAAAGACGGGTTTTCAATGTCTAGTTGCCATGAATATTATAGAAGTACAAAATGGCAAAAAGATACTTATAACGTCTGCAAAATTCAAAGAATTGTTGTATCCGCTGAAAAATAATTATAAATTAACATCATTGATGAGAGAAGGAAAACGAGCCCACAGGATGGTAAGTACGATCAACAACCAACAACACCAACAACAAAAACAACAACAACAACAAACAACAACAACAAACAAAACTAAATCATCAGAAACATCAACATTTGTGTTCTCAAGACCACCATCACAACACTGCGATCCTAGACTGCAGTTGCGTTAAAAATAATAAGTAATACTAAGAAATACAAATAGCTATCTATTTGGCTAAGTCAACAAAAATCAATCTCCCGCCTTTAAAAGTTAATAGTTTAGTCACTGACCTCTAAGATAGAGGAAACACCATAGCTTAAAGTTCATGGTACCCTAACATAGACTCACGAACAGTTAACACGTTCAGGGCCTGTCTCCAGGATTTCTGTGCAAGATGGACTCAATATGGAGTTGAAAGCGCTGAATGTGTCGTGGAGGTGTGTGCCCAATTATCGTTCAAACACTCGTGCGGTCGGGACGCATCCTGCGTCTGCGCCGCGGATCACGCTACCAAAATTGTATACGACGTAGTTATACTGTGAATTCATTTACCTATCATTTTAATGTATAATTTTGTAGCAGAATATTAGGCCATATTGTCACAAATATGAGATCGAAATATTTAAATCCGAATCAATATAAGAACAATTTTGAAGTGTTTTGTGATTTAAAACAGGAACATGGAAATTTTGTCTTAGATAATACAGGTAACCTTTTAAATAATCTGTAAGAATTGTCGCGTTAGGCGTTACTTGAGGTAGAAATTAGACAGTGTTTACAAATATGAATTTAATTAAATCACGAATCTAATATTAATTACAAATTATAAAATTAATTGAAATTCAAATTAATAAATTAATAAATTAAACAAACACAGAAAATATCAGGCAGGTAGTCCCAGGGTATGAGTCCGTTATTTCATTCTACTATATAGAGAAAAGAGACCGTGTTCACTTAACACAGCCTGATATGGCTACCACTTCCCTGTAGTGCGGCAGATGGAGGTGCGCGGCCAGTGACGTCACGGGTAGTTCCGGAGGGAGGGCAGGTCAGCAGTCCGGGAAGTAGTTCCTCATCAGGCTTGAGTTGTAGCCCGTAACAAAAATCCCCGACCGGGGATAACAACCACTCGCGTATTTAAATTATTGAAGCATTAAAATAACATTAGTACTGAATACTGTGATCCAGCACAGCACAGATTATTTAAAATAATTATAGATTACTTATATCATAATAAATTAATATGGTTAGCGACCCATCGTACGTGATGTCGCGCTGTCGCTGCCGAGCGAATCTCGAGTAGAACCCCCGCCGTCGCCCTAGCGGGGAGCGGCGATTCACCTTGAACATGACTTGCCGTTGAGATAAGAACGCGTCCACGCAGTAAAGCGCCTAGTGATTTAAATTAACAACGTTAATTACTTACATTGATTCAGGCTCCGATACATAATAGTTGAGTTAATCTTGAGATTAACTTATTTAAAGTTGGATATAATATAAGTATTCGACAAAATTGCTCACTCAGGCACAGTAGTAACGACCCACGTTACATACCCCCTCTTTTTGGGTAGAATTTTTGGCTAAGAAAAATTCCCTTTTACTAGACTAAGTCAGAAGCTATCAGGTTCACAGTCAGTCATCGTCTACATACTTCACTCACTCACGCTATACTCTCATTCATCATCTCTCGGAGTTGCCTTTACACATTTAGCTATGTGTTACAGCCGTTCTATCACACTGAGTTTTTGTTTCAGCCGACAAAAACTCTCCAACAGCTTTAGAAGGTTCTTAGCGATAGCGTTTTTTTTTTTTTTTTTTTTTTAATGTTGATTCCAAATGTTAGTTTAGATAGCGTTTATGAATTCATTTATTAATTTAGGTAGTATTTTAACGTTGATGACAAGTATTCCGGTATATCCGGTAGAGGATAACTGAAACTCGTTATATTGTGGGTAGACACAAGATAACTTTTACTTAATAAGCAGAAATTTGGAATCTAAGTTAAATATAAAACGACAGTCGTTCAGTTAGTAAGAGATTTACACCTTATAGTTCGTTAGTTTTATGTCCTTGATATGCCAATCCCCCAAATTATTACCATGCATATCTTCTAGAACAAAAACCAACGGTGATTTTTTTGCTAGAATGCGACATTTTATAAACTTAGGTGCTAGTTTTTTTGCAAACTGACCAACTTTGTCGCTTTGGTAGTAAGTTCGCTTCCAAACACAATCTCCCACATTAAAATCAGCTTGTCTCCTACGCAAATTATAGTGGCCACAATTTTTAGAATGTGCCTTTATCAAAGAAACCTGTATTTCCTCAAAAACTTTCCGAAGCATGCCCAGATTTTCCGCGTACTCTTCTCTTGGCGAAAACACCAGATCAGAGACATTATCTGGATCCAGATAATGGGAACCACAGGTAACCAGTTCTCGAGCATAGACTAAGAAAGATGGAGTAAAACCAGTTACTTCATTAGTTGATGAATTTATAGCAAACTGTACCTTAGTGATGTTAGAATCCCAGGATCTATGATCATTATTTTCGATAAAAGAAGAAATTGCGGTTACTATGGTTTTATTGTAGCGTTCAACACTATTAACTTGAGGAGTATACTTAGGGGTATATTGAACGTCGGGAACTTTATACTTATTAAATAGGGATTTAAGGATATTGCTCACGAACTGCCTTCCATTGTCCATTAAGACAGTTCTAGGAATTCCATGCACAAGAAATACTTCGTCTTCCAGAATTCGCGTTATTATTTCCGCAGTAGCACGTCTTATGGGAAATAGAAGGCAGTACTTAGTGAAGCAGCATGTGACAACGAACAGGAAGGTGTTCTGGTTTTTAGAAGGTGGTAAAGGTCCCACTAAATCCATGCTAATCATTTGAAAGGGTCTAGAGCATTTCTTTGGGCGTCCCATAGTACCTAGCGTTGCATGGTTAGCATGCTTGTAGGATTTGCATACATCACAGTCAGCCACGAACTTAGTCACATCGCGGTGCATGTCAGGCCAAAAATATCTAAGACATAACCGTTTGTAGGTCTTTAGAACCCCGAAATGACCAGCAGTAGGGCAAGAGTGATTTTGATTAAGTACCTGCAGTCGATTTTCGAGAGGGACGACCTCCTTCCACTCGAACTCCCTAGTTAGAGGATTTAAGGTTTTTTTGAAACGGTAAAGTTTGCTATCTTTGACTTGGTAATCCAGAAATGAAGCAGGTGCATTTAAGCAACCATTATAGATATTTAAATACCAAGAATCCGCGATATTCTGCGTAAGATTAGGTGTAGATGAATTTATAACTGATACTGGTAGTCGTGAAAGGCAATCTGGAACAACATTATCAGAGCCGCGACGATGTTTGATTTCGCAGTTGAAGGCAGAGAGTCTTACACCCCATCTAGCTAACCGACCTGTAGGGTTGTTTAAGTTTAAAAACCATTTTAACGCTGCGTGGTCTGTGTAAATAGTTATTTTTTTACCGTTTTCAAGGTAGCATCGCCAATGTTCAACCGCTGTCAGGACTGCCAAGGCCTCTCGCTCAGTAGCGCTAAAATTTTGTTCCTGTTTAGATAATGACTTGCTCATATACGCTATCACTCGCTCAACACCCTCTGAAGTCTGTGTAAGAACCGCACCAATGCCCACATCGCTCGCATCAGTATGCACTTCAAAAGGCCCTGAGTAGTCCGGACAGGATAGAACAGGCGTAGAGACCAGACATTTTTTTAATGCTTTAAAAGCCTCATCAGCTTCCGTGGACCATTTGAAGGGGGCCGCAGTTTTAGCTTGTGACGTTAGTTTATTTAGGGGAGAAACTAGAGAGCTAAAATGTGGTATAAATCGACGATACCATGAGGACGTACCAAGAAATCTACGCACCTCTTTACGATTCTTAGGTGTTGGATAGCTCACAATAGCTTCTACCTTATCTGGGTCCGCATGCAAACCATTAGAATCGACAACGAACCCCAAATACTTAAGTTGTTTCCTAAAGAACTGACTCTTTTTGAAATTGATCGTCAAATTTGCGGAAGTAAGTTTCTCCATAACGCGCACTAGAAGCGATATATGTTGATCGTAAGTAGGGGACACTATTACAATGTCATCGATATACACGAAGACCTTGTATTCAAACTCAGGCCCGCAAAACAATTGATCAACCAAGCGTTGTTGTGTAGCCGGCGCGTTAGTCAAGCCAAAGGGCATTGATTTAAATTGGAAGGTTCCGCGAGTTGGTATATAGAAAGCGGTCTTACATTTGTCTTCTTCCCTAATCAGTATTTGCCAGAAACTCTTTGACAAGTCTAAGCTAGTGAGATATTTAGCGTCGCGCAGATTGTCCAAAATTTCGGATATGTACGGTAGGCTGTAAGCGTCCTTTTTAGTTATGGCATTGAGTTTACGACTGTCTAGACAAAATCTTAATTGACCATCCTTTTTAGGGGTTAGTAGTACAGGTGAAGACCATGCGCTCTCACAAGGTTCGACTACGTCCTCTTTGAGCATCTCGTTCAGTTGTTCGATCAAGACTCTCTGTTTCTCTAGGGGCATTCTATAGTAGCGTTGACGAATGGGAGCAGCATTCCCAGTGTCAATTGAATGTGTAATTAGAGAAGTCCTACCCAAACCGCGTTCCTCGTAGGATATATTACGGAACTGAGAAATTATGTGGTCAGCTGTGATCTTCTGCTCTTCAGTTAGGTGATCGTAACTACAGATACTTACGTCGCCGTCTACAGCCAGACCAGCAAGAGCGACCTCAGTTTCAGAGCGCATAATTACTGAAGCCAAGTGCTTTGGAAACAGCCCAAAATCATTCCAGAAATCCATTCCCAGGATTAACGAATTTTGTATTGTAGGCACAATGTTTATTTCTAATATGTGTGTTTGGTTTAAAAACGTAACCGGTAGATACATTACACCAATACGTTCCAATTTCTGACCACCAGCGGCAACAAATTGTAATGGTTGACTCTGGTGTAGAACATAACCCCTTGCAGTAAAGTGCTTATAAGTGTTGTTACCTAGAATAGACACAGCAGAACCTGTATCTAGTAAACCAATTAGTGGTTTATCGTGTAATTCGACGGAGACATGTGGTCGAGAGAAATCGGATACTAAATTGTGGATTGAAGAGACAGCATAGCACGAAAAGAATTGCGTGATAAATTTAAGCCAATCGGACCACTCCGAGTAATCTAATTTAGTTGTAGCAGCGTTTTCGCACTTGCCATCACCACAACCCACAGCATTCAGTTTTTTTGGTCAGATTTACAAAGTGGACAGTCCGGGAAGCGAACTCCTCTCTTGCCACATTTGAAACA
This sequence comes from Acleris laterana, assembly GCA_963966035.1. NCBI lineage: Eukaryota > Metazoa > Arthropoda > Insecta > Lepidoptera > Tortricidae > Acleris > Acleris laterana. The sequence goes on along the minus strand of OZ014445.1, from coordinate 8,269,859 downwards.
AATCGGGAAGTGTGGTTGCTGACACTGCCCTAAGGAATGAGAGTCCACACGGCATCTCGGGCAATATAGCCGTTTAGTGTTAGTTGATGTCAACGTAGTACTTAAGGAATTTATATTGGGATTTTGAAACTGCTCTGTATTTTGCTTATTGAAACTACCGTATGGTTTCTGATAGGGCCTGTAATTTTTATATTTACTGTTATTGTAGTCTTGTTTGTAGGTATTGTAGTTTGAATTATTAACGCCTTTATTACATGTGCTAGTTGATTGATAGTTGTATGCAAATTCGCGAGCTAGTGTCTCCGAATTTACTCTGGGTGGTTCATGAAATTGAGCCATGCGAGCCTGGATATTTTCATAGCTGCGGCACAACTCCCTGAGAGCGTCGATGCTAGATATGTTAGGCGAAGCTGCTAGCGTGCTAGCATAAATAGGACGTATATTATGTAGGAGAATCTCCAACTTGTCCTCCTCAGAAAGCTGCTTACTAAGGCGTGAAAACATGCCATGCATTATGGAAATGTAAATAGAGATATTCTCCCGATCTCCCTGCGTACGCGACCTTATCTCTGACAAAAGACGGTAGTCATAATCGCTTTGGCTAAAGTCCTGTTTTAAAAGTGCGACAAGGTCATCCCACGATTCCACCTTGTCCTTGATACACCTGTACCAATGCAAGGCATCATCATTAAAAATCTCATACGCATAAGTCAACAACTTGTCTTTAGACATACTTCTCGAGAATATGAGCTCTTCAGCTTTTTGTATAAAAGACCTAACACATGTCTTACCATTAAATTTGAGCTTGCCAACCACATCAGACACCAGCCTCTTCTCGCAATTAACCGATATAAGCTCAGACAAAGGTTCTGGGTTTGTTGTAACTGACGGTGCCTCTGATTTTAATTGTTTCAGTTCCCCCATGAACTGCTTTAATTTTTGTGAATAATCCACGTATTGAGTTTCAATAGTTTGCAACCGATTTATCCTAATTAGTCTGTAATAAACGTGATTCAGCATCGTTTCTGTGCGAGAGTAAACACTTTTATCGAATTTATTTTTTATAGAAGCTAAATTATCTCTAATTTTGATTAAAGCATCCTTAACCTGTGCCAAATCAAGAACCGGCTCCAAATGAGACTCTAGAATATCCTCCGATGGCAATATTGGAGCTAATTTTACAATCTGCTTACGAAGTTCCTGAACAGATTCTCCCGTAGTACCGCCACGGACACCAACCTCATACTCCAGCTCTGCTTTTTGCAGCGAAAGAAATTTAATTTGGTATGACATCCTTACCAGTAGGCGTGTGTTGCAATTTACAATAATCAACAATGGTAACTAAAAATAGCAGAAAAGCAAAACAATACCCAGCGCAATAATCGACTTATTGTTAATATGAAGAAGTCACCGAAAATGTGAGTGTAGTATGATATAAAAATAGTTTAGTTTAAAAAAAGATATTGTGAGTAGACACAATAAAAATACAAATGCAATAAAGTTATTCATTAAGTAGTAGATATACCCTCACACCTTCAATGACCAATTGATTGGCTTAAAACTAAAGCTACCAGCACCAATGATTCCTAGATAATACTACAAACTTGTGTAAGTGAATACGGCTCTGTGAAATATCCTATAGTGGGCGCCACTGTCGCGTTAGGCGTTACTTGAGGTAGAAATTAGACAGTGTTTACAAATATGAATTTAATTAAATCACGAATCTAATATTAATTACAAATTATAAAATTAATTGAAATTCAAATTAATAAATTAATAAATTAAACAAACACAGAAAATATCAGGCAGGTAGTCCCAGGGTATGAGTCCGTTATTTCATTCTACTATATAGAGAAAAGAGACCGTGTTCACTTAACACAGCCTGATATGGCTACCACTTCCCTGTAGTGCGGCAGATGGAGGTGCGCGGCCAGTGACGTCACGGGTAGTTCCGGAGGGAGGGCAGGTCAGCAGTCCGGGAAGTAGTTCCTCATCAGGCTTGAGTTGTAGCCCGTAACAAAAATCCCCGACCGGGGATAACAACCACTCGCGTATTTAAATTATTGAAGCATTAAAATAACATTAGTACTGAATACTGTGATCCAGCACAGCACAGATTATTTAAAATAATTATAGATTACTTATATCATAATAAATTAATATGGTTAGCGACCCATCGTACGTGATGTCGCGCTGTCGCTGCCGAGCGAATCTCGAGTAGAACCCCCGCCGTCGCCCTAGCGGGGAGCGGCGATTCACCTTGAACATGACTTGCCGTTGAGATAAGAACGCGTCCACGCAGTAAAGCGCCTAGTGATTTAAATTAACAACGTTAATTACTTACATTGATTCAGGCTCCGATACATAATAGTTGAGTTAATCTTGAGATTAACTTATTTAAAGTTGGATATAATATAAGTATTCGACAAAATTGCTCACTCAGGCACAGTAGTAACGACCCACGTTACAGAATTATGAACGACGGAACAACTGTTTTGTAAAGGATATAAAATGTAAATATTTATTTTTTATAATGTATATACTACATAACCTACTGCATTTCTTTATTTGTGTGAGATTATCCCTTGATATTTATTTATTATTTTTTCTGAAATTATTTAGCAGTATTCCTTTAGCAAAGTGTTCCTTTATTATTTTATACCATATTTCTAAAATATCGATAACTTTGATGATGTATAATAATAGTACATTACTACAGAGGCCGGGACAAAACGACACCTCCTAAGTATACTGGTGCAAGTGACCTTTTTGCGATTTTCGTTTTTTTGCATTTTTATGCCTATAATACTTATATTTACCTCCCACAAAAATTTCATGCGGAAATTCCTGCTACTTTCTGAAATAAAGTGACGTATACAAATGCAAGTAACACTTTTTTGTAAATCGGTAGGTTGTAAACTGAGTCAAGTCGCTTGCACCACAGTACGCGGGACCGATTCCGTGGAGGGGCTGAGTGTGAGCGGTACAACTGACAGTTGGCTCAGTATGCTCGTAAACCATTAATGCTAGCAGACGTTGGCTCAGTATACTCGCTTCTGTGTCGACGCGATATACGTTAATAAACGTGTTAGAATAATTAATTGGGGTACGCCCATTTTAACAATGTATGAAAATTTCAAAACCATTTCGAGGAATAGGTTCCTCAAACTAATCTCTGCCATTAAATTGAAAATACATGTTACAGTGAATTAATTATATAGTTATAAAGAAATGACCTTCATTTGACCCCTAAATGCGGTCCGAATGGCGCTATATCAACCTTTTTGTGGTTTTATATGAAACATATAAAACCTATCCAATGTTTAACTTAGTTACTTTTTTTTCTTTTTTATCAATGGCGGTCCACCGCGGTATTCTGCAGTGATTTTGCCAGTGTCAAGTGAGTTGAGTAAACAGTAAACAAAATAAATCAACAGTAAAAGCCGGACATCTTCCCTCCCGATGGTTACCGGCAGATTCCAATATTTTACCTCATTACTACAATTTAGATACCTAGCTGACACCTACGTTCGAAGACAGCTGTTGTCATAAAAAAATGTTTTTTTTACAAATTGACTATTAATTCTTATGATTAAATTAGTACCTATATTATTAAAGCCATTTCTCTTTTAAGTTGTGTGTCATAAATGTAATTAATTTATGTGATGAGTTTTTCCAAGAGGTTCAATACGACGGCATCGGCACCAACATTTATTATAGAAACGAATCCATAATGATTGAGATCCATATTCTTTTTCTACTCTCGTACCGTACCGCTAATATTGATATCGTTAATGGTATCAGAATACCACCAATAGCGTAACTGAAGCGGAAAAACAATTCTATTATGAGCGTTGCTATGGTTATAACAGTTCTATAATAACTAATGATGAATAATAATTAATGACCGGTTTTTTTTGGGGGTTTTCTAAAGATGAAACTTAGCTAGATCGAATTATTGCTCCCGAAACCCCCTGCATACAAAATTTAATGAAAATCTTTGGAGCCGTTTCCGAGATTAAGGTTATATTATATACTTATACAATAATTGCTCGTTATAAAGTATTGTAGATGTGATTGTGTTCAGTAAATCTGCTCTAGAAAGAAGTTATACAGGAAACGCTGTATTTATTTGAATTTAGGTGATAAGCAATGGCAGAATACTAATAATTCTCTGAAACTATTAATAAATTGTGTTGCGATTTTTTCTTTACGTAATGTTTGAATAGACATGTTTTAAAAAGAAAACACGAATAATTTATAAAAAACGTCTTTCTAAATAACTCCGCCATTTTTGCACAGTAAGCAGATGAGGTTAATTTTATGAAATAATTTATTTTAAACCACAAAAACACTCTTATTCATGAAAAGCTTCAAATGAAATCCTTATAAAAGGCTATACTATCGAGTAAAAATGTAAAAGCAGACAGTTATCTTTCTGGTGTATCCCAATTATGAAAATGAATAAAGATTGAATCTTGTAAGATACTAAGTAAGAAGTAATCCCAAATAAGATTGCTTTAAAAACAATATCTTATTATTTGGGTTAGTAAAGGTGTTCGAATGATAAATAGCAAAATGATTAAAAACGTTACTTTAAGATTTCAATTAAGTTTCTAAATTTCCATTACTACTAATTAATTGAAGAAGCGTTTGTTATGAAAGTTTCCATTAGGAACATAAAATAATTATGGCTGTTATAAAAATGTAAGTAAGTTTTTACCAAAATAACACCGTTTTTTGGCAAGTTACTATCTTTTGATTTTCAGAACACGGGTTTAGTCATATTTTTAAAAGTCAACCCTTATTATTTTAATATAAAGAACATGACAATATTACAAAAGTGTACTGGTTTAAGTGACATGACTTTTATTGTATACTGGTACTAGTGATTATTATGCCCAAATAATAATAATAAGGGGTAACAGAGCAAAGCAATATCTTTATTTATAAATGATATCACCCATAATCACTTAATTACCTATAAAAATAATAAATAGAAGCTGAATTGTAATGATAGCCACAAACAGTGTATACTGGATCAAGTGGTAGTTAGCTCAGTATACTATAAATTGAAACACATGTAATACGCGTATACTAGTTTATCTGCGCTTTTCTCAAAAACCGCTATAGTTTTTTAAATTCTAAATATGTAGAAGAAAACGTAGTACTTTAATTAAAATAAATCTAAAATTTTATTACATTATCTTTAAAGGAAAAAAGTTATGCATATATTTACCTTTGCACAGCTCTCCTGTAAAATCGTGATTTTGCACTTGCATCAGTGTACTTAGGAGGTGTCGAAAAGGGGTTGCCGGCCGAAGACATATAGACGGCCGAGCGCCAAGCGAGGCCGGATAGGTCTGAGGCGGGCAACCCCATATTTCCCGCCGAGGTATGTATAGTGCTTTTCTCAAACATATGCAATTAAATAAAAAATACATCACTCAAAAAAGTAAATTGATAAATGTCCACGGAAAAGTAATTGGGTGTTAAAATAAAGTACCAGGAGCGCAGCGGTAATTAGGAGGTATATCAGGCATAGCGCAACTTAGATCTCAGGCGGTGCGGGCAGCCGGCGGGCGGCGGCGGGCGCACACGACACAGCGCGGATGTCTCCCAAACGTTTATGCACTCCTAGTACTTGACGTTATAACATTTTCTCAAAAATTTTAAAAATATGATTTTTTTAATACGCATAGTGGCAGAATGTCATGATGTCTGTGCCACAAATTTATGTGGAATGGAAATTAAAAAAGAGGACTTTGCAAGCCTAGGCCTGCACGATTTGTATGAAATTCCCTTAACGACCTCCTGTCCCAGCCGCACCTGAAACGTCATACTTCGCAGCCTATTGTAAGGCACACAATGTCAATATTCCATAGCATGTTTGAGAAAAACATATTAAATACCTTATTGAATTACTCGCATTTCACAAGAAGTCGATTTCTGATATGAAGCGCATTTAACGATGTTTTTGCTCAAGGTTCGTATTGAAATATTCATTTCATTTTAGCTAAGCGGATCTGCCTTTCAACTGAGTCTATGCTAGATCCATGTTAACTAGTATTGGCAGCCAACCAGCATTCTTAAACGAGGCTGCTCTTAAATAACATGCAGATTGCATTTAAATGCATCGTCGGAGTTAAACTCTTTGTTTTATGGCGCCGATGCGTCAATGATACCAAAGGATGAACATGTTATCAATGTTAAGTTTGGCTAGCACATTATGTCACGGCCTGTTTTGATTTAGGTTTAACTTCTAGTTTTACACACAATATATTAAAACTTCTCTTAGCTATTCCACAAATCCAGTTATTATATCAAAAGTAGTTAGGGCCCTTTCCCACGGTAACATCACGTTTTTTGCAGGATCCCGTTTAGTATCCATCAATCCGTAATTGTATCTAGGCCAGTGGGCCCCTATTCTACTTCGTAGAACCATATTGCCTAATGTCGGGTTATCATGTTGTCAATAACATAACAGGTCAAAGGACATTATGGTTTTACCCAGTAGAACCTATATTCTAAACAGTATAATACAAATCGTAGTTGACCTATTATGGTATTTTAACTCGACCGCTATTACTGTCACGCAAATAAGACCTATTGTAACGTAGACGATAACAGGGCCTCTATTCCAGGCGGTAATAGTACATTACTACAGACGCCGGGAAGTAGGTGGTTGCAGGCCGAGTTCATATAGACGGCCGAGCGAAGCGAGGTCGGATAGTTACGAGGCTGGCAACCCCTTTTCACGGCGAGGTATGTATAGTGCTTTTCTCAAACATATGCAATGAAATAAAAAAAGACATCACTCAAAAAAGTAAATTGATAAATGTCCACCCTAGGGAAGAAAAGTAATTGGGTGTTAAAATAAAGTACCAGGAGCGCAGCGGTAATTAGGAGGTATATCAGGCATAGCGCAACTTAGATCTCAGGCGGTGCGGGCAACCGGCGGGCGGGCGGCGGGCGCACACGACGCAGCGCGGATGTCTCCCAAACGTTTATGCACTCCTAGTATTTGACGTTATAACATTTTCTCAAAAATTTAAAAAATATAATTTAGATATTCAGCCTGTTCATAAAACCAGCTGTCATGGCCATATTAAAATTAAAAAAAAAATTACTTCCCGGCCTAGGCCTTCAATTTTGTATGAAATTCCTTTACAGTTCTCTCGAGTTGTTCCGTCGGGAACATGGCACTTTGAAGCCTAAAATAACTAACATAACGCCGACATTACATAGCATGTTTGAGAAAAATCTATTATCGTATTTGACCTGTGAATATGGTTTATGTATGGTTGTGGTATGGTTTTGACGTCAGCCACCATTACTGTCACGTAAATAAGAGCTATCAAAACGTTAACAATACGATAATAGGTCAAAAACGATATGGTTTTTAGTGTTGAAAAGCGATTCTGGTTAATTAGCAAAAATAGGATTAGGTATGTATGTATGTATGTAAACACTTTATTGTACAAAAGAAAAACCATAACAATACAATTAATATAGAAATATGTACAAAGGCGAACTTATCCCTTTAAGGGATCTCTTCCAGCTAACCCTTGAGAGGTCATTGCATACTGTATTTTGTATTAATACTTGTGACTTTGAGTTGGTGATCAGATCAGGAACCAATATATTGATCAAAATTGCATCTTAGTCTGTTTGTAGTCTTAAGATTGTACTTGAGAATGCAAATGTCTATGTGTCTCAGGTCCTAATTACCATCAGGTGGTCTGTGTGCTTGTTTGCCTTCTCTATGCTATAAAAAAAGTTTTTAAAGTTACCATGTATATCCGAGTATAAGATTAGGATAAACGCCTTGTTATTTTTTTAATCAGTGTACAATCCCACACAAATTGGCCTCGTCAAAAACTAAGCTATTGGTACCGTAAAACGGGGTGAGTAGGGATTAAGGGGTGAGTAGGGCCACAACCTAAAATGAAGCATATGTTACTAATTAAAAGACTGAAATTATTCCCAATAGATGTAACGTTATTATCCACCTACTAATTGTTCTTATTTGGTAAATAAATAAATAAAATAATAAACAAATATCAGGGGACTATGTCACACCAATTGACCTAGTCCCAAACTAAGCTCTAGGCTTGTACTATGGGTACTAGACAACAATATAAATACTTATATAGAGAAATATATACTTAAATACATAGAAAACATCCATGACTCAGGAACAAATATTTGCGCTCATCACACAAATATCTGCCCTTACCGGGATTTTAATCCAGGACCTCTAGCTTCGTAGGCAGGGTCACTACCAACTAGGCTATCTCGTCGTCAATAAATAGGGTGTGCCCCTATTTATCCCTTAATCCATACTCACCCCGTTTTACGGTACTAGACAGCGATAGTTATAATTTTATTGAGAAATATGTAATAAAAAACATTCAAAACTCAGGAACTTCCTCATGCTCATCACACAAATATTTACCAATACCAGGGATCTTAGCTTAGGCAGGGACACTAAGAACTAGAGGTGTCAAAACTCTTAGTCAACAGTACAACTCTAGCGTGCTCAAAGCTCCCACCGGTCCTCAAATGTCAAGGTCTTCTCGTCACATGATATGACGCGTCATGTGATCAGGTGTTTTTCTACAAACGCCTTGTTTTGTTCATACGCAGGAATTCCTCTCCCGCATTCTGATGAGGTGTTGCGAAGCCAGTTTTTCCTTCGAGTTAATTATAGGTGTATGAGATATAGATGTGAATACTAAGAATTGTAGATATTGTTGATGACTTGGTCTGGATTCTGATGAGTAATTTCTGAATAATTTTCCTGGAATGTTCATCAGTTATCTGCTTATCGGTATTCTTAAGGATATTTTCTTGAATCAGCGCCACGTAGTATTCTACCTTCCTTCCTGTTATATCTTTTTTCTCATTATATAATTTATGTTTAGTGTTCTAATAATTATGTTAGTGGGTAAAAATCCCACATATCCCACTTAACATAAGACACCGGGTATCTTATGGAAGTTTTCACCCACCTATTAACTAAGAAAAAAGGATCTAGGAAGGGTATAAGCACATTTTTATCGACGTAATCGTCTTTGATAACCTAGCCATTATTTTATAAATTAGATAGTTATAGGTGACAGGTGACAATTCGATGACCATTGCATTGGAACTCATGGAATAGGAATTCAAAGTTCATGGAAATTGTAGGATAATTACAATCTAAGGTTTTGACTACCCCTTCTTTCTTGTCAGGTTTATAAAATTGGGAACAGATGAGATTTTTATCAAATGTTAACCTCATATACCAGAGTCATTTATATTGGAGTTAGTTAAGAAGTTAATTAATAAGAATCTCCGACAATCAATAAACTTTACTATAAATGTACTCACAGCGCCATCTTTTTGCTAGTAGCAAAACTAACCTCATGCACACGTAGACTCCGCTCAACTAAATTGAAGCTAGCTGTGTAAAACGCGCAAGAAAAGTAAAGGCTTCGTGTATTTTAGTGCCGCAGTTCTCCCCTAGATGGCGGTTAAATTTACCTTTGAAATATTTAATTTCTGTTAATTTCTTACATACTGTAACACAAATTAAGTATTTAAGATAATAATATTACGTTTACCAAATAAGTACTTTTACCAAAAAGTGTCGAAGACTGAATATAAGTACTTTTTTATTGCGAGTTGACAACAGTTCGTACATTGCCCGTTGATGTCTAATGTATGAGTTAAATAAATCGAGTTAATTGGGAATTTTAAATACCATAACTCTTTCACGAACTCCAAGTTCTACCTTACCATAAGTTGTCTTAATCTTTTCTTTAAGAAACAAGGGCAAAAACTACTTTAACAATGGCCTTATAAATGATGTATTAGCTTAGAAAATATCAAATGAATTTAGTCCCGTAATTTTTTTTCTACTACTAACATAATTACTAACTTAAATAACTTATACCTATCATAGAACATTGTAAAAGTAAGGTGTAGCAGGAAGTAACCCGTGTCTCAAGTCCTCGTGGCGGAAGTGAGACCCGAAAGAAAGTACCGACCGGTTGCGATAGTGGGCCACGGCACGCAGCTTACTGCGCACGAAGATAACTCACTGGGTTTTTATATGAACTTTTTTTTATGACTTTTGTGAATAAAGTGGATTGTCATACCTCAATAGTAGGATGAAAATACCATTTTGAAAAAAGAAGAGGTGAAACACACAGTTGAAGAATGGTAACAAATAGCCATTATGATATAAGGTCAACCAAGCATCTAACCACCACTGGTCACTCCTAGAGCTCTCTGAACTAGTTAAAAATGTTTTTTTTAACTATACATCGTCTTCATGATAAACCAGTATCAAAAGTGAGTTCAAAATAGAGATGATGGTCTTTAAATTGTGAAGAAGTAGAAACGTCACATAGGTACGTATAAACACCGAAGACAAACGAGAAATAAACATATTAACCAATCACATCAAACGCGTTGATGTCCCATTGTGATTTTAAAAAGTGAAGAATTACAAATAATGTCTTGGTAACGTTAGCAAATTTTACTCCAAGCACTTTGTATTTTTTGTTTAAAAACATGTGAAGTTAAGTGACATGCTCGAATATGTAAAGCATTTTTTTTGGTACCGCTACTGAAGTCGGACAATATGTTAACTAAAAAGTAAGCATGAGAATACAGTTAGGACGTAGTACTGTATCTCATAACTGTATTTCTTATAAAACTTAACACCTTACGCATCGGGTGGGTCGTATTTGGGCTTAATCTATAAATTTACAAGTTGTACTCATTAATTTAAAATTAACTTTTTAGTTGGAATGGATTCGCTGTTTTTGAAGTATCTATACAAACACAATCTATGTTTATAAACTCGAAGATGTGTAATTATTTAACCAGGTCTTTACTTAGATGTTCGCATAAATATTTTATAGGTAGATCCGTCTCTTATACTATAACTTTAATGTGTTTTTTACGGTCTGACGGGACAACTGTCACTTGTCGCTTAATATTTGGTGTGTCGAGTTCAAGATCGAGTTGCCTAAGACCTACCTAATTTCACCAAAGTCATATAATTGGTCAAAATTTTCAAATGATTTTATAAGGTATTCTAAGCTTTATCATTAAGAAATTATGGTTAAGTTTGTGCAATCGTATTCTTGGCGGTTAAAATTTATATATTTATAGGTATATAGCCTACTGCTTATTTTAACATCTGCTCAACATCATTGTTAAAATGTTGTTTAATTGATTGTTTGTTATCATTTGTTTTTCTACCTCATAATTATATAAGTCCATGTTGTAAATGCATGCCATGTTTCCATGTTGTCAGTACCATATAACTCTAGCTAGTTAATAGTTAGTTTGATAGAACTAGTGGAAATACACCCATTTTGTACATGTGGGTACCACTTAGTGTCGGTCACGTTTCAAAGAAGCGGATGCCTGAAACTATAACGGTTTTACATAAACTGGTTCCACGAGTGTTGTAACTACGGTGACCGGACAAATCATGTGTCATAAGATTTTGTGACAACTTGTTACAAGTATGCTAATTTGTTTTTTGTTCTAAAATATTTTTACTTTGTTATGAGTGCGTTACATTATTTAAAATATGCAAAATACATTGTGTCACAAGGGAGTAAAATGATGTTTTTACAACGAGGGTAATACATATACATATATTGAACTTAGAGCGAAGTGATCAATGTTACACATTACATCAAGTAATATAATGGGAATAACCAAAATTTTTCATTTTTATCATTTTAGGGTTCCGTACCCAAAGGATGCCAACGGAACCCTATAACTCAGCTTCCGCTGTCTCTCCATCCGTCAGTCCTTCTGTCTGTCAGCGTGCCGTATCTCATGAACCGTATTTCTATTGCCGCTATAACAAGAAGTAATAAAAAACAATGTTAAAGCGGGCCCCCGTACAAGAAACGAGATTTTTGCGCAACCACAATAATCGTTGTATCTCTTGAACCATAAAAGGTAGACACTCGTTTTTACGGCGTGTTTATTACTTTGGCCACTATAGCAACAAGTAAAAAAAAATGGTAGACATTTTTTGCTTTTTCTTAATATTATTCGGTGGTAACCCTTCGTGTGCGTGTTTTTTTCTTTTCCCCACAACTATGCCTTTTTTTGAGTATGCATTTTTTTTCTTCATGTAATATCTTTCTTTATACAGTCACGTTCAGCAGCTCAAACCTAATATAAGGTGTGTGTCATTTTTAATACATGTTAAAGGTTTTACTAACTATATTTTACGACAACCAATATTAAAACTACTTTCTCCGATATTTCGACTTTGTAACGACCGTGATCACGGGAAAACCCAATTAAGACACGAGTACAGCTCTAGCGGGCACCGAACCCGTGACCCCTGACTTTCGTAGGTAATAAATATAACCGCCGAAGTTGAATAGCCGAAACTTTAACTATTCTTACTAAATATTATAAATGCGAAAGTTTGTGTGTATGTTAGTTTTTTACTCTTACACGCTGCAACGGCTGGACTGATTTGGATGAAATTTTAAATGGAGATAGCTTATACCCTGTTTTTACACATAGGCTACTTTTCATCATGAAATATTGTAAAAATCCCGATGGAATAACTTGAATACATCTGCTCATATGTGAAACATAAACGTGTGTTATTTAGTAAATTATATAAAAAAAAACTATTTTTAGATAAAAATTAGATGGTCTGATTCTTAATTAAGTATCCAGGTAACCCTTCCATAAACGTCGGTGCTGACAGGAAGCGACAAATAATCGATAACTATGTCACATTGCGAATACATTGACCTTATGACGACAAGTGGCGGCGTGTTTGTGTACGAGGCATGCGTGTGTGTGTGTTGCGGTACAGGAGACCGATAGGGATTTTGAAAAAAGGCCAACTCGACATTTGACAAGTAAACGGTTTGTACGAGTATGATATTAAGGGTGTCCCTCAGAATCCCTAACAACGTTTGTCATAATACTTCGTTTGTCCGAATTTTCATTTGCCCTAAACTAGTTTTTAGATGAGTCAGGCAACTATATTATTAGAACACTACAAAGTTTGTTTGTTACTAAAATTTAAGCTTTGGATAAACGGAAATTCAGACAAATGATGCATAAGACAAATGAAGATTAAGGATTCCATAGGGGAACCGATATTAAATTTAGTCATCTTACATATCTTTTGTTAAAATGATTTATATATGTTTTCTTTCTATTTTAAATACTCGGATATGTAAAGACAATTTTAGTGGTATAAAGGGTTCCTTAAATGAACTGTTTAAAAATATTCCAGCGGCTACTTATTTTTAATAAATTGCACAAAAACAAGTGCAAATGGCGGATTTTATGTTATAGTACTTTTTTATAGCACGTTTATTTAGGAATAACATTCTTTGATTTCTAGACATATACTATCAGTGTCCGCAAAATAAGAGTGATATTCATCTTTTTCCTCATCTTTGTGTGGCGCAATATTTTTGCAAAATGATTAACCCTTTTTTTATTGTAGTAACGCAGGTTATTTTGACACCCGTGTTTGATTTGACCACAACAAGAACATTTTGTTGCAAAAAATAAAAAAAAGCCGCCGTATACGGTCGGGTGAAGTAGTTATTTTGACCATAATAATCACCACAATACTAAACTTGTAACGGCTACATTGTACGGCTATCGCACCAGATACATGTAAACATAGACCTTATTATTAATAGCATGGGGCGTGCACATATTTTTAACGCCTTGGAAACGTATATTCATGACTTTGAAAGTAACTAACTGTAAAGAAAGTGTCACTACACTAAAATTCATCAAATAAAATTAAACAAATACTTTTCGAGAAAAATACCAGCGATTCACATCAATGCTAACTTCACACATTAACTGAACACGGCACATGGCGGTGTGAGTTAGAGACGCAGTTGGTCCGAGAGAAAGTCCTCGGGCCATTCACAAGCCGCATACAAATATTTGTGGACGCCTACAACACCAAAAACGGGTTTAGGCCTTTCTCGGGTTGCGATATCGACCTCTTCAGGGTGGACGCGTGTTTTACTAATTCTTGTAGGTAAAAGAAAATGTTAGGAGCTAGAAGATTTTGCGGAGGTCTGTAGAGCAAAAGAAATAATATTTTTTCGACTATATAAGTAATACTATTTAGTATGATTTATAAAACTAAAAAACTACATTAAAGCTGAAAATGCTGAGAAGAGCCTCAGCGTTCAAGTGCAAGACGGACTCGCGTAGTGGGAGTTCCGTACCACCGCACTGTAGGTACCAATTTATTCCGATTCCAATTTGAATTCGATTTTGAATCGAATCAGTGCGAGCCCAACTTTTCTTCAGGGTTTGTACTATTATCATAACAAATTTGTCCGATTTTACTATTACAAAAAAAAATACGATAACTTACTTTTAAAAAAATGCTAATCAATCCGCGGTAATATCAACCTATTCCGAAAAAAATATCTTCTCTCTATCTATTACGGTTCAAAAGATACTCTCTTTAAAGTTAGGACGGACGGACGGACAGCGTAGGGTTACAAAAAGGGTGCCGTTGGGCTACTCTTCGGTTATGGAACCCTAATAAAGGATGATCTTGAGGTATAACTATGAGGTATTAGGTGCTGATAGATAGGTTCTTCAAATGTACGACCAATCGGTTCGAACATGTCGTCGATATTTCTAGTAAATGCTCAAGTCTGTCTGCACCTTTATGTGGAAGTGCAGTCTATAATCGTTGCGCGACATGCAAGCTATAAGAATGGCGGTCTGGTTGTCGAAGCGATACATACACAAGTTTACACAACGCACTTGAAAAATTACCAGGGATCACAGATATCAGTTTTTTTTATATTTCCCAATATATCGCAAGTCGCAACGCAAGTTATATGTATAAATAAGATTATTTTTATAGCATGTACCTAATCTCTCCATGGCTAACCACGGATGAGCTCAAATGCGCGCACGCACGCACGTTAGCTGGGGTGAAACCTAGGCACTCTTGTAGGGGGACTTTACGTAACGTACCGCATACTGACGCACTACTCGGTTTATATTTTACAAATATTAATGTTTGTAAGAACTAATATTTTCCTCCTTCGCACGCGTTAATATTCTTGGCAAGGAGCTCCGCCACACCGGGCGTTTGAGAACAGTTCCCCGTCGCATGGCACTTGCGGGTAAGAACCCGCGTACTGTCATCGGTCCCACGTACTACGAGCGTCTACCCGCCAAACTTAAAGATGTACAATCTGACAAGCATTTAAGCATCAGCTGAGAAACCTTTTATTGGATAATCCATTATACTCCGTGGATGAATATATGGAACTGGAAATGTAAATTTTTATTATTGTGTTGACTTTATTAATTCTTGTACCAACATTATATTGACATCGGACGAAAGACCATTTATTAGATGTGTAATTGTTGTTGTTGTAATTATTTATAATTTTTGTATTCTTTGATTATTAGTATTTATGTTTGACGATCTCAATGTAATTTCGTATTTTTTCACATGCAATGCAACTAATATTGTAACATTACATTGATGAATAAATAAACTAAACTAAACTAAATGAACCTACGCTATGTTCACGCCTTTTTCATTACTACATACAATCTAGCTATAGAATTACAAACAACTCTAAAAACTTGTTGTTTATTCTATAACCAAATTTTGCACAATCAGGCTAAGATGTTTCCCAGTGACAGGTTGCAAGCCCATCGCATAACAGTACCACAAGCCCTTGTTCCCCATATAGTTAAATATTAACCAAAAATTTCGTCACTCAATATGGACTTCCCACTAAAATGCTGTGAACCACAAAATTGAAACATAACGTAACTATATAACTATAACCTTAAACAATTAAGTAATATATAGACTAGGATTTTGTTCCCATGAGACTTCATAATTATATCCTACTGTGCAGTTCGTTGCTTAAGACACCTGGAGAACAGACATGTTTTTTTATAGCAATTCCCACAGTTAACGTACTGGTTATCTTTATCTTTGTGCATTCAATATATAATACAGTAGAGTAAAGATCTAATTGTGAACCAATAAAATAGAAAGACGACTATACTGGGGTTCTATTAAAAAAGGGTAAAATAATTTATACCTAGAAGGAAGAAGGGTTTCTTTAGTACCAGTTAAGTCGATTTACACTCTTTTTCGCTAGGACCCCAGTCATTAGTTCAACTCTTTTTTATGTAGCTTTTTTTTTGGCAAGGCTTAGGGGACATGACGCAGGCCACCTGATAGTAAGTAGGGTCTGAAACACATAGATATTTGAATTCTGAAGACTACAATTTCAAGACTGCAATCTTAAGACTCCATATGCGTTGTAAATTCTGAGGACTAAAATGGAATGCCTCTATTCTAGTAATATCACAGGTTGTCAAATGTGAATTATGATGCTTGGGGGTGAGATGGTGGTAGCGATCCACACAGATCCTGCTCAAGGTTCTACTAACATTAACGTCAAAACGAAAAAAAACAAATTTTGGGGTCTTAGCGAAAACAGGATACAAGTCAACTAGACTAGTAATAAAAAAGGATATATACATGAACGCAGTAAACTAGACTTAACCCTTTTCACTTGATCTTCAATTGTAATCCGTAATAATACGCAACACGCTGCAGCGTATATGCTTATCCTTTGGCTTCGTCCTTTACTGTCATTATGACAGTAGCATCTGACAGAAACGAACAAAGCATACTTTACCTGAAATTAATATGTAGTACATCTATAAATAATGTCGTTAGTCTCCTCCGCACATTGAGACAGCAAAGCCCTGTGACATTATTTACGGGGTTAAATTGGATTTAAGGGGTGAGTTTCTGACAAAATATCATTAGGGTTTGAATATAAAAGTTGGATACTTTCTCCGTTATTTCTCTTAACTTAATTCGGGATACTATGAAGTGATCCGAAAGTTCTTGATAAAATTTTAAAGACGTGTATATTTTTATGAATATAAAAATGAAAGTAGATCGTAAAAAGACTTATTATCGACCGCTGTGTTACGATTATGCACCAGAATATTTTAAAACACTTTTTTCTTTCGTCTTCGAAATGATGAGGTCCACCTCATCACGTTGACGTTATAGTAGTTTTTACATTTAATTTAATAACAGAAACAGGGGGCCTAATACGGCTGCGTTTATCGTGTGACAAAATATGGATAGAACATCCGTCACTTTTTGTCACGTGTAAAAGTACGAGTTTGATGGATGCTTTATACACATATTGTCACGCAATAAGCGCAACCATACCAGGCTCGCAGTATTGTTACTAAAAAGACACAAGAGTCGGTAAAATTTAAAAAAATCTCATCATCATATAGCTCTTTTTCAGACGTGATGGATTACCTACTTTTAATTTTATGTTATTTATTTCTTAACAATTTAATCCTGTTTTATAATTTTTGTAATTTAGGTTTGGCTTTTACAGCCATGTATGATTGTGAAAAATAAACACGTATCTAATTATCAAATATCTATTTAAAAAGAATCGGGATAAAAACCCATATAGATCAAAACTGTACATTTAAAAACAGCGATACCAAGTGAAACGTAAGGCTAATTTCAAGATTTATTATGCAATACCCCTCACATTAGCGTTTAAAATTTAGCTTTAGCTTCGTGTTAGTGCTACATGTATTAAATGATATATGTGATACCTGCCAACAGTTGGTGTGTTCTGTGCTGGGCTTTGGCAGGATTTGTGGTAACGAGCATTACACTAACGCTCTGGCCCTTTACCATACAAGTAAGATTGTTTTATTCGTTTACTTCATTTTATGGCAGTAAACATATTTTTATTTAATTGAAATTAAGTCAATTAGCGGCTCAACGTCCTACACCATGAAAACCTTCCGAAGTGAGCAGCAACTATCCCGGTTTTGAGCAGCCCACATGTAACCAACGTCTACCATGTCTTTTAAGTGGTCAGTGGTGCAGAAGGGTGGTCCATTATCGATGTCTATATTGCAGAATATTGCTATTTGAGAATAGGACCTCTATAAATATCAACCGCGTACTTAATGACAAAGAGAATTACTTAGGGCGAAGAAGCGAACTGATATCACCGATAACTTTCAATATTGTTAAAGCACCACTCTTATACTAACAATCTTCACCGTGGCCTTAGAGTTTTACATCAACGACGGCAACTGAATTATAAACAAACACATAGGTAATTGTGTAGTATAGACCAATCATGTCAGCAATTTATTCAATCTAATAATTTTTCCTTACACATTACCCGAGTTCTGCAGTAACCGATGTTCTTATTAGTAATCAAAATCATTCCAAGGACACCTGCATGATTATGGTATTGTGTACCTGAGTGTGAAAGAGGGATATTGTACAAATGATCCTACAGGGTCGAACATTCGAGACTAGGTATATATACCTATGTATCGTTTACATATTAGTAATCACTGCATCAACATAGCTCCAGTTATTGAAGAGTTTATTACGTAGTGGCAAATAGACGGGCTTAATCGGGCAGTAAAATGCGTTTACATATTTGTACTTAATTCCTAACATAATAAAGAGACAAAATGAAACAAAAAGTTTACATGTAAATCAGCCTTCATTATAATTTCCTTCTGCATAGTTCGTTATCAATCTAGCTGACTGCCAAATTAACTCATTGGCCTCAAACGTTACGATGAGATTCATTTTCTAATTTTCTGCGAATTTAAACAAATTTGAAGCTTTCTAAACAATCGACTCACGGTAGCTGCTAATAGAAAGTTATCATACGGAAGTAATTCCTGATCAAATGTGTATTAACTCGTCGGTAATGAATTTAATCGGACACATAACGCAGCAGGTTCTAGGTCAAAGAACAACTAGTTCACTGTTAAGCGTTGTTTAAATAATCTTGACGTGAGATTGATAAAATATCACAGGCATTACATCATTGATTAATGTAAAAGTTGTTCGTACAAGACGTATATCTATACGCGGTATCATTATCGGTCGTCTAAGTTTTACGTCACGTTATCAATTACACCTTAAAGCACATTAACATACATAACTTTGAGTGAAAGTACGGGCCGGCCCGCTCATACTAATGTTCAAAATGTTTAAAGATTCCGTCTTGGCCCTCGCACTTTTCTCCATCGGCGAGTCGGTAAATAAGCTGAATAAATTAATCGATTCAACCTAACCCCTCTACGATTCAAAGAATAGAAAACTCTTGGTCAAAGAATTTCGAGTCCAAACAAAAAACACGACTATTTCAAATACCCATATAATTTTTTTCTATTTTATTAAATGAATGAAAAATGCTTTATTCTTCGAATTAATGTATTATACGTTTGCCTTTGATACACGGGCTAAAGCAGCTAAAAAGCAACGGGTTGAAAATAGCGCTTCTGCGCGGGCGCTGCTCTTTGCGCCGCGACTACCATCACTACTTTCCTTCCCTGCGTGTGTGACGTAACTCTATAAAAGAGTGCGCGGTGAAGACGCCGCCGCTATACCGTTTCCGTTCGCCAGGCTCGGCCATAGCGTCCCGACCACCGGTACAGAAGGACGCGAGCGGAACCTCTTCCGCTGGAGCCCCAACGGACTTAACAGTGACCACTAGTTCATCAAAAGGTGAAGTGCCTTCCAAGGATCAGTGCACGTGCTGTGTCGTGATAGTGTTGTGATATCGTGATGGCAACAGTGTCCATGTGCTAGTGAGGAGTGTGAGGCACTGTCGCGATCGCGGTCGAGAAGTTGGTATTAAAGGCCTCTGTTTGTTTCAGATACGAGATGAGGTCGTTATTCTTATTAGCGGCGCTGTGCTGCTTAGTGTTGTCGACGACGGGGAGCCCCATCGCGCGACCTGACGACGCGCAGGTGAAAGAGGTCGGGAGGCAGGCGGCAGCCGCAGCGGCGCCGGCCGCGCCCGCCGCTCCCGCCGACGACAGCGATGATGACGATGATGACGACGATGATGATGATGACGTTGACCTAGACGACGCGCTCACAGGTAAACTCCTAAATTATCCACTATCTAGCAGTACCTAAAGGGCAACATCGTAACAACCGGACACAGTTCAATGAGTACGATTCACGGAATTGACACTAAAAAGAAAACAAACAGTAATTCCTGCACATGTTTTGTTATCGTGTCGTTGAGAAACTAGTCGAGTATAGTGACCTGTTGACGAGTTGTACCGTTTAAATGAGCAGAAGCTCTAACGGTACAACGTTAAACGTTATGACATTTGCACTTTATAAGTTGAATCCGTAATTGTCTTCGTAGTCAAGGTTTTCCACTTGATAAGTGATCTATAAAGACAAATTATCACATCTCATGATCATGAAGACATGAACACCTGCGTAATTGCAGTTCTAAAGTAATTATAATAGCTATTAATTATTCAAATCTCAAGTTCATGTTATCATAGATGCCGCGTTAACAGCGTTACATAGCTATTTACATCCAAGTTTTCTTGTAATACTTCTAGCTTCTAAACCTATTTTAAACTCAATATGAATAGATATTGCAATCGAAATGCGCTTAGGTATTTAAAAAAAAGAAAGCAACAGCTGTTAAGCAAGAGAAGCCTTTAAAATAAACTTTCTACACTTGAAATCGGATCAATCTAGATCTATTTTAATTATAATCAATACAATAGAGCAAATTTATCCGAACGTCGAAAGTGTTACGTTTCTTCGATAAAAATTCCTGAGAATCAGGACACGGACTCCGCGGAATGTGAGGCGGCCGGCGTGACAGCCGCGCTCAATACTTAATTAATTCAAACAGAAAGACTCAATCAAAGAAATTGATGCTCCCCTGCTTTCTAACGACGAAACTCTCGCGCAGGACGTCACGCGCCAGCGCCGGCTCTGATTAACTGTTTGTTTTAACAGTTGATTTGCATTTAGCTACCTGACGCTAATTGTGCTAATGTACATGTTACACTTTACGACCTAGTTCGTACGCTACAAAAATAGATTTTAAACTAAGCATTATGTTTGCCAAAGGTGACGATGATGACGACGACGACGATGACGACGATGATGAAGAGGCCGATGATGATGATGACGAGGATGATGACTACCTAGAGCGGTTCTTCGATGACATTCTAGGAGGTAAGTTGATGTTCGAATGAATGAAATTACTGCGCTTTTGAATTATTTCTCAATTAAATTTACTTACGTCGTTTTTTTTTTGTAGATGACGAGGATGATGATGAAGACGATGCTGCACAGGTACAGCCTGTCGTAGCTGCCGCTGACACCGTGGCTGCCGTGCCTGCCGCACCCGCCGCCGCTGCTGCCGTCGCTAACTCTGAAGAGGCTGCCGGTGCCGACGAGGCTGGAGAAGGCGAGGGTGAAGCGGCTGCTGAAGGCGAGGAGCCTGAAGCGATAAAAGAGCCCGCTAGCGCCGAAGTTGAGGCTGCCGCTCCCGTCGAGGAGGTCGCCGCCGAAGCCGATGATGCTGATGACGACGACGACGAGGAGGATGACATCGCCGACGTACTTGACGGCGAGGACGATGACGACGACGATGACGACGAAGATGATGACGACGACGACGATGACCTCTCCGACGCCCTCGGCAGAAAAGTTGCTGGAAAACAAGCACGTGAGTCCAAAAAGCTGAAGGGTTTCGTGAAGCACATCAAAAAGTCAGGGAAAAAAGCCAATATCGTGGGTAAAGTAAAGAAAACCAAAGCGACGTCCGCCGCGGCAGCGACCGCGGAGCACAAAAAATTTAGATAGTGAGTACGCCGCCGGAGCCCACATCCACCTGAGAGACTTCACAGTCCCCTCCTTAGCTTAGCTATTTATTGACTATTTATTTATTTCTATTTAATTTATTTTATTTATTAAGTGAGTGTGTTTGATGTGTGAAAGTGTAAGTATGGAACCGAGAGAGTTAAATTAATGTCTAGATCATGTCACACTGGTCTCGTGGCAATTTATTGGAAATAAATCTGTTGTTCTAATTTGTTGTGTGCAATTTTTTATCTAACCTTCAGAATGATTTGTGCGTTCTTGCTCAGAACAGCATCTCCTTGTTCACGCAAAGAATTGATTGAAACGAAAGATCGGTCAGAAATCTAGTTAATTCATAAATCTTCTTGTCAGCTGATAGAGTGACATTATCTAGCGATATTAATTTAATTTTGTTTGAAAACAATGTATACTAGTCATCGTCAGATATAAATAAATAGGTCCTATCATCCTAACCCGTAATTTTTACGTATGTACATAGATGTATGTAATAACTCCCTTATGCATATATCTATATTACTCCCGTATTATACCTATAGTAGATCATAATAATACTATTGTATATGTAGATATTAAAGTGTAGATATAATTAACTAGCATTTTGACCGATTTATCTATTATAATCTAACGCACAAATCTTATGTCCCGTCCCAGATTCCTGTCATGTGTAGATAAAGTTTAAGGAAAGTGGTCCTACGTGAGGGCTTGTAGGAAGACGGTAATGGAGTTCGATAGCGATCTAGAAATCCTGCTTAAATGAGAGATGGAAGTCGCTGCGCGGGCGCGGTGGGCTGGAGGAGGAACTAGTTTGTCGATGTGTGTTAAGGGGTCGGGCGACGGGCGCGTGGCCGGCCCTGACTTTCCCAATCCGGCCCGTTCGATGAACCCGCCCGATTTCTTCCACAGCCTTGACACTTTCTTTGACCTTGCTCCGAACGCTCAGGAGCGACCTTGACGAATCTCAAAGCATTTCGACACAACCGATAGAAAGTAAATCGCACTAGATGCTCTCACTGAATGACGTGGATACCGCGAAATTTGCGTGCCGATGTCCGGCATAGTGAAAACGAGATAATGAGATGCGAGAAGAGAAATTTTAAATGTTTGCTGTCGTGAAATGCTGGGAGAGTCGCGAGGAGTCATATTCGACCCAAATGGAACTCGTTTGTTACCGGTAGTAGCAACCTACATACCCGCACCTGTTCCATAGCCGTCTTGAGATTGTACCGAGAGTCGAGTGAAACTTATTTATTAGAGCTATAAACACAGACGTAGTCGATCTCGAGAGATACGTTGCATAATGTAGTGAGTAAGGTGAAATAAGTAATTGTCAATATCAAGAGCACGCTTAATTGACTCGCTCTGTGGTGAGGTGTATTGGTGCGATCGGAGCAGAAATCTACATCAGCTCGCAAGTGCCGGTTCGTAACTATGCCGCACTGTTCAGATTTCTTCGATACGTCGCGGCACGCAGTTTCTTTTACGTGTGGAAAATAGAAAATCCACCGTTGACTGCGTGTATTAATTGTAACTGGCCATTAGAATTCACCCGAGGCTCCGGCTGCGATACAGTTAGCTGCTCGCGTGCCTACACTACGTGATCAGAATTAGGTGTATTCTATGAATTATGCAGGCCAATAATTATAATGTGTAGGTACTCGCGTGATGCAATGAAAAAGTGATGAGTTTATATTTATACAAATGATAGGAATGTCACGTCCGTTGAAAGAGAAATTGTTTGGCAAAGTTTCCCTCGGTTTTTGTGGCTCATTCGAACTGTTCAGACGGTCATTTGCAAGCCAAACACATTCCGCATACATTTTGAATAATGGATTTTTAATGTACCGTTTGATATTTAAAATATAAAGGATATAACGACATACTTACGAAACTTTTAGTAAACGCAAACTTATCTTGTTCAATCTTCTCCTATCTTAGTAAATAATCACATCCACATTTCACAAAACAAATGGTTTATTGAAATCAGATTGAAAGGGATCAAGGAGATTAATGGATAAACAGAAGTAGACACGAATCAATAATTAGCTACCAGCTAATTAACATTTGGTCACTGAAATAGACCAACACTAACCTTGAATTATGATGACTGTTTATAATTAGATCTATTCTAAGAAAATGATGCTAATGACTTCGTACAAACGAGTTAATTTGTAAAGTATGAAGTATCGAGAAAAACGAAAACAGTTACTTAATACAGTATTATTATGGTGATGATGCACCACGCCCAGTAGCGGTATTTAATCTACTGAGATAAAGAGGAAGTGTATTAGAAATTAAAAAAGTTCGATACAGTCCAATGAAATGGAACTACAACATGAAGCTATACCTACCATACAAGGCAGGCTCACAGTAAGAAACGCAAAAACACGATACTGCTTTCGAATCTTAAAAAGGGGGAACAACACTTTCATTGCACATAAAGTGAAGTAAGTTCACTTAGCAGCTTTTGACTCTGATTTAATGCATTAATATCGTGTTTGCGTGCTACTAACAATGTACCACTGAGCAATTTAAAAACTGAATTGAGAATTAGCGGCATGTGGCTTTAACGTTAAAGTTCATCAATGTTTTTTAAAAGCTTTTATTAAAAAACAATAATTGATTATTTAGATTAAGCCATATACATGGTTGTCGTTTTTTTTAGATGAGGTTTTACAGGTAGGTTTTCTTTCATTTAATTTGATGGACTATTAAATACTAAGCTTTATAATATAAGACTTATTACTTTTAGCCTGTAAACTACACTGGCCCGCGAAACTAAGTACTTATCACATTTTCAATGTACATAGTCTTGTCGTAAAGGAGACAAGCACAATAAAATAATACAAAAATAATACTATACATGATAGGTACTTACGCTATGATATTAAGGATGTTACCGTTAACTCGGACATAGGAAAGTCGTAATGGTAGGATTTCTCAATTTAACAGGAGCAATAGAATCAGAGCCAGAAAAGAAGCAAGTACCAGCCGTGTACATCGTAAAGTACAACCGCTTCGTGGACAACATCCTGGATAAGATGAACGACATCCTCCACCGGTCCTACGACCCGGTCAGCGTGAAGCTTCAGCCCATTGATGCCAGCAAGAAAACCTCCAAACCGAAGAAAAACAAGAACAAGACGAAGAAAAGGTAAGGAATCTCATTATCCTCACAAAAATAGTAGGTACATTTTTGGTCTAACGGTTCTGGCCTTTTAGTTTAGTTAAACAATACCGAATAATTTAACTGTACTGTCATAAGGACAAATAACGGGTAACAAATAATTCGCTTATTTAAATCATGTTTCATGTGAGGTTTTTTTTTTCAATGGCCAAGTACTCGCTCCGATAGCGAGTTAAAAAGTGTAAAGTAAAATATGAATCATGCACAGT
The DNA here is from genome assembly GCA_963966035.1 of Acleris laterana. Lineage (NCBI taxonomy): Eukaryota > Metazoa > Arthropoda > Insecta > Lepidoptera > Tortricidae > Acleris > Acleris laterana. The sequence continues at coordinate 8,244,712 of OZ014445.1, read as the reverse complement.
TCCGTATTTAAGCGATGTATTTTTTACTAGCCAATGTGTACGTCCCACAACCTGGCCAAAGGCTTCCACATCTTTGACTCCTCCTGTCTTCCGAATATTACGGCCAATCTCTTAGGAACGTGGCGAGATCTTCCCACCTCCTCCTCTGAGGTTTGTATCCTGCGCCGATATCCCTCTTGAGATGCCAATTGGCAAAAAATGAACAATGAGTAGTGATATTAATAAATTTAAATTCAGTTAATTCAGTAAATTCATAATAAATATATTCTAGAAGTCGAGGTAATCAAACCACTTTCGCTTTTCTAAATAGGTATATCAACATTCACTTTGTTTTTAGGAAAACATCAACTAAGAAGAAGAACAGCGCGCGCGCCGGCAACGCTGAGAAGACGACTGAGAAAATCGCAAACGCTGATAAAATAAACGAAATTGAAAATCCGATCAACGATAAACCTGTAGAACAAATCCAAAACGCTTCAGAAGGTAGAGCCAAATCCGAGAGCGCGAAAGCCAAGCCGACGCCTAAACCGAAACCTCCGAGTAAAACCACTAAACCAAAAACAAAGCCTACCTCCAAACCCACCACTAACAAGAAACCAGCTCCAAATAAGACCAAAACGAAGACTACCGTCGAAAAGAGCAAACCTAGGGCAAAGGGAACCTTGTACGGACTATCGTCTTTGAGGAGAACGGGTGATGTTACTGTCAGCATCCTGTCGGATCATACCACCGTAAAGAGTAACTTTGCAGTCGGGCCGCTGATCTTGCGAGTTGAGAAAGAGGTTTGTGTAAATGAAGTTTGATTAGATATTTTCTAGAATAGCGAGTTTTTTTTTTTATGTTATTTAATCATGTTCTAGTGTGAATGAGAATAGACCACGAATCATCAGGTAAAAATTAATGTGGTAGATCTTGAAAAATAGGGGTATTAACACGATTATCTTTAGGTGGGACGTGGTGCCAAGAAGGAATTGAAGTCAGCTACGGCCACCACTGCAGAGATGACGGGCAAGATCACCCTTCGAGTGAACAACCAGGGCGTCGCCACTCTGCACTCCATTAAAGTGTTGCAGCCTAAACAGGTACCATTACGTTGAAAAATCATCACAACCATATCGGGAACCATTTTTGAGTTCAGACATAGGTCTTCTATTTTCTCGAGATAATTATTAAGTTGTTAAGCCTGCTTTAAGTGTTATCCTCATACTTAGGCCCTGTTGTTTGATCAGTAGTTAAACTAAGTAATTGTTAAAATTTGAAAAAGGAATCGAAAATTTGAAGTAATCTCAAGGAAATGTGTCAAATTTTCAATTCCTTTTTCAAAATTTAACAATTAGTTAGTTTAACTACTGATCAAACAACAGGCCCTTAGTATGTGTAACATTTATTTTTCCTCGGTTTAGAATTCGTGGCAAAACTGTTTATAGGTTGGCGGACTAGGTATTCATCAGTGCATTATTAAATGATTATTCTACTGCATGTTCAGCAATACCTGTGGACGATTAAATGCGGGCTTTTTATGTAGGCGATAGAGTAGGTATTTAAGACAATTATCTGGTTATTATGGACGTATTTTAAGGTTATATTTAATTAACGAGTGCGTGACAGTAGTGGTCAAATCATTAAATTAGTAATGCTAATGTTCCATAATGTTGCCATGAAGTTTTGCAAGCCAAATTGCATTCTACGAACGTTAACGACATTAGAGAGGTTACCATGACATAGCTAAGCAATTCAGTTTACGATGAACGAGAACGAGACAGAGCCGTGTAACTGCTATAGCTCTATCCCTTATCTTTTACTCATCCTAAACTGAATTACTTAGCTAAGTACATATTTTCATGGTTAACCCCTGACATCACCGGATATCTAAGTAATCTGTCTTGAGTAGGTAGGTACTCCGGAGTTCGCTAATGTCAATTTCATACCTTTTTGCAATCGTTAACTCTCTTAGAATGCGTTTGGTCTTTTCTCTACGGGTCTTTGTCCTTTTTACTGCCTGGAACTTGTCTATGGTTTGATCTCTGACGTCTTCTTTTTTTTTCATTCTCATTGCCTTAGATCTACCAGACTAATTTGGTCTGTCAGACCGTTTGACAGTCTAAAATGTGTGGAGAAGTGTTTGAATCCTTAGAAAGTTGACAGTTTGTGTTCTGATACGATGAACTGACAGACTAATATCGAGCGACGGACTTTTAGTCTGTGATGTTCTTAAAAATCTTAGACCAAACCGTGATAAGACCATGTATTATGTCAGTTAGCCATTAAACCTTTTAAACTGAAAGTCGTGTGACTGACGCCACAACGGCTACAGCTGTTACAAGTTCAAGATTAAAAGAAATTTCTGTCGTATGAATCGTAATCGACTTAAGGCGTTCAAAAGTTCAACACAATAAGATTCATAATGGACTATTTCGCAGGTTCGTGTAGACAGCAACCATGAGCGCACACGGGAGCTCGTCTGGCGTCGAAGCGCGAGGATCGCTCATGTCGTCTCAGAAAAACTCATGTCAGCCTCCAAGCCAATGTTCATTCACCAAAGCGTGGCCAATCAGTAAAGCTATTTTAAGCAAGCTATTTAAGACTTAAGACTGAACTGTATAAGTCAGATTCATGCATTTATAGATTATAAATAATATATTATTTACAAGTTAAGAGAAGACTGTTAAATTGATGTAGATTTACGTTGAATATTTTAATGATACTCATTAGGTTTTGATTAGTCAGACGATGCATTTATTACTCTATAATTCAGGTGCTAAGACATTAACGTATAAATTAATATATTTTGTGAAGGAAATAAATGAAATTTATATTTAAGTTTAGTTTTAATTGGTGGTATTGAAGCGTAAAATAAAAATACAGTGGTGTAATTTGAATTGTGCTAGTTTATTACAGTATTTTCCATTCAAAAATGGACACACTTTTTATACCTAATAACAACTCCAACATGAAGCTACATTGTGCAATTATCCCAGTATAATGACAATTATATTATAAATTGTAAAAACGGCTCTTTATCGCATAATATTTCTAATTAACCATTTAAAACGTCAATTCAAACCGAATATATTACACTATTAAGAAACGTTTTTATAGTTTTAGTACGTGTGAATATATCGTATTAGTATAAAACAATGTATATACAAACAAGTAAAGAGAGACGGGAGCAAAGGAAGCTCCATATAGGTTATAGATGATGACGTAATTAAAATTTTAATTTATCGTTCATATTGTAGTAAGAGAGGACAATTGAGAGATCTCTCTCCAGGCGGGTGTTATCCCTTTGGACCGAAGTCCATTGGGATGAAGTTGGAAGTGCTACATATATCAACTGACTGTTGGAATTTCGCTTGCGCGTTGTAGAACAGTTTAGTTTCGCTGGCTGACGTTGTGACGTTGTTGGCGCTGGCGAGTTGGTGGTACGTGGTTTGCCGTTAGATGTCGCCATGTCGCCACACCAGCCCCCCCCCTTTGAGACCGGAGGTTTGATGGTGTTTCTGATGACGTGCAGTCTGTGCGTTGAATTGTCGCTTGCAAGTGCCAGTAGTAGATGTCTCCAGTAGTGCTCAGAGCCGTGTTGGCGAGCGTAGCAGGAGAGGAGGAGTGAGTGGAGTACACAGTGAGTCGTGTACCTGCTCGTGAAGTACTCGTAGTTGGACGCAGTGAGTCGCGTTGTTGAGTGAGAGTAGTGTTGCGCACTGTAGACACCAGGCATAGAGATATGACAGAATGCTAGTGGTGCACAGTGCGGGTAAAGCTTGCTGTGAGACTGCGTCGTTTGCTTGGAAGGTCGTCAGGTTGCGTAATTGTCCATTGTAGAGGGTCACCAATGTAGTAAGAGAGGACAATTGAGAGATCTCTCTCCAGGCGGGTGTTATGCCTGGGGACCGAAGTCCATTGGGATGAAGTTGGAAGTGCTACATATATCAACTGACTGTTGGAATTTCGCTTGCGCGTTGTAGAACAGTTTAGTTTCGCTGTCTGACGTTGTGACGTTGTTGGCGCTGGCGAGTTGGTGGTACGTGGTTTGCCGTTAGATGTCGCCATGTCGCCACAATATCATATCATTATAAATCTATAAACGTATAAAAAATTATACAGAGATTTGTTAGTTTTGCTACCTTACGTCTTTTTTCATGTTGTTTTTATACTAGATAGTACGAAGAATAAAAAAAACATCATTTTATTGTAAGGAGACTTGTTGGCAAACCCTGAGGACCAAAACGGAATGCCTATTAATTTTACCATATTTTAATTTGCGGAAAGTTACTGGTAAGTATAAATTGTTACTAAGACAATGTTACACCTTTTTACAATATTGCATATACAGTCGTCTACATAGGTAGTCTGTCACATTGACTGTCCTCAGATTGAATTCCGTTTGCACGTCATACGGCAAAAGAATAAGATCGATAACCATAGATGTTTCTGTCAAAAATTAACTTTAGCGACATTTGTATTTTATTAGCAAGTAACCTACTGGAGTAACATGTCACTGTGTCGCGATGAACCATTTTAGTAGTTGAAATAAGTGTCTAAACAGAAAATATAAATCTAAAGCTACATAGAAGATTTTTGAACTGATAAGGGGTTACGTATCTACCATAACTTGGTATTCCCTGCTTAGTAAAAAAATAAAGAGTGTTATTTCAAAAGTACTGGGTATTCTGCTCTTTGATGCCATAAAGCTGCGCCCACACCGGAGCTTAACGGTGCGTATATTACGGTGTCGTTACGTAAACAAAAGTCCGCGACATAGTAACAACATGGCGACGTTTTTGACGCACCGTAATATACGCACCGTTAACCAGCGTTGCGGTCGCACCTCAATATGATAAGCCGGTTTGGAAAGATTACACTTTAACTCAATTTACATGAAGATATGTTTTTACATAGATAGTTTCGAAAGCGGCGAAAAAAACAATTAATTCACTATTACATTAGATTAATTATATTACATTTTTAATTAGATTAATAAATAACAAACAAACATTGACAAATAAATACGAGGAATGGTATTTTTGGCCAAGTAGAGAGTTTATACATGTTCAATAGATTTACAACGCGGATTTCTAAATAAATTACCATTAAACTTAAGTTTAATAAGGCTTTGAATAAATTAAGAAAATATTAATTAAACCGGCACAGTACGAGTCGCATTCAGACTCGACTTAACTTTTTCCCAAGGGTTCCGTCGCTCTAGAAAAGATGCCTTACGATTTTCGAAAATATACAAAATTTATGGAATTGATACAAGTGCTAGAAGCCGGGTCCGGCCGCTTACCACGATCTTATAATTTTCAGAAGCGATAAAGTTCGACGCTTGCATTTCTTCTAGGGCAATTGATAAATCAAAAAAAAAACTGAAGAAGAGTACCTACCGCATATAACTGATTATTATTCTAGGCGATAATAAGCCAAGCAGTGTTAAAAATTCTGTGTACTTTCTTTCAATATTTGTAATACCACAAGTATAGCACGGCTGTTTTAAATTAAATACAATTAATCATAGTTTATTCACTGGTTCATTCATCACTAATCAGATCACTGGTTCCTAATATAACTATTTAGGGATTTTAATGGCAGTTAAAACTTAGATAACAACTGATGAAACACATATGGATTTTTGGTAATCTAATTGCCTCAATTACTAAGACTAAGAGGCTAAGGCCGGTATTAATAAATTCATCTTGCCTGAGATGCGCGTCACGAGATACGTCAAAGTAAATGTCAAGCTATAGAAAGCTGTCATTTTTGACGCATCTCGAGACGAGCATTATAGTTGAGATTAATTTATTAATACTGGCCTAAAACTTCAAAAGAAGTTGTCTAAGGTACATTCAGAACAGGTATCCGAATTATTCGTACAAAATGGGTACTATATTACGCCATTGGCACTGGACTTAAATCTACAACCATGTATTCTTATCAAACTCAGTATAAAACGTCCGTCACACAAATTGATGATATGTATACGTCAATTATAGGTCACGTGTCATTGACCTCATTAGGCAGGGATTTTGACGTGCCGTTGGCTTCTATTCTAAGTAAGGGGGTGTTGTTTCTGTCCTCAGCTACCACGATCTCTGTTACTTCGTCGTCGAACTGCTGTAATGAGTTGTATGATGGTGGTGGAGTGAGGTTCTTCGGTTGTTTCGAGTTTATTAAAGGCAGTGCAATCTGGTTGGTGAGATCTGAAAAAAAAGAGACATCTGTTTTAAAAATACATGACATAATGCGATAAATATTGATTTTTTCTCAATCAGGAGTTCAAGTTGTACTTTGGATCGACTTTTGACATCTCGATTCGAAAAGTTAATACGAGTGCCTTGTTGGTGACAATTAGGCTCGCGTCGCTATTGACTACCGTACTCGCAATCTCAATTGCCTTCAAAGCGGAACAATTGTTTTCATTTCGTATGCAGACAAGCCTTCGATTTTCAAAATGAAAACAATTGCGATTGCGAGTGCGTTAAGCTCCCCTCCGGTTTTATAAAGGCCGTTAGTAAATATGTCAGATCATACATATTTTAGTAACTTCATACAAGTTTTGACATTCCCGACCGAAATTTGATCTATAATATTGTATCTTTATAAATCCCAGCCTAAGACATTAATCTTGTAAAAAAACTTAAATTTAAGCCTGAGTATTGTTTTTGTAATGTTTCACTTATCAAAAAAGACTTCGTTACTTACAACAAAGGTGTTAACATTACATTATATGTGGTAATCATAATTTATAGAATGTTAAGTGTGTCTTTGTCCCACTGCAAGCCAAAAAATAAAGAAGAAACTGCTGTGCAGGGCGATAAGCAAAGCTACCAACCCCTGTGAGCTTCAGGAGGAAGCGTATCAATATAATATAAGAGGTGTAAGGAGATAGCACATCATTTAATATGTGCCGTATTTGAATTGGACCTCTAGCTGCACAATAATGACGAATTACCCGTGTAAATAAAAGTAAGGTAAATAATATATTTTATTATTGACTAGCTGTTCGTGCTTGGTATCACTCGCACTCGGGTGATTTTTTCTTTCATACTAACCTTGTCCTGACAATTACGATAACACCAAAAAACCGCCAACTAGTAGTTAGTTTTCAATACATACATACATATATAGACTTAAGAGTACATTATACCTATCATCTTGTATAATTAATGTTAGTTAAGGCACTAAGAGTGCTTGGAAAATAATTGTCAAAGTAATTCATAAGTAAAAGTTAAAAAAAACGCGCATTATTACCGACTGAACTAAACTCACTATCAAAATTCCTACGACTACCTTCCGTCCCCATCGTCATACCAGCTTAATGGTACCATTTTATTATAAAAGTATGCTAAATTTCACACCAATCCAACAATTAAAAGTAGGTTAAAATTGGCATACAAGATTTGATTGCATTGTTACTTTGTGATTAAATATGATCACATTTCACAGGTACTAACTTCACTGCACTTACTTACTTGTAACGTTCGACTTCGTCCGCATAGACTACCCCACGGGAACAATGATTGTTTTCCGAGATATTATTGTGTATGTGTCATTCCAAAATTCATCCATTTACGTTCAGTCGTTTCAGCGTGAAATAGTAACCAACATACACACAAACTTTCGCATATGCAATATTAGTGTGATTAGTAAAGAAAAGGTTCACAAAAATGAAATAAAGAAATGTTTACATTAAAACACTTTAAGCAGATTAAAACTCCTCTATGTAATTGCAAGACCTATTTTCGAAGCTGATAACTCTCGAACAACACAGCCGATATTCATCAAACGATATTCATCCTTTTGAAAGCTATAAATCAACAGACAATTATAGTTTAGTCTGCCTATGTCTCTATTAGAGACAACTTTCAACATACAATGACGTACTTACATACATAACTTCACGCCTGTTATCCCAGAGTGGGGTAGGCAGAGCTACTGAATTACCTACAACTCTAAAAACTTGTTGATAATTCTGTAGCCTGATTTTACACAATAAGTCTACGATGTTTACTAGCGTATCAGTGACAGGTTGCAAGCCCATCGCTTAACAGTACTACACAGCCTTTATTCCTTTTGTCGCCTCTTACGACATCTACGGGAAGACATGGAGTGCCACTATTCTAACCAAATAATTATTAAATATAATAGTATAAAAGAGTGTGAGATGTAGGTGTTTCAACTTAATAACTTATTGTTAGTAAACGGCTTATGTAAATTGCAGAGTAATAGCAGTGAATGCTAAATTCCCTGGCAGAATGCATGACTCCATAATATTTAATATCTCTGGTTTTAAAAAAGAGCTCAAAAGGGTGTTTGTTTAACTCGCACATTGGGAAGTAGTTTCTACTGTGCATGTTAAACCAAATCTCTAGAAGAGTCCGGCAGACCACGCTCTATTTAATACATTTGTATAATAATTATGTGTCAAACAAAATGGCCTTTGAGTTATCTGGTTTGGGATATGGTTATATTAGCATTAAAAGACCTTATTATAATTGTAATTTTTAATATTAATGTAGATAAAAAAGTAATTGACCTATATGCATATTATATAGTTTTGCAACTGCACATCGGTAACAATTTTCTTGTCCTCTAGCCTGAAAAAAAAAAGAACATTATTTTATATTTGTATATTATTATGGTAACTTTTATAGGTACTCTCTTGAACCATGGATCATGGTTCCTATTTGAATGCTGGTCCGAATAGCCCAGATTAAAAATACAGCCACTGGCATTTTTAGCCTGTGAATGTACAAATTCATACTCTCAATTGTCATGCAGAGTTTGCGGCAAACGCCAAACGACTAGTTCTATTATAGATCTATTACTGAGTAAACGTATACAGTCACCCCGGGTAATTTTACTCCCGCTACATGCTTTATCGCACTAGGATTGTTATTTTGAAGGCCGATAGGTAAATGTTATCCAAGTACCATAAAATGGGGTGACTAGGGATTAAGGGGTGACTAGGGACACAACCTAAAATTAAGCATATGTACTAATTATAAGACTGAAATTATTTCCAATAGACGAAACGTGATTGTCCATTTAATACTTGTTCTTATTTGTAACAAGTTATGACATATTTTAGGTTGCATCCCCACTCACCCCTTAACTTTTACTCACCCCCTTTTACAGTATTCAAAATTACCCGGTGTGAATGAGTGTGAAAGAAATTAAACAGACACTTACGACTTTCCAAGCTGCCACATATTTGTCTAGCTAAAGTTTAGCTTCGTAAAATCGAAGGGAGATTTTGCCGCTTTCGTTTTCGTTTCTCTGAACCTAAATGCAAATAGGGGGTGGCTTGACATGTATTCAAAGCTTCTGTTTTGCATTGCGCTACACCAACTGTAACACAACATGATTTTTAAAGAGTAATAACACTTAAATAAAGAAATGTACTATTAAAAACTCATATTAATTCACTATATTAAACTTACGCTGTTCTTATTTGATTTATTGTTGATGTGTCAACTTTATCTTGAAATATTTATATAGGTCTCGAACAATAATCATTCGATTTTGCGATCAGTTCGGACCACGGATTTTAGCACTGAATCGAGCTGTCAAGAAACCCACATTTTAAAGAGAATGCCTAGTCCGCTCGTCCGCCGTTTGATAACAACTCATTTCTGAAGCATTATATAAAGTTTACCACTCAACATCCAACAAAGGCAAAAATAGATTAAATTCGTGACACTAGTAACTTTTTTGCAAAATGGTAGTAATCCCGCGTGATTCTTGTCACGCTGGGCTTAAACACAATAGTCGTCGCTATATCGGCGCAGTAACTTAATCGACATTGTCAACCATATTTCTAGACTGTTAAAAATGTAGACATATTCATTCGATAAAAAGGTGTCACGCATAATCGGCCGGCAGAAAGCCCTTTAACCTGTGCAGTCAACCAGCCTTCTTGGCAGTTTAACCTACTACAACCTGAACCTATTTAACCTTATTTATTCTAGTATGGCAACATTGGCAACCTTACCTTGCAGTATACCCTCCAAGTCGTTGGCATTAGCTACAACGACGACGCTGGAGCCAGCGCCAGTGAACACCGCGGCGACGCTGATGCGCGGCGACAGTAGAACCAAAGGCTGCCCACGCGCAGCTAAAGAGCTGGATAACGCGCAGATGCCTTTGGCTGCTGTGAAGTCGGCGCCTGAAATGTTAAGGCCGTAAGATAAAATATTTGTTCCGGCATTACTTTAGCTCAGCCTCACTGTGCTTAATTTAGTTCCAAGTTGAAGTTGAAAGTTAGTGCGGTTTTTGAGATCTCGCATGTTAGTACTAAGTTAGTGGGATCTTTCAAGTTAGTCTCAAGACTTACCGCCTGTTTCACAATAGACAAGTAAAGCATATTTGACACATAAATTTAGCCCCTCTCTTTCTTGCTCTTGAAAATAGACAAGGAGAGAGACCACTTTATAAGGCAGATAAATTTACTTGTCGATTGTGAAACAGGCCCTTAGTCATAATTATCGGGTGATATTTAGATTAAAATAATGAAACAAACGTGAATTTACGTAATAATATATAAACCTCACCTTACAGTTCACTTTTATTAAGCATTGAACATTACATGTGGTTACAGAATTATCAAAAAGTTTTTATAGTTGTTGGAAATTCTGTAGCTCTGCCTACCCCACTCTGGGAATAAAGGCGTGAGTTTATGTATGTTGAACATTGGGTTGATTTGAGAGCAAAGCCGCAAAATACTAGAGAAGTATATCAAATGGTCACCAATAAATAAAAATGTAGGTAGTAACAAGAAAAAACAACAAGTCTATCAAGTCTAAATTAATCAACCTACCTAGAACATATCTGCAATCTATGACCACTGGTAAGCGGCAGTCCCCCTTTTTCTTGGCCTCTCGCTCCACATACTGCCTTATGTATTCCACTCCAGGGAAATACAAGCTATTACCCACTGTAATTAGAAGGTATCTAAGGCCGGATGTATTCTGAAATGAAAAAAAATAAGATTGTAATAAATTATAGAAATACATTGAAATAACTTGTATGTATAGAAAAACCAGAACAATACAATTCATATAAAAATATTTACAAAGGCAAAGTTATACCTTTAGTAGATCTTTTCCACCTAACCCTTGTCAGTGTAAACACCACAGAAAGAACATCTCACATTCAACCAATTTCTATTCATCTTGACCAAGAACTTCCAGGACAAAAAAAGATAAAATCTGCATAGGGCCCCTTCAATCTGACTGAGCGCTGCGATGCCATACACAGGTGTATAGACCGAAAAGATAACCGAAAAAGGGATCAAATTTATACCACCACTCTTTACGGCCGGAGGAAATGAAATAGTAAGCACACAAATAATATCAAACTCCATTCAACTAGAAACATTAGTGTAATCCTTTTAAAATCATGACTCCTAGGCATCTCTACGTACCACGCATAATTTCGTTAAGTCGTAGTTGCCATGCGTGAATCGTTAACGAATTATTAACTAATAGGCGTCATATATGAGTGAAAATAAATTAATAAATTTGTAAACTGAATACTACCTATTAGTTAACTTTGCATGTGTCCCGAAAATAATTCAGAATATTATTAATAAAACATTAAGTTAACCATCAACTTAAAATAAACTGCCTTAGACAGGCTTGGGGAGCGATTGGGGACTAGAGGTAAGTTCGCTTCGCAGATAAGTGCGTGAATGTTTTCAAACTTCTTTTAGATCACAGGAAGAGCAAGAGGTAAATATCAGTTTCGACAGGTTAAAAATTGTTACCCTCTTATTGACAACATTATTCCCAAACCACTTGCCTACCTCAGGTTTCGGGACAGCTTGATCGAACAAGCTATAAAACGATCGCAAATAACCCGCATAACCCGTTTTTATTATAGAACATGTATAGATAAGACCGTGTGCTTAATTTTAGTTATCTTTAAGTACGAGTCAATGACACTTTCCCGCCTAACACGGCGCCTAATCAAATGTACCTACAATGTTTTCTACTGGCAGCAACCTAACTTATTGTTGTGTTAACTACTGATCAAACAACAGGCCCGAAGCATGTTATGTCTAAATGAATGTAAGCAGTAATATGTATCACATTTTATTTAATCAATAATGTATTTCAAAGTATTTCAACTGCCCTCACGTGTGATACCAAAGGAAATATTTTTCTAATAAGTTCAGGGTGATTATCTAAAACTCTACATTGACGAATTACACCTAGGCCTAGGAGCCTGAGAATAGATGTTTTTGATTGGTCATATAATAGTTGTCTTTATTGTTGTCCTTATAACTAGGTTTTGCACGCGACTCCGTCCGCGTAGAAGTCCTTTATCGCTATCCCTTTGGGACGTATCCAAATTTTCGGGATAAAAAGTAGCCTATGTGCAATTCCAGACTATAATCTATCTTTGTACCCAATTTCGTCTAGATCCTGACGTGATTGACTAACAAACATCCAAACTTTTGCATTTATTAAAAGCTTTTATTTGACTTGCAATGTATGTATGTAAGGTTCAAATCTTGCAATGATGCTGAAAATTTGCACACGCCTTTAGTTCTGATGGCAATACAATAATGTAATACCATCGAGCTGGTCTGATGGTGGGGACTCAGGGTGGCCATAGGAACTCCTAAATTACACATGATAAACCCGTCGTGATAGGGCTTTTTAGAATCGTCTTGCAAAAAAAAAGTATAGCTGGCAATAAAAGTTTGTCCCGAAAATTATTTTTTTGACCGAAACTTATAATATTAGTAAGAAGTAAGATAACCTACCGTGACGATCTCAGCGTCCATCTGCGGCCTTGCGCTAGGGTATAGTAGTAGCAGCACATTGATGACCACACCTACGAGGATGCCGATCTCAACCCCTACCACTAGACAAACGGCGAAGGTGGCAAACGCTGGCACCAGGTCTGCGCGCCTCGAACGCCACATTGGCTTCACTACCTGAAACAAAATTAATAGCATTCAGAACACAGCACATATACAATCATGGGCTGTGGGTCAATCATATGGTAGGTCTTTACTAAAATAATTGGAAGAAAGAGACAAAATGTAACGTCAAATATACTCCCGGCATAATTTTCGTTAGCTCGCTAGTGTATTTAGTTAACGTTGCAATTTTTACTTAGTTAAAGACAAGACAAAATTTAGATCATAAAGCTAGGAACTCAACATTACCTAGGTTTGACGGTACAAATTCCCTATTTCAGAAATTCCCAGGTTTTCCACAGGGGTAGGCAGACTTCTTTCCACCTGCTACGATCCTGACAAATCTCTTCACTTCTTCGACATTCATACATTGAGTCATGCATGCACGTCGGTTTCGGGTGGTTAAGATTCGACCCTTTTCCAGTATTTCTCTGATTTGATTCGAAAAAGTACACATTGGGCGGCCCCTTACGACCCTTCCTCTGTACTCACTTTCGCTCTGTATATCTCTTTCATCCATTCTTTTCAAATGAACCAACCATGGAAGCATGCTCTTTTCAATCTTAGTCACTAAATCTTCTTTTAGTCTACATTTCTCTGATCTTTTCATTACTCTACTCTATTAATCAGTTTCACACCACACAACATAATGCTAATTAAGTGACAATATCAAACTGTTTACTAATTAACTTCATCACCAAGTTCAAAAAGTACATTCCGATAGACAATTTCCGGGTTAAACCAGTTTATCAATTTGTTTTAATTAGGACGTTTTTTTAGGAAGCCGAGTGCAATGAACTCTTCCAAAGATAACAATAGCAGGAGCTTTATTTTACTCCGTAATATCATATTGTCTTTGACCTGTTATCTTATTGTGAATGTTACGATACTTCTTATTTACTTGACAGTTTTGGCAGCCGAGTTAAAAACTACGACAACATTGTCCAAAGTAAAATACACGGTATTACAAAGTAGAATAGAGACCCATTACATAAGCTTACAGTGCGATAGCTTTTATAAAGTGTGTCGTGTTTCGGGTAAAGTGACTTACTGCCGCACTCAGAGACGTCATTTAAATTTAATGCATGATTAAAGTTGCTGCTGTCACTTTCTTTGCTGTAGCATTAGAATAAGACAACGCGTCACTAAACAAGTGTTAAATTTAATTGACGTCTCTGAGTGCGCCAGTTAGACTAGCATAAGAGTATATATGAGTGAGAGAAATATAAGTGCAATCCCGAAGGTCCTTTTGAACCATTGCACTGTACAGTGCTACCATTTTCTTCATAGCGATCGTCAAACTTCGTTTTTTTTTGACACACGAGTGACAAATATATTGTCAGTGATAGTGATAGCCAGCCGCAAGCTATAAAGAAGCTAGCAATATTGTATTTTCTTTATTCTTTAAGTTATAAATCTAGGGCCTTCATTCTATCGAGTAAAACCATATTGTCTTTGACATTTGTCTGTTATGTTATGATAGCTCTTATTCACTTGTCGGTAATAGGTATGTTTAAAATTGTCTTACAAAACTTACCTTTTGAACAGTACATGTTTGAATAATAAGATAATTAAAATCTTTGCAAACAATAATTAGTTAAAAATATATTATGTTTGAACGAAAAAAAAAAAAAAAGCGTCTGAGCGATGCCCCTATTTAATCACATCTACATGCTGAGTTCCTTCAATTTAGTAAAAAGAGCTCTCAGTCCCTGAGCAAGAATGTCTGTCATTAATTTTTGAATGTACAATTGAAAATAACTATTGACTACCTGCTAAATACCTATTTGATCACGTCGACCGCCAACTGCATGCATTTCGAGTCGAGAACCAGAAAGGCTAACAGCGTTTGCACCTTGGCTAGGCTAGAACTATTAAACTCATGTAGGATACTTATTGTTCAACCCTGGCGGTATTCATTACAAGGTACCTACTTTCCAAGTTTTAGTGGTGTTTTAAAATCGAAACTGGTTTTGATTAAGGGTTTAAATGGAAAAGGTTCTAACACAAGCCCTAAACACCCTGAGTCTCTAGAAAAAGCCGTCGAAAGGAAAAAGGCACAATAACAGTATGAAGTTTATAATACGCATACTGCCTTTTTGGTCTGATCGGCAGTATAGTGGTGGAATTATCACTCACCTCATATTCTATCATAAATATCACAGCACAAATAACAACAGCGGCGAGGGCCGCTTTGGGGATGTAGTAGAAGTACGGAGTTAAGAGGCTCAGAGCCAGCAGTACTAGAGTACCTGAAAGGAGACAAATATAATATTAATAATAAGGGGAGAAAAAGAGGTAAAAACTTTTAACTATAATAATATGAGGTATCGGGTTGCGCACCATCTTTTTCGACTTTACTACAGCTCTTAGCTACCTATCCCAATCACTCACAAAATAAAAGCTTTGATTAATCGATGCATTCGTTTTAAGGGGCTTGTTTACAGTTGGCTCTCGGATATACAACATTTGAATTTAAGTTAAAAAAAAACTTTATAAAAAAATAACGTATCCTTGTAGGAGGCATGTTACTCAAATATATTCCTTGGTTTATCAGCTGACAAATAAGTTAAAAAACAGGAAAAAATAAACGGAAAAAATCTCCATGTCCTCTACTCGTATAATTGAACCTGGGTAAACTGGGGAAATTTTACTATACGACCTCTTTTGGCCGCAAATGAGTTTTACTTCACCCATTAAACAAAACATTAAGTGCCTATCCATATAACCCTGTAAGTAAGTATATTTTGTACGTATGTGGTCATCAATATATACTAAGGATCATTTTAGAATGTCAATTAAGTAAATAAATAAGTATCTATTCATTGTAAACTGTGTACGCAAGACAGAAAATGGTACAAGAGATGTTAAGATGTCGTACCTGTGTAGATGCTCCCGAATTGTGTAGTCACACCACTAGCGTGGTTCACTGCGCTCCTGGAGAAAGACCCAGTTATTGGAAAAGCACCCACAAATGAGCCCAGAATATTAGACAAGGACAACGTTAGCAGCTCTTGCGTCGCGTCTACTGACTCCCCGCTAGCTAGAAAACAACAAAAAAGTTGAGTAGCAATTTTATATTTTCAACAGAATAACTGCCGTACTCACAGACATCTAAAGACATTAACTCGTCCCTTTTTCAAACTTGTGCATGAAAAATCGTCACTCATGACATGAATGACTTAATCGTCACTAACAGACTCGTGAGTGTAGCGAGAAGATATTTCAACAATTTTCCATTTTTAAATCCGGGGGTTGGAATTACTGTTTAAAACACACTATGTTTTGTTTGTTGTGTGTACATAATAAAAGTAAAATTTCCAAACTAGGTAATTAAACTCTTCAAAAAAAAGGAACTCCATAACGTAACTAAGTAATAACTAAACTCAATTAAATAAGTGTAAATAAACAAAACATACCATTAATATAAATTAAAGGTCATATTAAACAATTACTAGCCAGTAATTACGGGCACTTACCGCCGTACTCAGAGATATTTTAGAGACAATGAACTCGTTCTTTTTCCAAACTTGTTTATACAAAGTAACAAAGATTTAATCGTCATTAAGCAACTCTGAGTGCAGCTGTTAATGATTTAATCTCTACAGCGTGAAAACAGAATCTTAATTACTTAAAATTAGTGATTCCTCTTACCAAAAGCTTTAGCAATAGCCACATTGCCTAGTACGCCAATTATGGGGACCAGGATAATTGACGAGCCGAGCTGGGAACACATCTCGATGAAGGACACGTACTTGCTATCGTGGTATGTACTGAAGGGAGGCATGTTCCATGATGGAAGACCTTCTCTGAAAACAAATACGCAATTAAAGTATAGAGAAATTACTTCAATCTTGCATTTGCTTGTGAGTGTAAGAATCAAGAGTAGAAAATCTGTCTTTTGAAAAAAAAAACCCTGGAGATTTTCACAGTGGATTGCCTTATCCTCGTAAGGACCAACGTTCTAAATTTAGGACATTTGTCAAATTGAGTTTAGACTTTAGTTGACCCACACAAGATTATATTTCAACGTGGGCCGTACGAGGTCAAAGCTATAATTTATATTACTATTCAAATTAATAACAATGGATGACAAAAAAAAGACGATCGCAACTTGCGCTCGATCCCACGCACACACTGTGAGATATGCTGTGTTGGCTAGGCTACCACTACACTTAGAGACCGCGTTTTTAAGTCATTTATGATTTATGATACAGGTTAGTGAGAGCCCGACAGAAAGTGACTTAACAGGTGATTGATTGAGCACAAGGATATTATATTAATTAAATATTGCAAATTACGAGGAAATCTATATTTAATTAGCAATAAATGCCTAAGGTTGCGTGTCGAGTATGCAGTTTCACGCAAATAAACATAAAATTAACGATCAATATCGACGACTGTATAAAATATACTCAACGTTTAAGGATATCGCACATGACATTTAATACCTATAAAAGTAATTTACTTAAAAAAAAAACACACAAAAAGAAGAAGTTCTTAATTTGTCTCGTTTATGTATTTATTTAGTTAAGTAAGAACCATATATGATAGTTTTTAATTAATGGTAAAACCATTACATTATGCAGTAGCTATCGGCCTTTCTTGACTGTTATACCTACCAAGAGAATACGGTAACATCTTAGTATATTTTCTTCTTGCATTACAAGTGATTGTCGCAGTCGTGATTTAAGCATAAGAAATAAGAAAAGATATATGAAAATAAATCATGAACGCCAGATGAAAAAAAACAAAACCATCACGATTTAATAGTGCCTGAACGGGTTCATGTCATAGGTATTATATAGGTATAAAGTTTAAAGTGTCATATTATGTGTTTTACTTTTATCTCAAACCGTAAACTTTCCAGGGTTGTTATAAAACAAACCTAACATAACTACTAATAGGGTTCTATACAATGGCCAAAAACCTGAAATATTTGGGATTTCTGAAATAAAACCATTATGTAATATGACCTATTATGTGTTTTAAACTTTAAGTATTATGATACGATCCCCCTGAAGTCCAGAAAGGGCATTTGCGATCTTTCACGGGTGCGTACGCGACCTAGACTGGCAACCAATCAACATGCAGCATTTATGCCGATATAACGCTTAACTGTTTCTTATTGTGCAGAGAACAAGGTAAAAAAATAAAGTTAATGCATTTTCACCCTTTTTATATCTTACAAAACTGGCATGATCTGTCTTTTAAAGTTCCTACTTGAATATAACCTTTAAACGAAATACTTTATCTACTGTTCAGTTCTATTGAAGTGTTATTATTAAATAGGTGTGGCAATGTGGGAAGTCGGTGTTTAGCCCGCGGCGTTTTGGTCATGCACAAGGAATTTCTACTCTTCCTCCGTCATAAACAATATTTGTATAATGCTTAGTAGGTTCCTTACCTCACCAATCCTGTTATCTGGTAAGGGACAGCTCCATGCATCTCGAACCCGAAGGATATCAACGAGCATATTATGACCACAATGGCGTTCCTCGACGTAGACAATATCCAAAGAGTCTTCTTTAAACCTTTTTTACTCCGTGATATATTAACGTCCTTCATTTTCTGTAACATAAAAAAAATATGCTATTTTGTTACTGAGGTGTTGTAGATTTTGTTAGTGCAATTCTAAACGTTTGTGTAGTGTGTTTATCTTAAATTAAATAATGTATATCGTATAGGAACATCATCAAATTATGTGGATAGGAAGGATGTTTTGTAAGTGGTAGAAAATTAATCTGAATAACGCAATTGGCTCATTACAGAATGCCTACGTTATTACACGAAATCACATGTTATATTTGCAAGAAAATAAACTATTGTTCACTGTAATATTTCAAATACTAAAAAACAGCAATAAGTACCTACTTGGTTTTAGGAGAAATCTACGTGATGTTGTAATGATGAAAAATGTTTAGATTGAGATTTAGTATAGATTATAATGAAATCTACAGGGCCTTGATTCTACTCGCCAAAACCATATTGCTATTGACATGTTATCGTATTGCTTTTAACTCGGCCGATATTACTTTCAAGTAAAGTAGAGGCTATCGTAACTTTGATAATACGACAACATATCATAAGCATAGGTATGGTTTTACCGAGTAAAAGAGCGCAGTACTAATTAAAATACAATGTAAAGAAATACTTACACGCATTAGAAGTAAAATTACAATACACGATACGCCCAAAAGGCTGTCTGCCATCTTTGCTTCAGGCAAATTAGTTATAACCTGCCAATATAAAACATTACGTATTAATTATCAATTACTATTTTCAAATTATATTATCTCTGTTCTACATAGTTTTACAAAAAAAAAAATTGTTTCGCAGTTTGACATATTTAATACGTAAGCTGCCGTATTACCCGTCATGACACGACACAACACGTGGAGAATGTGTATGAGGGATGGCACACGAGCGTTGCGTGTGCGTGGCGTGGCGCGTCGTGGATGCCGCGTTGTTCTACATATAAATTAGAACGACATGCCACACGATGCGTTGAAACAATTGGGATAGACCAAAAAAAATAACTCACGGTTTTTACTTAGCAGACATTTAATGGATGACATGATTATTTAAAATTTGGTATGGCATTTTCTAATAAATTACAACAATTAAATGATATCCAACAAAAAAAAGTGATTGCAATAGTGTATAAAAACATGCTATTTCAAGCTGTTTTCGCCTAACCCGTAAGATACACCTAGGAGGGCTTCAAGCCGAAAACGAAAGTCAAACAAAGGTTAAATATACTTTTGTCGAAATATCCAAAATAGATAAATGTTTTAAAAACTTAATAATGCAGAACGGCTTTAAAACCCTATTCCTCGAAATGGTTTTCGAATTGGAGTAATTGTAAAAATATGAACAATCCCAATTGTGTCGCTCTATGTTCAAATCACAGCGTTGCGAAGATGAAACGCACCAGCAAAGCTCGTGTGGAATCGCTCTTACCCGGCAAATACTTATATGTTATGTCAATCTGCTAAGCAATCAAATTCTTTGATTATACTATACAGTCACGGTGGGTTATTCCGATGTGTTACCACTAATAACAGCTGGGAGGCTATTTGAAGGCGTTAAGACAATTACTTTGTTTTTTATTAAAGTAAACATTAAATGAAATCATTTTATTCAGGAATCATGGCCACCCAATACTCAATTTCTTACGCGTCTGTTTGGTTGATTTTCAAATAGGTTTTAACATAAAAGTGATAGGTGACCATAATTTAAGGATTAAATTAAACTTTAATTGTTTCCAATCACAATTCTAATAGAATATCAATCAAGTTAGGAGCACGAAGCCGCAGTTCCGTGTATTTATAATTCAAAGAAATGCATAAATATACACAAGCTTACCATTTTCATGGTATTAATAAAACCGCCCGATTTAAACCTTAATCCAAGCAAGCCTTTTAATTGAGAGACTGCTATTATGACAGACGTTGCCGAGGTAAAGCCTACTGTCACCGGAACTGATATGAAGTCAATAAGAACGCCTGAAGAAGAAAAAATAAGCATTAAAACATATACATAAATCAGATCTGAAGCTAATATTATTAAAAATGCAATATCAGAAAAAGATAAGCAAATCAGATACCATACGAGAAAATCGTTACACGACTTTCGAAACATGTCATCATTCTTGAGAACGGCATTCGGTCGGTCGAACGAGTGACCGTGGCGAACCTTATATCACCAGCGATTAAGTACCTAGTCCCGTCAGAGCGTACAAAACACTTTTTAGCGCGTGCAATTTCAATAAGTCTTATACGTTCGACAGAAGCCCTGCTGCTTGATTGTGAATGCACGCGCTAAAATGTGTTTTGTACGCTCTGACGGAGCTAGGTACTTAAACTCGCCGGTTTATATAAGATGCGCCGCGTTCACTCGTTCGTCCGACCGAACGCCGTTTTTAAGAGGATAACATCCTTGTCCACAACCACATCGTTGTGATGATGTATACCTATCGTGGCAAATTCATTAAAGTTAAAGGGAGTCCTTTGTTGTATACAGCAGAAAAAATTAACGTTTATTGAAAAATATATAGCGCGTGCTTCATATCTTTTCATACGGGAAAACACTCCATTAGCGAATCCGCTCAGCTTTAAACGAGAGATTTTAAGTCAAAAGTTGTTAATTGCCTGCCATATGCATTCTTACTGATTTTTTTCATCTTCATTTCGTGGAAAATTTAACGTAGTTTAATTAGAAAACGAAACGAAAGAAAATATGTAGGTTTTATAAGCGGAGAGAAGTTCCGTGAAATTCTTAGCTGTGATTAAAGGCTGTAAACGGCTACAAAACGTAGTTTTTTATGACCAGAACGTAACTCTACGTAACAAGCAGATTACGTTTGTCCTCCCACAGCCTATTCATGTTTAAAGCAAGCAGAAATTAAAAAGTCTCGGATAAGCAGCTTTTAATTAAATAGGATATAGTAGTTTATGCAATAGTTGTATAAGAGATGTCAAAATATATGAGTGGCGTGAGTTACGAGTGTTTTTTGACTTAGTTATACACCGTTGCATACAATACTTTTTCTACGACTAGGTTTCAAATGAAATGCAAAATTAAGCGAAAAAACTTACAAACGAACGAACGAAGTAAAGAACAACAAACGAGCGGGAAACAAGAAAATGACAAAATATGTGTCTATGGTTTACTTTGTTTTTAAATTGACGGAATGGAAATATGATTAACAGGCTACACTTAGTAATCTGTGGCGTATCGTTAGGGCGACTTTACGACACCGAGAGCTGTTATGGGGAATAGAGTTATAGACTTTTCTGAAGTAATATTATCTATGTTCTTATAATAGTGTTCGTGACTATGTAAAAGACTAATAAAAGTACAGGAGTAGAAAAAGGGATATTTATGAACGATAAGCTTCGCGGTACTTACCTAAATGTAGCATTCCCATTGCTAACTGGACGACACCGGTTAAGAAACATAGCAATATGGCGTATTCCGGTCCTCTTCCTTGGATCTGTTCGTACGTCATTAGAGCTAGCAGGGCGGTCGGTCCCAACGTTATATCCTTACATGAACCAAATATGATGTATACGAAGCACCCCATAAAAGAGGAGTAAAGACCATCCTAAAAATATATTATAAGGTTATCAGAACTGTGCTTTTAAAAAAAATGTTAAAGTATTTTATTACGCACTCAGAAAATATTGAAAAACTTAACCTTCTTTTTATACACGCTTTCCTAAGATATTTATTGCATCCTGTTGTAAAAATGTTCATTAGGAATTCATAAGCATCTAAAGAACAATGCACAAATTAAAGACTAAGTAGTTAATGTAATAAAATGCCTTCTGCTAATAGCATCTTGTTCTGACCGATATGTAAATATAATAAACTCACAATAGAGCCCGTTAAGCATATCTTAATCGTGTATAATAATAAACTTTAATTAGATTTTTACTGTACAAGTTATTTAAATAAATATTGACGGTCGGATTTAATTGGACAATCAATTGCGTTTGCGAATAATGGCTGCTTGATATGCAATCGTAAATTTTTGCTTGAAAACAAAACTTATAGTACACAACTGCAGTTAACCCATATAAAAAATCTTAAAATTGCATTAATTATTGCAATCAAACTGGTTATTAACTTTTTAAACGACTTTAAAAAGGAGGTGCTATGTTTTACAGTTTGTATTTTTAAAATTAATATTATGTTAGTAGTTACAAGAAAAGTATCAAATCTCAAAGTAAGTAGGTACTGTATATACTGAACCACTATTTTTAAACATAGATTTTAGGCTTACCTGGGGATCCAAGCCGGCTAGTGTCGCATATGCTAAGGCCTGCGGTATGACTGTGAGCCCCACTGTAATTCCTGCTATCAAGTCCGCTATCGCTTTGTCAGAGTTATACTCCGGCAGCCAACTCACTATGGGTAATCTTTTGTACAACATCTGGCGGCACCATGGCTGGTTTTTAAACCGATTTTTGGACGGCGATGACATCTTCACACGGTTTTAAGTACCTGGTGGCAACACAAGAAAATAATTTATGTTTAGTTTTATTACTTATTGTTATAGTGGCAATAGAGATATACATTGAAATAAAACACCAGTTCTCCTATTCCCAAGATACAGTCCGCTGGTAGACAGATAGACAGACGGACAGCGGAGAATAGGAATAAGGTCCCATTGGCACACTTTCGGTACGGAATCCTACAAACCGATTGGTCGAAGAAATTCATCATGCTTTATTACATTTATAATTATAATACACAAACTTGTGAAACTCGTGAGAGCATATTCGTATCAGTACAGAACGTTGTATGTATCAAAATACAAATTATACGTACAAGGAACACGATCTAACAATAAATTACATGTCAAAAGTTCAAAACACTCCCTCATTTCTTGTACCTATCCGTTTTACTTAGTAGACTTTTATTTCGAGCGAAATGAGCGAGCGGGTTTGAAATAAGTTTCGCAGTTAATTTGCTCGCGTACGTACGTCGCAGCTGAAAGTTTCCTAACAGTGAGACGTGTTTTTCGCAGAAACAAGGAAAGAGGCGCAGTTACACTAATGTCCCATTCGTGTGCTAGCTGACCATACTTAGTCAATATGGGATCCGCTAGGGCGGCGACCGTCGGATTAACGCACCCTACCTTTCCGCGGAGGCCTACAAAGCTTTCCAGAAGGGAATATTGGGGCAGTTGATTTAATTTAAGGCCCTTTGTGTCGCACACTTCCAATTTCCTAATAAACGGCTCCACCGCTAAACAGGACCGTCCGAGAACAAAGGCGGCCGGCAGTTCTTACTGATGAAAGGGCCGCAATATCGATGCTGCCTTGTATGTATTATTGTTCTAAATGACAAATATTACGCATTATTGTGGACACTTATTAATCCCGCTATTAAAACATTGTGTTCGGAATTTAAAGTATTTCGCTGTTTGTTTACCCAGCTTGTGTTATGACGATAGAAGTCTACGTTTATTTTACACAGTTGACTAGAGGACAGCTGAATATATTCGTGTTTCGATTTCCAATTCCCAAGCTAGTATAATCCCATCACAACGTAGTGACAAAGTTACGATTGACGAAACCCAATTACAGCAATAGTCCGAACGGAAACATCCAAGACGAGAGATAGTTGGGTGTACACAATACGACAAAATATAACAAAAACTTGCGAGTTTCTCTGGCCAAATTTGTGGAGTGGGTTTCGGGGGGAACAAATCAATTACTGTCAATTCTGTTCGACGGAATACGTAACTGGCAAAGGAAAATAACCTATTAAGGTGTAGCGAAGCTGAACGGGCACCTTTGGTCGCGTTTCCGATGATATTGTGGCACGCGGTGTTAATTTGGGATGAGATGTAACATTGGCTGATTGCTAATAAACCTTTGGTGAACAATGTCGTGGGGGCGCTTTGTTGCCGATGCCTTGTAGGTCTAACCAATTATATACCTGGCATTGAATAGGAGATTTCTATTAACTTCGTGTTTACCTTTTTACTTATATGTATTTACATAAATAATTGAAGATTTTTCATCGATTCCTTCTCAGCTTGTTCGCTCTATTAATTTATCTGTAGTCGTTGTTATTGAACCATCATTCTGGGCAGAGGCCCACATCTTACTTACCCAGTAGAATAGAGATTCCACTGGGTAAAACTCTTTGGTAAAACCATATTTCCTCTATCATGTTATCGTAATGTCGATACGATAGCTCTTATATACTTGACCGTAAATAGTATACAATAAGGTTTTACTCGGTAGAATGAGGTCCTGGGAATGAATTATCACATATTTTGCAAATGAGTACTGTCCATTGTTATTCTACAATCAGCGACAGTGTTTGATAACTATAATAATTGCATAATATCATGATGATGTGCCGGCTCGTGTGGCCATGGGCAAGCAATTTGTTTCGTTCAAAAGTTGTTATGCGCATGAAGTTAACAGGCAGTCTGATTTCCGGCCATTTAATCAAATAATGGATGTGTAATCAAATAAATCTAATTGGATAAAACCCTTGTATTTGCATTTTATATACTAATCAGTCAATTATACGAATTGAACAAGGGAAAACCAGGCAACATCAGCATGAAATTACGCCAAAGTATCTTTGCAAATTTTGCCTTCGCTATTTAGCCTGACTGGTTTTCTGTGCTTTAAATTTGAAAGTTTACATCTTTTATCTTATCTCCGAAATTTCAAGCTTGATGAGTAATAAAGTAAACTGACAGATTCTCCTCGAGAACAGCATTCACGTTTTACTGTCGCTCCAAATTTTATCCAGCTTGATTGCTAATAAAAATGTCTTTCCGCTATCGGAGTAATATTTAAGCTTTACGACCGGGCGATTGGCATCGGCTCCATCTATCGCATACTAAACGCCTATCTGAGAGCTGGCAATAATTCCTTCTCCCAAGATGACGATCTATCATTTCGTGGTTCGGGAGACGTTAGCCACGCTATTCCCCGATCAATCCGTCGGCCGTCGCTGGCTGTCGGGCCCGTCGTCTGTCGCGCGATCCGTCAACGTCGCCGAGACGAATGTGTCGCTGACTTCACGGAACTCCCAATGATAACTCGCGTAACACCCAATAGGAACGAGGTGAGATGCGATAATTTTTCAACTTAAATCTTTCATTAACCGGTATTGCGTAAGTTTTTATAATATCCTAACGGAACATCTAGGTTTATTTCAATCTCTTGAAATACGAGTACATACGTTCCCAAAGTAAAAAGGAGGGCTATTAATAAAGCGAACCTATGGTTAGGGACTTCGGGTTAAAGATCGACATTTTGTTCGTTTATGGATAGACTACCAACTAATATTAGGCATTCTCAATCTGTAGCTTCACTTAAATCTAGGCAGAAGATGTACTGGCTTGACTCTTGTTCCTGATTTAAGAATGGATGTGTTTTCTACTTTTCATAATTATTTTACAATTGTTGTTTAATAATGTATTAAATTAGAACTTTAATTATATGTTCGTTTATTTATCCTACTTAAATTTATGTCTATATTTATATGTTTTTTTAACTATTTTTATCTTTACCTTCTGTCTCTTTGATTGTTCTACATTTAACGATCCGTTATTTTGATTCATTTCTCAATCACTCAGAAGTTAACTGCAAAAGTTTCCCTTAGAACATAGACCAGGTACGTTTTTTGTTTCGAACGACGAACGAAACCGTTTTACTTTTTTATTTTCCGTTTGTGCAATCAAGAGTTTACATAGATTTGCAACGCGCAAATCAATTAAAAAACCCAAGTAGTTAGATTTATCCACGTTCTAAATATTAGGAACGAGCATCAGTCATTTAGAACAGGACAGATAAAATCACATAGAGTAGGTAGGTAGGTATTTAGACACTAGTTATACCCAATCATCATTTTCAGAGCTGATTTTACGTGGCATAACTGGCTAGAAAAATTAAGAATGAGTAGATGAGTACATTATCATTAGACATCGGATTAGGTATATGCATTTGCATATTTGCATATGCAAATGCATATAATTCTATTTTATAGCGTTTATGCATATTTTGGTACTTTTTCATTAACAGTGCTTATTTCAGTAGTTATACGTGTTAGGCGTGTTGTATTATGCCGTCGACGCCAAATTAAGTTGACGTCGAAAGGTCATTTTCAACCTATAAATTGATATTAGGTGACAAACGTCACAGTTTGCCGTAGAAAACCTGGAAAAAAATATTATTGTTTGTTGTCACAAAAATTATAATAAATAAATTATAAATTATATTTTATAATATATATGTTTATAAGTTATATTATAAATTATAATATAAATAAATGAAAATTATAATTATAAATGGTTCTTTAAAGTGCATATTTTGTGCATATTTCACCTTTTTTTAATGCATATTTGCATGCATATTTTGGCATTTTAATAGTGCATATAATCCGATGTCTAATTATCATTATTAAGTCCTCATTATCATTGAGTTAATGTTATCTTACATTTTTATTACAATCAAACAACCATTACACCCCAATCGACAAATAATTATGTGCTCAAGCGTTTACCGTCTATTCAAAGCCGGAAAGCGATCGAGAAGTTACGTAAAGCAAAATTTCAAAAGTAATTTGCTCACAATACTACATAATGCAGAAACGTACATCTTTTCATACACATACAAAAGGCTCAAAGACGAGGAAGGAGAGAGTGATAAATTAGTCGTCGCAAGCGCTTCATATCAATTCGCTCGCAGAGAAATGCCTCAATACAAATAATGCATACTAAATTACTCGTCCATACGTCACGTTCCCCCAAGTTGTAATGTTCCCACACCTGCGGCAATGTTTTATGTATGGAGACGCTCAATCATGTAAACGTAGCGTTTGGCTGTCAGTAGCATTTGTCCTCACTGTATCACCGAGATATAAACACTATATATTAGTAATAATAATACGAGTTTCGCTGTCAGCCATGGTGCTACAATCATTTGTAAGCACACCTGACTAACTATAATAGTTAGGTGTGGGTAACTGAAAGGATGTTGTTCCACTGTCATGCAAATAATCATAATAATTATAAATGCATAGCTCGATTGTCTACTAAGTACTACGTCTTATAACATATATATCAACGTATCTAAACAAAGCTATACGCACTAAGAAATCGCGCTATAAAAAGTTAAGATAAATCATAAAGGACACTGTTAAAGTCTCGAAAAATTTCTTTAAAATTAAGTCGCAGAATAATTTTATATTCGAGATAAATAAGGTGCTGACTACAAAAGAGTCTTATAATGCTATTATATGTACAACACTTCATAAAGAAATTCCTCAAATTTCGTCAAAAAATGGTAACATTTAAAGTGTTAAATCATTCCACACGGACAGATAACTCCCGCAAGATATAATTACGCCGACGTTGGTGCAAAGCCCAAAACGGTAATAGGTTATGCCAGTATAATTTAGCGTCGGTGTTACAGTATCCTCTCTCTGCTGTATGATAATCTGATAAACGGTCAGCTCGTAAGCGATTCAATCAGCTAACATGGTTATGTATGATAGTAGTAGCGGATTAGGCGGCGTGCAGCCACAATGCCTAGTGTAGTTGGGGCCTGTCTGCGGGACGCTTAATCATATATTCCTTTACGGGATAGTTTAATTGCAATCGCAGTTGATTTTAGATCCCAAATTCTAAGCCAGACCGAAGCTACATTTTCATCTCTTTCCATGACAATAATGCAAACGAGTACAATGGCACCTGATGGTAAGTGGGATCTGAAACCCCTATGAATATATATCCATCGCTTTAAACTGAATTGGATCAAAGAAAACATCTGCTCCTAAGAAAAGGAGAGAGAAATAAAATAGGTACGTATACTAAAGTCGAACATAAGTTGAGTTACAGTATCGGAACAAAACTGGAGTGCGGACGTGTTTAGAAATATGAACTCAGTATAAGTGAAAATATAATTTACTACGCAAGGACGTCAGCTAGGATTTTCGCAAGTCGGAAGCTGCATTTGTTCCTGCAGATATGAAGTTACCTCATATTGGATCGAGAGTGGCTTGGCTTTAATTAAACTGGGCTGGGCTGGGGAGCTGTATTTCGGTGGAAGCCATTCAGCTGACATGGCGATGATGCGAATATTACTTACATATGAGAAAATCTGTTCTATACATATTTAGTTGTACTGAGTGCTGAGCTTTACTTGCAAACATTAAATACAGAATCCAAGTTTATATTTCATATGGATAGTGCCTACCCCAACCAAAATGTTAAGCACTTTAGTGCACGGTAATAATTAATTTCAGAGTGAACTTCAAACGAAAAGCATCATAATGACAATGACATTCACAATGACCAGGTAAAGATTAAAATTCTTAGTTTTGATTATAATGTTAATTTTCATTTGTAAGTTTTTTTGATATTGTCTTACCTGCCATGTTTCTCATTTAAATTATAACGCGTCTAGGATTTATTAAAGATTTAAAAAGTTCTAAGTATTCTCAATATTTTTATTAGGTACTTAAATATGTTTTCTTTGGTAATCCCGCAAATATGTTATAATATACACTTAATTCTACAATATTTGCATCTGGATCTACAAAACAATTGTCTATTCATATACGCTGTAAAAAATATTTGTTGAGTCAAATATTTGTATAATTATATTATTATTCATTATTCATTGCACGAAGCGAGATAACGATAAAACCATATACACACCATTTACATTTAGTATAATGTATTGTTTAAATTGCTGTTTTGCCATTATTTACCAAATACCATTTAATATCTTACGAGATTTCTACGATATAACGTACGTAAACATTGATTGATAGTTACAATATTCGAGCCTGAAAAAAGTGAACGTCAATCGCATACGAGAGAGCGATTTGTTCCCATCTTCCCGACACGGGCAGGGGACACGTCCTCCAGTCATTAATACAGTCACGCACGTTTCCCAGCACCCTTTCTGCCAAAAAAGCAGTTGTTATTCCGACCTTTACCGTTTTTAGTCACGGTGTATACAGAATTTTTGCAAGGAAATTTATATAGATGATCTGACATTTAAGTTCTGCCGGAACACTACTTATTGTCCATGGATGTGATAAGATAAACCATTATCAAGTGAAATGAGTTTGGGGTTTATTAGCCTAAAAAGCCTAAACCATTGGCTTACGCAGTTTTTACGGGAGCGGATTTCTTGGAAGGATTACATACATACATACATAAACTTACGCCTTTATTCCCAGAGTGGGGTAGGCAGAGCTGCAGAATTACCAACAACTGGAAGGATTTTACTCAAGAAATACCCGATTTGGGTATTTGAAAAATTTGTTGACGGTAGAAACATAGAAAGGGATATTTTCCAGCGAATCATTGTGAATTTCCAACACGCAAGGCACTAAGTTTTTATTTTCATCATGATAACTGCTTCAAGCTGGCAACTTGGGAGTTTTTAGAGACGAGATTGAATGCATAGTTGGGCGTATAAAGCACGGAACAGTGTGTGCAGTTTTATGAGTAATTTTAAAAGATCGTAATTTATATTGTTTTGTATCTTAAGCAAGCGACTATGTACATGACGCTATATGAAAAAACTAACAAATCTAGACAAACGAATATCCAAATCAGGTAAGCTTTTCAACACTTCAGAACAATATGGCGTTAAAAGTGATTTATAGACTACAAAATAGTGTAAGATAAATGACGCATTTTTAAACTAAACATATTTATGATCGTTTACCCAAAAATAACGACTCAAATAAATCAGCACGCTGACACTTTATAAGGCGAAATGTACTACACATCACAGCGGGGTCCTGGGGCCCTTCGAATTTTCCTTTAACAAATTACGGGATTCGTGTTAGTCCACCGATTACAAGTCGCCGATTCATCAAGTCCCGCCGGGCGGCGAGGCACGTCCTTCGCCCATCTATCCGACCCGTCCTGAACGTGATCCGTCAAACGCTATCGGCTATAGCCCACCTTCAATGAACAACAAAATTTAATTCAGGTGCAAAGTACTATGGAAGATTGAGCGAAGTAATTTTGAATGTAACGACATTTTCATACGTAATACGTACCTATTCGATGTTGTGGTGTATTGAGAGATCCTATGCACAATATTAATTAACAACATTAGCTTGACAACTCTGACAGCACAAGGCGCAGTAAATAATACAAATCAGATTGATAACAGTCTGAACTACAATACATATATGCACCATGTTAATATCATGAATGATTTTAATTAAAACTGTACCCACTACCTACTGTATTGTGTGGTGGTTAAAGGATTTCGTATTTTTCTTTCTTCAACTCAGTGGTAAGATAATTTAAAGGTAATGCTTGAATCGATGCGAATGGATAGTCAAGAAGTTTTGACACTTGATAAAACAATTAAATTTGGTCTCTACTATAAGCATTTCTTTATTTTTGTATTGTTTTTAACTCGGTCGGCATTATCGTCGTGTACATATCGTTGAGGACACGGTGTAGGATAATGCCCCTGTCAATCAACCAGCTTAACTATTCTAGGAGTAGATATAGCGAAAAGCAAAACGAGAAAGGATAGCTTGCTCGTACGTAGCCGACGGTAAAAGCTACTGAACGATTGCTGCACGTGCGAATCAAGCGTTACGTAGCCACCAAAGCCCCAAAAACGAATAGAAAGAGAGCCGCAACGTTTCATCTGTTTTTAGAATCGGTTTTTGGTAGGAAAATAATTTTCACTTCAACCCTATTAAATAGAGTTTAAAGGTACGGTAGGTAGACAGGTTTAGGTATGTTTAATGGGAGACATGGTTGGCTTGCTTATATTGGAAAAAAGTACAGGACACCTAACTTAACCACCACATGAACTAAATTGCAAGCAAATAGTTTCAACAACTAAAGAAATCTAAACGAGAAATGTAAAACTGCAAGATACAATGCATAAATTCGCGATGCTACTCCGAGAAATATTCCGGGCATATTGGGGACTTTTCTATATAGGTTTTACTGCGTAACTTGTATTGCAATACTCGTAAAACTGGTTGACTGACTGTCGGCAAATGGTAACATTTGGGGCGCTGCCATTCCAACGAATAAAGAAAACGCTTTAATGTAGGGAGCATGTGCAGATTTTAAACGTAAAACATTTTTAAAATACTCTACGCGATTGTTCTGTTCAACGAAATAGAGTATTTGCGCGCGATGGTACGCGGTTGAGACATGACAAGACACGGTTTATGTGTCTATTTACGATGACCGAATCGATCAAACGATAAGAAGATTAGTTAGCCGTTGTTCCGGAGTGGAAACTTTACTTCAAAGACAAGGTATAATTCTCCGGCAACAATTATTAAGAGACAGTAAACTCACCGACAAAATTAGTGGGACGAAAAAAAAGGTGTAATGTTTAACGTAACAAAATTACTTGATAGAAACCACAATATTTATTTTCTGCTACCAACTATCGTCAGCCAATAGAAGCAGAAATCACGTGGTAGTTTTGTTTACATTTTTTTTTTTTTTTTTTTTTTTTTTTATGGCATCGAGTAGACAAACGAGCACACAGGCCACCTGATGGTAAGTGGAAACTGTGACCCATAGACATTCGCAATCACAAGACTGCAATGCAATCCTATAAGACTGCAAATGCGTTGCCAACCCTGAGGCTAAGATGGAATGCCTCTATGCTAGTCATTTCACCGGCTGTCTTATCCCCAAACCGGAACACAACAATGCGAACACTGCTGTTTGGCGGTAGTTTAATGGATAAGATGGTGGTAGCGATCCGGACGGACCCTGCACAAGGTCAAGGGTATTTTTTTATTTTTGGGGGTAAGGGTATTTTTTTAAATACCTAAAAGTATAGACTATAGATGCAACTAGTTGCCTAGAAACCCTCGCCGATTCCGTGTTTTACCACAAGCATACCGACAAGTCAAGTAGCAGTGGCCTTTCTCAGTTTTCGAAAGTCGTTAGGTATCGTAGAATGTAACTTGTCTAGGCTCGCTGCACTAATACAAGCTAGAACGTGGATGTGAATATGATTTCGCTTTTCACATTAATGGAAGTATCTATTACGATAGGAAATTTAAATCATGATGATCTTACGGAGGTTTTGCATTACCAATGTCACAGTTTCAGTCTGAAAATACTAATTTAAAGACAAAGGCAACTACCACCCACTATAGGTATCCACTTTAGTCCTCAGGGTTGGCAACGCGCTTGCAGGCTTGAGATTGCAAAGAACTTTGGGGCTCAGAGCTCGAATCACTTACTAGATATGTTCCTACTAGTACTCGTTTGTCTACTCCATGCCTTTAACAATGAAAAACCCGTCAAGTTACATTGACATCAAATTAGAGGGTGATTTTTTTTTCAAAATGTGAATTATTATGGCAAGTTTTGCTAAAAATAATAACAAAAAAAAACCGAACCGTGGCCGTGTGGTTGCCGGCAGAATAGAATAGTACCACTCCATACCTTCCTGTGGAAGTCGTAAGAGACGACTAAGGGATTAAAGGCTTGTAGTATTTTTAGGCGATGGGCTTGCAACCTGTCACTAATATACACATGATATACATCTTAGCCTGTTTGTGCAAAATGTGGTTACAGAATTAACAACTGGCTGTTAAAGTTGTTGGTAATTCTGTAGCTCTGCCTACCCCACTCTGGGATGAAGGCGTGACGGTATGTATGTGTACGTATGTAAAAAAAAAACCGGTCAAGTGCGAGTCAGACTCGCACCGAGGGTTCTGTACCTACTACACAGTATGTATTATTATATAAAAACCCGGTTATCTATTACGGTTTAATAAACACAGCTCAAGTTAGGACGGATGGACTAAACGTTAAAAAAGAAATGTAATATTAAAAAATCTAGTGACAAATAAATGTAGAACTCACCGCGGAATGCGTTTATTACTTCGCCAATGTAAGCCGATAATAAGAGCGCGGTATCGCGTGTCAAGCGGAATGCCCCTTTAGCCGCCGAGGCTGGGTAACTGACACCTTGCACTTTGGCCGAGTGCTTGAACGATTTCAGAAGGAATCGAATACCTTTTAACAACGGGAAAATTAATTTGAAATAATTGAGAAGCTTAGTTTCAAGAGGTTATGCTGGCGGAGACTTTTTCATAGAAACATATTTTACAATGTTTTCTCCAGGGACCCGTCCACCCATTCCCCGATAAAAGCCTTTAAAAGACTTACCTCTCGAAGTACAACCCACTAAAAGAATAACCCTTTTGGAAGAAATATACAACTTATTTGTTTGTTAAACTAGTCATTCACATAAGGGAAACCGCTTAAGAGCAGCAGTAAATTGATATTGATATCCCTCTTACGGCGTAACCAAATATAAGGGTAACCCTTAAAAATAGTGCTTAAAAAGCCAATAGAACGGCTTTTTATAAGGGTAACCCTTATAAATAGCGCTTAAAAAGCCAATCAAATGGCTTTTTTAAGTTAAAGGGATATTGTTATCACTCAAAATATAGCGCTACAAAAGCAAAATCGAGCAAGACATACATGGAACGGATTTGGTAAGGGTAACCCTTTTAAATAGCAGTTTAAAAAGTAAATCGATCGATACGGCTCTTTCAAGCGATACGGCTTTTCTAAATATATCCTTATAAAAAACCCATTCGAAACCCCTTGAATGGGATAGCGGGCCGGTCCCTGGTTTTCTCTCTGGATAAAACCATACGGGCATTTTTTAAATACAATCAATATCTCTCAAAAAACTACAATATGTTCAATTTTAAATCATCCAGCAAACAAGTAGAATACTTTTTTAAGTAAAACAAGTAAAAAAAATATACAGCACAGTCAAACTCCTTAAATTATTGTAGGAATAATTAATGGTAAAGATATGAAAGAGGTAACAGGGGCATACGCGACCACGATTTTGACTATTTTACATTAGCTTGACAAAAGCATACGGAATCATTGCTTTTAAAAATAGGGAAATGCGGTGTCGGAGAGTTTCGAGAAATAGGTATTTGTATGTATTGCAGCCGGTTAAAACACGAAATGGACCATATTAGCTGAAATGGTTAATAGCAACGTGTGTAAAGTGTCAAATTATCAGCTTATTTGAAGGTAAAAATAAAAATAAAATAAATTGAAAAATACAAATTAAAATATGGAAATAAAATTAAAAAATTTAAATTATAAAAATAAAATAAATAAAATTTATATTATTAAATTTGCGGGTGGTAGGACCTTGTGCAAGGTCCGTCCGGATCGCTACCACCATCTTATCCATTAACCTACCGCCAAACAGCAGTGTTCGCATTGTTGTGTTCCGGTTTGGGGATAAGACAGCCGGTGAAATGACTAGCATAGAGGCATTCCATCTTAGCCTCAGGGTTGGCAACGCATTTGCAGTCTTAGGATTGCATCGCAGTCTTGTGATTGCGAATGTCTATGGGTCACAGTTCCACTTACCATCACGTGGTCTGTGTGCTCGTTTGTCTACTCGATGCCATAAAAAAAAAAAAAAAAAAATATCGTAACATAAATCGACCTAATCCTAAACTAAATCTATTTCAGAATTCATTATAAAATATATTTACGATTATGTCTTCGCCAGTCTTTCGAAGTAGGTATTATTATGTAAATACGGTATCATCTACAGGTTAAGAATTTTAATCGTGAAACCAGTATACAACCTAGACGTAGAAAGTTGATGCTATCATTTTGACACACCTAATTTGATTCTTGTATTAAAGTACGATACGGTTTGACTTTTTTAAACATAGTACTATTTTAGTTTGAAGGTCAGATAATTATTATACTATAGTCATGCTACGTTCGAAAACACGCGCAGGTAAATAAGCCCAACAACTGTGTAAATGAACATTATACTTACTAAATAAACTTAATAATATTTATGCGTCGAATGTATTTATTTTTCCATATCAACTTTTTTATCACTAATAAGTAAATAATTTACGTTTGAACGCGAAAAAAATCCTTATACGAGGATAAATTTAGGGCTATTTACTCTTAAAGAAACTTGTTCTTTTAGTCTAAATAGTCCTTATATAAGTGAATAATACAGTATTTTAAATTTTGTCTAGGAACTCCTTTCGTAATATTTTCACAAAGTGACAAGTAAACACTGTACTAAAGCTCCCCACCTTCCCCTACCTCTTTCCGCCGCGCACTGAAGTCGTGGCTTTAATAACCTGCTAAATTGCAATAACTGACATTCAAAACGCTTAAGAACGATTACCTATGTACAAAGAGCATGCGAAGTTGTATCATGTGCAGGAAGTGGTCGTTTTGCAATCTTTGCAAGAAGCCTATACGAGTATTTAGCAGTGTTTTTATCTTACTAGTAGGAGGACGCCTGCGACCTCGCACGCGTATAATAGTTCCCCGTTACTCCTTCTATTTTAACCCTTTAGGGGATGAATTTCCAAAAGTTACTTCTTAGTGCACCTCAAGGATATTAAACGAATATTCCCTCCAAATTTCAAGTCCCTAGGTCCAGCGGTTTCGACTGTACGTTGTTCGACCAGTCAGTCAGTTTCTTATTCAATATACATATAAAGTTATACACCATTTGTTTAGGTACTCAAATAAATGTAAACAAACCAAACCACGTGGCTCAATCAAAAGCCAATCAGGACCGTTTTGTCGAACTTCGACGTAGTGCTCTGCTTCTATTGGCTGTCCCACCCAGTTGATTTTGTAAATATTTATGTGTTAAATAAAGCCGAAAGAATACAAGTATACTCAATAGCAAACTTAAACGGCTAACAAACTTAACCAGACTTTATGGGCGCAGAAGTCTAGTTAAGTTTGATGCGGCGGCAGTACGTGTCTCGACCTTTCCACCGGTATTTTCGTTGCTAGATTTATTTATTTGAAAGATCACACATACAAAGGTAGGTACATTGTTACGAACTGAGTTTAGGCATATAAGATAATATAGCATACCAGCTGTAAATGTTTTTCAGATGGTGTACCTATTACTTTATCGAAACCTTTTCAACAAACATATCAATTTTTTTAATTCCATTGAAAGGCATTCCTCGCCGCAGTTATTTTTTTTTGGTATTCATAAGCCTTAACCTAACATAATCTACGTAGGTAATTAATGTTTAAAATATTCTGAAAACATTACGGTTTCAACAGAAAATGAGCGTTCGATGAAATGAGATTAGATAAAATGATACAATCGATAAAGTGCAATTCGATAAAATGGGTAACCTTTGAGATGACTTTATAATCCTTCCACACGCTTCAGTCTCAGGAAATCTGTGTGATGTTTTAACGTCAAAAGCTAACTTCATAACGAATGAAATGAGGAAACTAACTATTAGCACGCACAGCTAAGTGGCTAGGATGGAAATTTGAATATTCAATTTCATTCATCCTTCTTTCATGAAAGATATTTCGATGTTGGAACTACGATCAACGATAAAAATATGGCTAAAAATATAAAAGCACTATGAATAATTTTGATTACGTTTTACGATTAACGCATATTCATTTAAAATACCCTATTTATTGCTGCATCTCAAGGATCTAGCGCTGGAATTTTATTTTTTCATGTATTGGAGGGACACGTTTGAGTTTGTCGTTAATTTGAAGAAGTTTTTAACTGTATTCTTTTTCATGTTTAATCTTTGATTACTACTAGATAGTATCCAAGTTCAAAGTCGTATCTCTCTCTAGCGTAGTCAATGTCTAGTCACATGACGGTTATCATAACCGTAGTCACAATAGTCATGATGTTTACTAACATGATTTTTTATTTCACTATTAATTGATATAGCGTACGTTTACACTTGACCTATTCGCACTAACGCATAACCTATATTATATCAGTATCATCTAAATTACTCTTTCCTTTGATAGTTTATACATCGAACAACACGCGGTAAACTATTTGTACGCAGCATTGTACTGATTGTGAGTCAGAACATAATTTAGCAATTGGAAAGCGTTATCTCTAAATTTAAATTTGACCAGAATAATGTTTAGAAACAGGCAATAGAGAATAATGAATAATTAATATATATTACTTAATACGTCTAAATATAGAGATTTCAATGTTTAGTTCGTTGTATACAGGCCAACTATGATAAGTATAAACTAGGTAGCGGTCACGGTGAAGTATAGATAAGACTACCGTATAACTCTTATCAGTTCCGTGGTACCTATCTCGATCGATAGATAAATTATATTTACGGATAGGTCGATTAGATCTGCATTACTTTTGTTTATTTGCAAACCGGGCAAGAATTTGGAGGCCAAATAAAGAGGATATTTATTTAGAAGTAATTTATATTTCCAGCTTAGCATAGCATAGTCACGACACGACTAACTTTGCCCACTAATTAACTAGTTTACACCAGCTTGCTTCAGTTTTCGGTACCTATTTCTTTGGATACTAAAGATTTTTACATCACTCTTCGGCTTTAGTCATGTTTGCGCCCAAAATACCTCTACGTATTTATAATTTAATTATGATGCTTTTTATAAAGGATTAACGTAACAAAGATAAAAACGTTAACGATAATAACAGTATTATGAGTGTAAATTGCGTATCGACGTTATCTTGATCAATAAAACTTCCGCAAAAAAACAAACTAAATATGGATAAATCGATATATCATTTACATACGTCGTTATCGCGGGTACAATTACCAATCAGATAAAGAGCAGATAAAACAGAATGTCTATTTGGTAGAAACGGACGTATTCTGCCTACAGCTACTAAACATCTAAGAAGCTCTTTACATGTGAAGAGTTTTCTCTAGAAAAGATCAATAAAAAATACAGCCGCAAAGGGGTATGGGTTAAACTGTTGTCATATGTTTCCATCTGTTTAGTTAACAAGTTTATACGAGTATATAGGAAATAAGTCAATTTAATTATCTTTTAACGTCTTTTTTTTAACAATTTTAACATTATATACGTACTTGTGTAAAGATAACTGTTATCGTCTACTAATTAAACGCTTACCTACTTAGATGAAAGTCTATTTAAAAAATAAGAAAACAACGTGTGTAATTTTTACTGACGTGTATTTTACACGTGTATTATTTGGTTTTCGTAATAGATAACAAAGATTTTTTCTAAATTTTCGAAAAAAAATAATTAAAGAGTTTGCATTGCGACTGCACAGTCAAAACAGTCAAGTATGGACGTTGGGTATTAGAAATACCTACTGTGTGATACATTTTAAACTCGTAGGAGTAGGCATAGATGTTCCTCAAAATGAGTTTCGCGTCTGTTATTGCTTGTTTTTCATAATCTTTCTGTACTGTCAAATGGTTTTTGTACCCGCGATAACGACGTATGATCATTTACGCAGGCTTTACAGATGTCGTCATATACATGGATTCTATACTGCCATGTTTTGGCATTTTTCTACCTTTTCCTCTGCTTGGCGAAGCAGAGTAGCTCAAAATACACTCAAAAAAGGATTGTGAGATTTTCTATAAGTTGACTTACGAGTAAATTCGCTGTAAAATAAACAAAATGGGTCTGGTTTTATCATATCCACAACAGCTGATAGAACAGCAAGTTGATTATCCCGTGTTTAAATTATGCTATTTCTAGTGCACAATTCCTTACCCAAACAACCTCTCATTAGATTTGATTTTCACAGCTCTTCTATACTAATATCTTAAGCTGAAGAGTCGCTTGTGTTGCTTGTAAGCGCTAATCTCAGAAAGTAATGGTCCGATTTGAAAAATTATTTCACTATTAGATAGCCAATTTATCATACTGACATAAACCGAAGTGAAACGAGGGTAGGTCGCTAGTTATGAATAAAATAGTCGGTGTTACAATTTTAATTTCTCGTATTTTTAATATTTTAAAAAAGCCTGCCTGGCTAACATAAAACGCACAACCTGCCTATTTGAGCTGGGCCTATTTGATTTTAGTTAGGGACTTGGACCTTTTTTTATGAAGAACCTTTTAGTGACGTTGGAAACAAGATTAAAAAATCTGATTCAATGAAATAGCTTTGCACTTTGGTTATGTTCCAAAATGAATACGTACTTCCAAATTTATTCAACTTTACCTAATAACAGTAATAACTTACTTATTGATAGGTAGCCTAAACTGTGCTAAACAAAATTAGGTATTCAATGAATTGTGAACGAAACTAATATTGAAGATCGAATGCAATCTTGATTCTTTGTAGTTAACTATTTTTATGCCAAGTCATGACTTACTTAGAAATACATTTACAATCACATTTTATTTATTTCTTTATGAAGTTCAGACTTTTATCGTGGCGAACTGCTCAAGTACCTAGTTAAAAATAAAAATCCCGTTAGATACCTAAACTATAAAATATATTACCTACCGAGGTTGATGACGAGTGGAGCCACCTGTTATACCGTTCACTACTTTATTTAGCATTCCTTTGTAGTATTTATATAATATATAACTCATCTATACGTGTGTAGGTATGTCACTGAACTACTTAACGGTTGGACCAATTTTGATGAAGTTTTTTGTGTGTGTTTGGATTCAGAATAGGTAATAATTGGCCACGGAAGCTGGCGCTGCGATCTTACCTAAATTTCTACAAAAGAGAGCAAAAATAGTGTCATAAAACATTTCCTTCCTTTAAAATCTTTAAAGGATGCAATTAATTTGCCGGAATAGCCCCGCCCTTAATATTAGTATGCATAGGTACTTTAGCTATTAGTAAAATTATTTAAATTTGGGTATTCTCAATAAATAGCTTTAGTAAGTCCAAATTAATTTGCGCTAATTGATGGCCTTATACAATGCCGATACAATCTCAAATGCCTTAATTTAAATTTTGAAACTTTACAAAATATGCTAACAATTAATAATAATAACACGAATAATAAGAACGATTTCTAAGTTAATGAATACAATCATAACATTTAATTCAACCCATTTGAAACGTTCAAATGAAACTATAAATATTTAAAAGCCGGCAAATTCAGCGTAAGTGGTCAAGGCCTAGGAGAATTATACCTACAGACTATTTCAATATTTGTCATGATAATTTAAACGTTATTAATCTTAAGACTCACCGTGCTCAGATGTTTAAAATTATAACTATAAGAAGAGTATTAAAAAATACATAAATTCACGTTTTTTCGAGCCACGCGTTTCGTACGGCCGCGATCGAGGGTAGACTGTACCCGCGCGCGCGCAGGCTTGTTATAATGTTTTGCCATTCATCGATAATGGCCATCCAACGAGTGTAATGATATCGTTGCATCACAATCACAATTGATTCGCGTTTCGGCCTAAATCGCCGGGACAACTAATGTACTCAAATAGTTTAATTATGAGCCAATAAATAACTTCAAGAAATAAAACATAGACCATTTTTCGAGGATATAAAACTTACTTAAGTGTTATCGTGTCGGATTTAAAAAACAGTTTTTATTTTTAAAGCAAATGAAAAAAAACTGTCAGGGTCGGGAATGAAGTATAAGCAGCATTTGACAGACCAACGCTCTATGCCTATAGGTACTAAAATACAAAAAATAATTTAATAGGTATCTAAAAAAAATAAAACTTAAAACTCCTTTCTCTAAAACGAACATAACTTCGATTCAGCGATTTTGACCTTTCACCTTTGAAAAATACCTTTTTTAACAGATATCGAAGTGACTTTCGATAATAGTTATCGAGTAATCGCTGGTGGTCATGATGGTGGTGATACCATTCGTTACAATCTCAATAAACAAAATAATACCGATATCGAGTGGGTCATAATATGAGCTGCATTGTAATCAGTACTAACATAATTCCCGTGTACAGTCGGCCTTATAAGTAGCTGCACACTTTGGTACTCCACATAAATAAACTGACGCCTTCATTCCCAGAGTGGGGTAGGCAGAGCAACAGAATTACGAACAACTCTAAAGACTTGTTGATAGTTCTGGGTAGTGATTCTCTCAAAAACAACGGACGGGCGGACGAACGAGCGAAATCGCAGCGGCGAGTTTAGGTAGTCCCGTCAGAGCGAACAAAACACATTTTGGCGCGTGCATTTTCAATTAAGCAGTCTTATACGTTCGATCCATCGGCAGAAACCATGCAGCTAAATTGAAAATGCACGTGCTACAATATGTTTTGTTCGCACTGACGGGACTACTTAAACTCGCCGCTTGGACATTCACTCGTCCGTCCGTCCGACCGTCGTTGTTCAGAGAATAATTACCGTGTAGCCACATTTTGCACAATCAGGCTAAGATATTTACCAGCTTATTAGTGACAGGTTGCAAGGCCATCGCCTAACAATACTACAAGACAAGCCTCTTACGAGACCCATTGGAAGACATGGAGTGGTAATAACGTTCCAACTAGGCAACCACACGGGTACACTTTGGTACCTTGTCGCTATAACGCCTTTGACAGATTAGTGCAGCAGTTCAAACAAGACGTTAAAGTGATAACGCACTAAATTGTGTAGCTACTGCCGACCGTACCTCTCAAATTATATTATTCGACATTCAGTATTACGAGAGTACGGTTTATTATTATAAATGAATACCTTTATCCTTTTAACATTTCCGTAGTTAGTGACAAACCTTGAAATACGAGTTCGGAGTTCCGATAAAAAAAAACAGAAGTCCCGTTGACACGTATCACACTTTTACTTGTCTCTTGTACTTACTCATGCTCATGGTTATCAAAGTGTGCGTCATCGTACATGAATGCGAAAAACAAAAGACTACCTACGAAGTATTGTTACTTTAGTTATAGTCTAGTAGATTAATAGTTATAGTTACCGATTAGGGTTCCGTGCCCAAAGGGTGTCTGTTACTTAAGCTCCGTTGCTTGTCTGACTATTAGCAGGCTGAATCTCATAAACCGGAATAGCTAGACACTTTAAAATGTTCATAGAATGTGTATTACGTTAGTTACTAATAGCGTCCCGCTTCGCTTCGGTTCATGTGAGTTTTCTGTAACACCCGTACATAAAATAGAATCTATTATACGTTCCTCTTGAATCACTCTACCTATTGCTGAACTGCATTAAAATTCGTTGAGTACCATTTTAAAAGATCTAAGCGAACAGACAGCGGAAGTGAATTCATTTTATACTATGTAAAGAAAGATAACAACAAATAGATACTAAAGGTAAGTAAGCTTTAAATTTATTTACTTAAAAATCGTGATTTTTTGTAGTTTTTTGCTGGACCAAAACCGTTGCTGTACCTCTTTTAAAGTTTAAAGTTTAAAACGTGTTTTTTGCTCGATCTTATTGTACGAAACCCTTCGTGTGCTAGTTGGACTCGCACTTTGCCGGTTTTTAATGATAATAACACGCAGTACACCCTGTTACGCGGCATTATAAAAGCATGTTTAATTCAATTATTTACTTTTATTCATTATCAAGCGCGCTTGTCGCAGCTACGTTTTTTAAATACATAAAATGACAATAACGAAATGTTTTCAAGGGCTGCTGCATGCCGGGTAATGTTTCCATATTCGGAAAATGGTTAGTTAACTATATAATACACAATTTCCGTTATATCCTAATTTAGGAAGCTTGATAAAAGAAGATGTATTGACTAAGATTGAAAAGGGCATGCTTCGATGGTTCGGTCATTTGGAAAGGATGGATGAAAGAAGATTGACGAAAGAGATATACCTACAGATCGATAGTGAGTGGACGGGTCGGAAGGGGCCGCCCTAGGCGTACTTTTTCGAGTCAAATCGGTGAAATACTGGAAAAGGGCCGAATCTTAAGTACCCGAAACCGACGTGCGTGCATGACTCGATGTATGAATGTGGAAGACGCGAAAGAAATTTGTCAAGATCATAGCAAGTGGAAAGAAGTGGTCTCTGCCTACCCCTCTGGGAAACAGGCGTGATTTAATGTATGTATGTATGTAGGAAGCTTGCATATTAACGTTTTTAAAGCCTGAACAGAAAAATGAAAAATCCGCGCTATATTGCGGAAATTATATGAACTGTCTAATTTCTATTGCAATTCACGAGACAGATAAAAAGGAAGGTAATTTCTAAAATAAAAGGTAGGGTGTGTTATCGGTAGCATTAAAAAATATAGGTGTCCCATTTAATTTAAGAGGTAAGTACATACATACACATACGTAAACTCACGCCTTTATTCCCAGAGTGGGGTAGGCAGAGCTACAGGTTTCCAACAACTATAAAAACTTTTTGATCATTCTGTAACCACATTTTGCACACTTAGGCGAAGATGTTTACCAATGTATTAGTGACAGGTTGCAAGCCCATTGCCTAACAGTACTACACGCCTTTATTACCTTAGCCGGCTTGTACGACATCTACGGAAAGATACGGAGTGGCACTATTCTAATCCGGCTACCACACGAGAGAAGAGTTAAGAGGTAAGTTTATTTAATATATCGCATAATAGGTAGCAAAAATGTGTTTTTTCGGAGCATTGTCAAAATAAATATGTAGGTAATATCAATATTCTAATATCAAATTGTTAAAATTTGTTTGTTTGAAATACTAAAAATATTCTAAATTTCACCCCAAGAGCTTTAACCGTCTTGACAGATATCAAACTAGACAAACCACCTCTTAC
Source organism: Acleris laterana (assembly GCA_963966035.1). Lineage (NCBI taxonomy): Eukaryota > Metazoa > Arthropoda > Insecta > Lepidoptera > Tortricidae > Acleris > Acleris laterana. The sequence goes on along the minus strand of OZ014445.1, from coordinate 8,200,756 downwards.
TTTACGTTACGTTTTTCTGTACGAACTCTGTGTGTTTGGTACGAAATCCTAAAAATACGCCGATTTTTTTCTAGAGAAACACCAAAAATCTATAGCCAGGACGTTTTATTTTAAATTCGTTTTTTATTTGCTTTAAAGGAAACTTTACGGTAGCAATCCGCACATAAAAAAGTGAACTTCCTGTCTAGCTTGCGCCTAACACTTACATCAGCGGTCCAGTTTGCCTCGCCGGTATTCGCGACTGGTTATTTAGACGGTTTACAGCGATTACGTGACCCAGGAAAGGATTTTTTTCATCAACTTTCTTTTACTATCAATTGATATTATGCATGATTGATCATGAGGTTATTATTGTCAAACACTAAGCGAATATCGTAAAATGGTGGACATAAGACCATGATAGGAAAAGTGTCTTATTAAAAAAATACACTTACGCTTCTTCATTATAATTACACACTTTTGCCACAACAATAAAAGATAAGATAAATATAAAAAAAATTAGAACAACACATTTAAAAAAAGCGAAAACAATTAGGTACTTCTTTTAAAATGGTAGGTAATAGGTCAATCCAGCTGAAGTTTGATTTTGGTTAAAATGTTGTGGGACGCCGACTTCAGTTGGACTGACCTATCATTTTAAAAGAAGTTATTTTTTGAATTTTTGAATGCGGTTTCTAGTTTTGAAAATAATTTCTTTTATTGTATAATTTTTGATCATAATAAGCTATTATGCAGCCCAACTTCTCAATGTATATAAAACTTTAAGACATTTTCAAACCCTCGTACGCACCGACACGCGAGAAAATCATAGTCATATTTAATCAATTGGGATTGTTCATATTTTTACAATTACTCCAATTTGAAAACCATTTCGAGGAATAAGGTTTTAAAGCCATTCTGCATTATTAAGTTCTTAAAATATATATTTTTTTGTAGATTTTGGCAAAAGTATATTTAACCTTTGTTTGACTTTCGTTTTCGGCTTGAAGCCCTCCTAGGTGTATCTTACGGGTTAGGCGAAAACAGCTTGGAATAGTATGTTTTAATACACTATTACAATCACTTTTTTCCATTACATATCATTTAATTGTTGTAATTTATTAGAAAATGTCATCCCAAATTTAAAATGATCATGTCATCCATAAAATGTCCGCTAAATAAATAAAGATATTAACACAAAACTATTGGGTCAAACACAAAATTTATGAAATTTGTGTCTTAAAATTTTCTATTCTTTGGAATTAAAAAGTAAAAACCGTGAGTATTTTTTTTTGATCAGTCCCATCTAAATGTTCTTTATTATACTCTCAACTATCTTAAACGAAATATCTTATAGCCACCCATGAAATAGATACAGTTGAGGATTTCTGGTGGCCATCTCTTTGTCACTTCCACTTCACCAAGTTATACTTTCTGAATGCAAATGCAAGACTACTAAAACTGCTATATGCCTACATATATAATATTCGAGGAGTTCCCTCAATTCCTCACGGATCCCCTCATCAGAATTAGATTTGGTGACAATAGCAGCATGTTGGAAATAAACACTAACCAAAAAAAAATTTACAAAATCGGGTACCCAGTAATTTTCACATAAAATGGTGAACATACATAAAACAATCCACTTTTTTAAATCTGTTAAAAAAGCATGCTATTGACCAAAATATCAAGATTTCATTGCAGGAGATTTTACAAGACTACCACTAAATTACTTTTATTCATATCATAAGCCGAAGCAATATCGAGTAACTATCTAGAAAACAATAGCACTTGTATTGCCATCTATCATCATCATCAAGGACGAAAGCTTCAATCAATAATTCAACAAATAATTGAGTTCTTTGCAATATTAGCAAGAAATAACCAATCATCAAACCGAACCATAAATTAAATCATGATTTTATGAACAACTTCAATCATGAATAAATAAATAAATCAATATAAGAAACAATCCCACACAAATTGACCACGGGGCCAAATATGGCTGCGTTTATCGCGTGACAAAGTTTGGATAAGGCATCTGTCACCTTCTGGCATGTAAATAAGTACGAGAGCAACGGATGTTTTATCCACATTTGACACGCGATATAGACGCAGTCATTCTAGGCCCGCAGTAGGTGCTAGGTATTGAGAAACATACTTATAGTAAAGAGAAATAGATAGATAAATTATCCAAGAGTTACAAAGATATACTTATGCTCATTACTAAATTGTTTCGCTTTACTAGGAATTGTACCCGATTGCCCTAAATTTGTAGGCTGTTTCTAGATCAGCTAGGTCAATTGCGTCAAATTACTTGAAACAAGTTAAAAGTGTTTTATTAGCAATTGTTGTTATTACAGATTTTTTTTTTTTTATATGGTTGGTTCCATTTTAACAACATTTTTTTTCATGAAAAAATATAAGCTGTCGGTTTAGTTTGTAATTTTTTGCACCTAACAGGTGAATTACCTTATCACACCATCTTATCATCTTAACTTTTTTTTTTTTGTAGTAGTCTGTGGGACCTAAATTTCAAGCTTCTGATCCGCAATGAAATAATAAATAAAATTGATCCAAATAACCGAGTTTTCTATTAATAGAATACTTATTATAGCCAAAAGAACGGTCCCGCATTGGTGAGTGGCGAAAACTTTGCTGCCTTAGGTATTAACGATTAAATTTATAGTAATACTAGCGACCCGCCCTCGCTTCGCTTCGGTTTATGTGAGTTTTCGGTGATACCCGTACATGAAACAAAGTTGATTATACATGAAAACCTTCCTCTTGAATCACTCTATCTATTAAAAAAAACCGCATCAAAATCCGTTGCGTAGTTTTAAAGATCTAAGCATACATAGGGACAGACAGCGGAAAGCGACTTTGTTTTATAATATGTAGTGATAAAGCTACAAGGTGAATTTGTTAAACAGACATTGGGAGGGCTGTTAAACTACGTGTAATGTAATAAAACGAACGTTATAAGTAGTCATGACATGAAATTATTATTATCTAATACATCCCCCCCAGCAAGTTCGAATTCTCACTTGAAATTATGCCACTTAACTAAATCACAGCAAATTAAGTAAAGTTCTTACCTGCCGTGAATTGCTTTCCAAATTTAAATATCACACATTATGCACTATGTTAAGTCACTATTTATTTAATTTTTTCAATAAACATAATACAATTCCGATTGACGTCTACTATCAGCCAGTTTGTAATCGTAAACATTCCTCTAACAGACCAAGTCGATTCTTATGCTTTCTCGTACGTCAGTTTGACAGTTCAGTAGCACGCCAAATCAGTCCGAGTTAAGCCAAAGCAAACTTCTTATTTAACTGTTTAACTGCAACCCACGTGAAAAATACATTATATTGCTAATAAAGGACCTATTTTAAATGATCTAAACTTCAGCTAATTAAAAAACATTTCACATGGTTAACTAAAACTTACGTCCCATCAAAAAAACAACGCAATATTGTTCTATGTTACCATTTGGACATTAACATCGGAATAGATATAAATTGTCATTGGTGTGTTTTATTAAGAGTGGCGCTCCCATTTGAAAGTAAGTATCATAAATTCGCATGGAAACCGCGTCGAGTTAAGCTATTGTTCTTTAGGCCAATTTATTTAGTGTTCATCCACTGCGTTTGACATTACGTTTATTCAGTGGGTACTTAATTTGGAGCTTAAAAAACAAGTGCAAAGAGTTGAAATTGTTTTTTGCGCTAACTGTGGGTAATTTATTCGAAGTTACCCACTAAACAAACGCGATGTCTTAGTACGGACCAGGCAATGATAAATATAAAATATCATTGCGAGAAGGCCTTCGATTGTTGAACCATGATTGAACCACTGTACAAGCCTGTCAGAGGAAAATATTTATTGATTTTGACGTAGGTATATTTAGAGTTAATTGTATTAGTAGGTACATTTTGAGTTAATAGTTAGGTAATTGTAATTTGTATTTCACAAAATTTTGAGTTAAGCATTTATAGACACTCCCACGGACTTATAAGAGAAAATTATAAGTCCATGGATGTCACACGTGAGGACAATAATACTTAAAAGTGTTCGGTTAAAGAGTAAAATTATTTTCTCTTGTGAACTAAACAGAAGCGCATGCTTCTAGTTCCACATGCTTTTGCCGTCGTATTTTTAATTTGTTTGTCGTAAAACAGTAAGTAATGACACTATAATTCAATCTATCATTATTAAAATCTGCGATGACCATCTGTCAATTCTTTAATTAAACATAACGTAAGTAAAGCACTCGGAAAAAATCTTATTTTGATGTCAGTGAGTGATAACCGGCTCTGATGGTTCCTATTTCTTTTCTTCGTCTTATAATATTTAGTAGGGCTCTCCTGAAACGATAAGATTAAATAATAATGAAATTGTAAGTTCAAGTTGGTGATGGTGGTGTGTGTGAGATTGAATAAATACTTTTATTTTTCATGTTCAATTTAATATTTCACTGTTTAAAATTTAGCAATAATTTAAAACCAAAAACAAGTTTTGCGCAATAGCCATAAGCTTCGCATCGCATCGCACGCGTCCGCGGTTGGTCACGTGCGTGCGCGAGGCACGCAGACTACCTATGACGCAGAGCTGTTTTTTGTTGCGTCTCGTATCGCGTCATTTTTCATTAGAGCGGGATTCGATTACGTAGAACACAGCAGGGCCTACTTATTAGATTCCGATACACTTCAACGCCTATAAAATATTTTGCGCAATTACCTCTCTTACAAACTCAGCTGTTGGAATGTACAGATTTCCTTTCAATGTATTTTGCCTTCACCGAGGGAGCATTGGACAATACCTAAGTTAGAAAATATAATTGGTACTTACACAGCAACCACTGGGGCTTAAATTTGGTACCTACATCACGACCACGAGTCGATACCCTAAGTCACTTGGCCATCGAATCTGTCAAAATTTATAATGTAAGAAATGAAACCTACTATAGACTTAGTGGTGCAGAAATATCTAAAGGTCTTAACTTAAGTGTACTATTGTTCTTAACACATTTAAAAACAAATGGATTAATTACAATTATAAGTAAAACTAAATCTTGAATCAAACCAAAATTAATTGAATTAAAGTATTAGTTTCGAATAATACAGTGGAAACAGAGCGCGCACGGCGGCGGCGGCGCACCCGAGGCGCAGGCGCGCGCGCGTGAGGCGCCCGTCGCTAGGCGCGTACTTGATAATAAATTAGTAAGGGAAATATTATTAGAAGCAAACTTTGACGACTTGCTAAATATAGACTGCCCAATCAAATTGTACGAAGAGTTCACCCTACTGTTTCAGAATATATATGAAAAATGTTATAAAATTAAGCATATTTATGTTAACAAAAATAATAGTAATAAGGAATAATAATTTATAGATAAGTGATAATTTGAAAAAAATGATATCACAACGAGATAAGTTGTTTTCAATTTGGTGCAATGATCCTAAAGACATGTCTAAAAGACTTAATTATACTAAGTATAGGAATAAATGTAACAAGGCTGTGTTTAAAAGTAAAAATGAGTATGATAAGCAATCTATATTAAACTGTAATAATAACATTAAAAAAGTATGGGATAGAATTAATAATCTACTAGGTAAGGATATAATGTCCATAGATAGTTCTGTCCTTAGGTATATGGAAAAAGAGGGTAGTATTAAGGAAATTTGTGATAAGTTCGCATTTAACTTCATGAAGGAGGTGGAAGAAGTAAAACATATAATAATTATGTAATGATAAGTGGCTGGATAGGTTAAGTTATGTAAAAGAGTCGGACGTCTATATTAGATGGCAACCCGTGCAAGGTATAGATGTTCAACGCATTATTAACAAATTGGATAAGAATAAAGCACCGGGTAGCGATCTTGTACGTGTGTCCGATTTGAAGCTAGTTGTAAATAAGGTCAGCCCAGTCATAGCAAAATTAATTAATTTATCGGTAACCCAACATAAATATCCTGATAAGTTAAAAGAATCACTGATTCGCCCAATCCATAAAAAAGGAGACCGTAAAGTATTTTCAAATTATAGACCCATATCAATTCTTTCAAGTATCGATAAAATAATAGAAAAGTGTATAATTCAACAAGTCAATTCTTTTTTACAAAAAAATAGTATAATAAATGAGTCACAACATGGTTTCCAAAAAAATAAAAGCACTAACACTCTATTATCTAACTTCACCAACGAGATAAACACTTATTTAGCAAATAAACAATTCGTAGTAGCTATATTTTATGACTTTAAAAAAGCATTTGATATCCTAGATACCAGTACCCTTTTAAATGGAATGGACGAATGTGGTGTGGGGCAGCCGCTGAACTGCTGGTTCCGCGACTACCTCACATCACGCTCGTTCCGCGTGAGGATAGGTGACGGCGCGAGCGACGACACGCCGGTGCGCTGCGGAGTCCCCCAGGGCTCCGTGTGTGGACCTGTATGCTACCTTATGCATGTTAACAGTCTATGCGGAGTACTGCGTAACTGCTCTTCGTACATGTTTGCTGACGACCTATGCACCCTACGCGCCGGAACCAGCTTTACCGAAACGTGTCGCCTGGTTCAAGAAGATGTGGACGCAGTTGTTAAATGGTCTCATGATAATGGCTTAATCTTAAATGTAGATAAAACTAAACTTATAATTATACAATCTCCATATATGCGCAGAACAGAAACACCTCCTTTATTGTATACCCATAGCTTTACTTGTTTCCATAAAAACCTTAAAAATTGTGAATGTAAACCTATCCAAATAGTAGACTGTGTAACATATCTTGGTGTAAAAGTCGATGCCACTTTCTCCTGGTACCAACATATAAACTACATTTGTAACAAATTGAGAACCCTTCTTGGTAAATTTTACCACTTAAGTTATAAGGTCCCTAGCAATATATTAAAATGTCTGTATTATGCGATAGTAGACTCTGTGTTGGGCTATGCGCTGGACTGCTATGGACTCACATTTAAATCTTACATAGACAAACTAGAGGCATTACAATTACGATTCCTAAAATTAATGGTTAGTAAAAAAACAAAAGCAAATTGTAAAGGAGATTATACTAAGTTATTTATAATCTGGCAAATATTACCAGTAAGCTTAAAACATAATTACCTTCTTGCAGTTAACAACCATGGCACTCTAGCGCATGTCCCTACACCCATTGAGCATACTCATGCTACTAGGTCGGTGTCCGCGGGTAAGTTTGAGGTTCCCCGTGTCTCCAACTATTTTGGAGACAGAACGGTCAATAAAAGACTGCCTTACCTCCTAAATAGCCTACCCGCGAACATCCGTCATGAACCAAATAAATCTAAATTTAAGAAAGAGCTCAAAAAATATTTAATACAGACACTTGAATGACAACTGCTTTCATAAGCAATTGTCACTCAGGTGTGTATCATACCTATTTAGAACCATATCTTATTTATTTTGTTACTTATTAAGCTAAATAGAGACTCCTGCCTGCAGACAAACTGTAAAAACAGTTTTGCGGGAATATTGTTACATATTTACTGTTGTACCGTGCCTAATAATATAATAAATAAATAAATAAAATAAATTACCTACCGCTTCGGAAATAAGGAACTCCCTGCATATAAAACGTTGAACAGCAGTGGTAACTACATCCATACCAATAAGGAAGTCTAAACATATAAAAAACCTTTAAAAAATATTTGGACGAAAGAATAATTGGGCACTGCCATAAAACAAAAGCATTGCGTTTTATGTTTCGCAGGCATTTCATAAAACACAGCCTTCATTTTGCAATCCGTGCCCATCAAACCTGCAATCAGTTTAAGCCTCTAGGTAACAACTACGAAGCCCGATAAAATTTTCGCATCTTCCCTAACGATCATCCAAGAAGCGGTAGATTATCTAATCTTTCCACTATAAAATTCAGGGGGAATATTCCCGTCGCTCGGCAGTAACCGCGGTATGGCGGCATTATCGCAGCTACGTCGGCTCATTAACTCCCAGGTTGACGCACCTAGCCTTTGATAAGTTTCAGTTTTTACGGCCACCCGCTCGCTCTAACGTTTTAATGTAGTTGAGCCAACCCTAATGAAACAACGGGTAATGACGCCTATTTGCGACAACAAGAGTTTAGAATACAAATAAGCGAAGCAAACAATGGGTCTTGGCTAATTTCGGCGATATTTGACGCGCTGATGTTGCCAGTGTAATGTCGGCGAAGAAAGTAATTGCCCGTTGTAGGCTTAATGATATGACAATAGCTGTGTGCGGCCTAATTGTCTCCAGGATGTTGTTTGCTTCAAGATGTTTTCATTAATAGCTTTAAATACCTATCAGAAATTGAGTACATTTTAAGCATTTTATTTTTCGGAACGAACTTTTCCATGTTAAAAGCGGGTAAGCAATCTACTTACTCCGCTAAGTTAGGGACTCGTCGTCGGTCATTACTTTTCAGGGCCTCTATTCTACACAGTAAAACCATATTGCTTTTGGCATGTTGTCGTATCTTCAACTTTACTATTGCTCTTATTAACTTGACAGTAATGTTGGCCGAGTAAAAAACAATACGATAACATGACAAAAGCAATACAGTGTAAATAAGTTGAATAGAGCCCCGGTAAGTAGTAAAGCGTTTAAAGCAAGCCTCTCTTTTTCATTGAATGTTAAGTTAGTCAACATATCAGAGGCATGTGCAGTACGGGCCTATTAGGAGTAGGAATGTGGGAAAATTATATTAGAAGGGCTGTAAAAAATATAATTTTAGTCTTCAGTTTATTCCGTGTCTTTGCAAATACCTAAACACTCAGCAGCGCTATTAGTTTCATCAATAATACCTTCATTCAATCAATTCAATTCAATCAATTCTGCTTCATTTTCCTCCAATAAACATTTTATATCATCACTACCTACATATTAAAAAACAAAGTCGCTTCCCGCCGTCTGTCCCTATGTATGCTTAGATCTTTATAACTACGCAACGGATTTTGATGCGGTTTTTTTTAATAGGTAGAGTGATTCAAGAAGAAGGTTTTTATATATAATAAACTTTGATTTATGTACGGGTGTTACAGAAAACTCACATAAACCGAAGCGAAGCGAGGGCGGGTCGCTAGTTAGGTATAAGACTTCTGTAGGTGGTTAATAATCGTCTAAAAGCGCAATTCCAGTTTAAGGCTTAGCCTTTGTATTCCTGGGCGCATCCTCAAGTCGCCTGCCATATTCCAGTACTTACCTAAAAGCAAGCGAAATTCTTTTATCGAATCCTTAGCTGCAGTGGAAATTGTTCTAATAAAACGATTTTGGTGCAATGCTACAAAAGGCGCTCTATGTTATGGGATTTAAAAGCGTTCCATCAAAGCTCCTGTAAGAATAGTGTGAAAAGAAATAAAGTGGGTGTATGTGTAGAGTGAGGGTCGCCGTGATAAGGGCCACGTTAGAACCTGATGAATTCTCCTCGAGGATTAGCCCTTACAATATGAGCACAATTTCACGCGAGGGTCTGGGGTGACAAATACCGGCATGAATGTCTCGCAATTTATCCGCGGTCGTCCGACACTCCTTGATGCGACCCGCTAAGTATATTTTCAAATAAAAATGGTAATAAAATGTGGTGTTATTAATTTTATAACTGTGTCGGAAGATTGTCGTTTGTTGTTGGTTATGGTATTGAAGTGTATTTTATAGAATACACACGTAATTTTGTTGCTTTTGAACCCTGAAAATAGTGCGTGATAGGTACACAGCCAAGAACTACTTTTTTACTTGTATGACCATCAGTTCTACAAATATGAAATGCTTAGGTACGAGTACCAAAAGAAAACGGAAAAGGGTGGTTGTTATTTTGACGAATTGCTGTGACACCGAAAAGGTAAGCGTCACGAAGCCTTCGTACTACATGGTCTTAAAAATATATAGGTACCTATTGTCAACCATAATGGGAACTTATAGACGTTGAAAATAAACAGATCGTACATATGTACTTACCTTATATTTATTTCATACATAGACGCAACCGTGAAACAATTATCCTGGCGGAGCGCGCTCTCATGGATCGGATTGATAACACTACACTTACTTAAATCATAGGCACCACTCTACACAACCACAGAATAAAAAAAAACTAGAACTTTGTTAGTAGTTAGGTAAGTGATCCACCTATAATCTGAAATTGTTCTGAAAACTGTTAACGCATCTTTTCGTTAACACCTCAAGTAAGCTAATGTACCTAACGGTCCTCGCCTCGCGACACGGACTTGACCTAGGACCTATTTTAACGAAAACTTGTAACTTGTATCACAAGTAGTGGAAGTCTCTTCCCAACAATATGTATTAGAAAGAGACTTCCACTTGTAATCTTGTGTCGTAAATGCGACTGTGCTTAAAATATGTTGCTATGTATAAATAATGTAGTTAATATTAATACCTAGTAATATTAAAAGACAAAACAAAAAACTGTAAACATTTTGGGTTTTTGGTCCATATATTTTTGGCATTATTATTTGTAACTATTAATAGATCTATTTCTGACAATTCACAAGTGGTTGTTTCTTGTAATAATAATAATAATCATAATAATAATCATAATAATTATTATAATATATTTTATTTCAGACCAATGATTCATATTTTGTTGGTAAAGTTTGTGCAACTTAAAACTAGTATAATACAATAAAACATTAAAACAAAACATTAAAATAACATTTTAATAGGTTATTATTTTTTATTCATCATCGCTAAATGAGTCAAGTGATGACCTTATTTAAAACCAAAAACCTGTCAGAGTTAAAGCCGTTCCAAAGCCTTTAAAAAGAGGTTTCAAAGGTAAAAAATAAACCAATATTATTTGTTATATTAAGAATTTACCGACGAGGTAAGTAATTTTTGTACGGCGTAAAAGCAAGATACCCTTTGACCGCCGCCCGGTCAAACCATGTCAAAGAAATTCGCCCGTCACAAGTTGCCTTTTAACCGAATGAAAGGTTAGCTTTGTGGCTGAAAATGGAATTAACAAGCAATGAAATACCCTTAGTGTACGTTGACGATTTTAAATGTTGACGAAACGGTAACGGGTCGAAAAATCTTGAGTTTTACAGTTGGGTTGGCTGCCTAATGTTGATGACCGCGGCCCGGGCAAATGTTGACTGTGAAATCCTTTGATGCGACATTCGACAGATGGTCGTGTGTAACGACCTAAAATACGGAGCACGACACACGAACTGTGTGCTCTCCCAAAGTCAGTAATGGATTAATCAGAAGCCCTAACCTGAAAGCAAATAAGCTAAGTGTGACAAAGTGGGTTTCATTACAAGTTATGCGTTTAGTAACGATAAGTAACTTAGGCTCGTATTAATAAACTCATCTTGGCTGAGATGCGCGTCACAAGATACGTCAAACCATAGAACACTAAAGAAACACGAATAATCAAAGAATACAAAAGTATTAAAATAACAACAATTAAACATCTAGTAAATGGTCACTCATCCGATATAACTCGCAAATAATCCGTTATTGGGCGTCACTTAAGAAAAAGCCTGTTTATTTTTAATGTACCTATCTAAATGCAAAACACAATTAAATTATTAAATTATTATTTACCTTTCTCCTCTTTCTAAAAACTTTCACTACTTACATAGAACTTGTGAGTGTCTTTTACATTTTATCACTGTAATTGCAATTCAAGTTAATACCATCTACCATAACGTTAAAATAGATACGTTGACGATACGATTTTTGAGACAAAGTCATGTCGTATAACAATAGGGTAGCTAGGAAAATTGTTGCAGAAATGCAAAAATATCGCTTCAATTTACATGTTTATGTTGAAAAGCAAATTAAAGCATAAAGTTCCACTATTGTTGAAGTCACAGGCGAAGCTTGAATTTCCAGACAATGTGGATGGTTATCTCGCGGGGCAGTGACTTGGAGCCATTTTAACGTCATTGTTGGATACCCCAAGGATGTAACTCACAAACATGTGGACCAAAACAAAATGGCAATATGTGTATATGGACGTCCTACTCTTTTACTGCATCTTTCTTTCGGGTGACAGACTTGGTAATGCATAGGTACTATGAACATAAATGGTTGAACTGAAGGCTTACTTGAGCAAAATAAATAACAAGGGACATTTTCAATCAAATTGACCTAGTCCCAGACTATTTAAGCTCTAGGCTAGTACAGTCGACGTCAAAGATATGTTTACACTTTTGCACATTATTTCAATGGAATAAAGTGAAATAAGTCTAAACATATCATTGACTTCGACCGTACTATGGCTATTAGACAATGAAAACCTTACTCATATAGATAAATACATACATACTTAATTACATAGAAGATATCCAACACTCGGGAACATATTCGCGCTCATCATAAAAATATATCGATATACCTAACTCGGGACGCCGGGACCGCTGGCTTCGATAGCGGGTCACTACCAACTAGGTTTACGTGTCGTCAAGTAGGTACTCATATGCGATGGAGAATGACCAGAGAATGGTTTAAATATTTAGAAGCATTCAATTATAATATGGAATATTTCCTCTCTGTATATTTTTCATAGTAAGTAATAAATTAAATGATAAATATCTTGCTTACCTACATATTTTTGTTAACTGTTTTTACACCAACGACCATAATAAATAATATATTTAGGTAGGCGTTAAAATTCATTAAGTTAACAATTAACATTTATTCCTAAATAAAGTAGGTATATCTTTTAATTATTGTTTCCTTTAATCGTAATCGAGTTAATTACCATAATGATGTTCCTTTAAGCCGGAGCGAGTTTACACCGCCTTTAAAGAACAAACGGAGAACTCCCCGAGCTGCATAATTCGTTAATTAGCAACAAATAACTTGAACTTCTTCTTTAGTTAGCCAGACGAACTTGTTGGGAATATTTTCTTTACCACTCAGTGTTTTCCGACTATTTACTTAGATGATTATTAACTGAATTAAAGTTTCAGTTTTCTAAGCGGAGCTCCACTTAAACTTGAAATAGAAGGCCTATTTTGACTTAGTTCGTTTGCAATTTTGCGTGGAATTCTTTTATCGTAATAACCTTGGGAACAGTTGGATGTTTCCGGAATAAAAAATAGCCTATGTCCATCCCTAGGGATGTAGGTATTTCATTAAAATGGGTTCAGTGGTGAAAAGCAGCACACAGTGAGACAGTTCTGTTACTTTCGCATTTCGCATTTATAATGTCACAGTATGAATGATCCTTTCCTTTCTGGTGAAAGAAGCGAACGACATTTATAATTTAAATATAGTCACACTAAGAAGAAATTTAATGTTCAACCACTATGAGTGTGTTAATATTTTACTCACATACTATAAATCTCTAACATTGAAATCTTTAACTGCATCTGAATTTAGCGTAACCGAGGCGTGAAAACAATTCTATAATGAGCGTTACCTTGGTAATAACCGTTCTTTTATAATTATTATAACATTTTTATTACCATGGTTACTCGCATGATCAATGACAGATGGTGTGAGGTGATTCACATGCATCTCAATTTTTTTATACATAAAGTAACTAATTATTTTGTCGTGCTTTAAAAGCATCACAACGTTTAATTTGGTGTCTTTTCGTATGAATGTCAACCGCTTCAATTATACAATATACAAGCAGGATGAGCTAAAACATAGTGGAATATATTCATCACATGTACATAACATGTACATGTGATGAAGGAATATATTAAAGCACGACAAAATAGTTACTTACCTACGTATAAAAACATTGAACTGCAAGTTAATCGCCTCACACCATCTGTCATTGATCATGCGAGTAACCATGGTAATAACAATGTTATAATAATTATAAAAGAACGGTTATTACCAAGGTAACGCTCATTATAGAATTGTTTTCACGCCTCGGTTACGCTAAATTCAGATGCAGTTAAAGATTTCAATGTTAGAGATGAGATGCAAGTTAATCACCTCACACCATCTGTCATTGATCATGCGAGTAACCATGGTAATAACAATTTTATAATAATTATGAAAGAACGGTTATTACCAAGGTAACGCTCATTCATTAAAGAATTGTTTTCACGCCTCGGTTACGCTAAATTCAGTTGCAGTTAAAGATTTCAATGTTAGAGATTTATAGTATTATTCACAGTAATATTATTACTGTGAATAATTTCACGAAAGCTTCAAAAACAGGCAGTCGTGTTTTTAAATCTGCCTTTTTGTTCTTTTTAAAGTGAAAACCGTGCTCCAAATGGAAATGAGTTAATGTTCAATGTGTGCGATTTAATGTTAAATGATTGACTTACAATTCATATTTATTTGCGCGGTCGTGCAATCAGTGTTGTAAAAAACATGAAGGATGTCAGTTCCGGAAGTCGGTCGGGATTTTACGGAAATTGCCGTGTCATTTATAATAAAATTTACATTTTATCTTTGGTTTATTCCCTCGTCTATTTAAAATAAAAACTTCTTAATACGATACTTGAATATAGACTTTTTACACCAGTGGGTAAATTGTTATTTTTGCAACATGTGTGGAAAAGAGTAGATTATTACTAACTGACGAAGTTTGAAAACCTTCCTTACTGAGTAGGTAAATGATAGAAATACAAAGAAACACATTACCATCAACTACTTGTTCGTAATAATAAAATATCAATAGATACATGTTCTTTGCAAAACCTTTTTTTTTTAATTTGCTTCGGTTATGAAGTGAAATAAATAAGGGGGATCTAGTTTTTTTTCTAGTTAATCCGCCGTTAGAACACATATTCTAAAAAAACTCGCTATCTAATACGGTTCAAAAGATACAGTTCTTTAATGTTAGGCCGTACGGACGTACGGAAGGACGTACAGCACAGGCAAATTACGTGTAAAGGGGTCCCGTTGGGCTAGCCTTCGGATAAGGAACCCTAAAAAAGAATACCGCCGCGCCAAACTAACGACAACACGTACCGCTCGTGCCGCTCCGCAAAACAATTATCTAAAAAGTGGTAAACAGTGAGTTACTAGTGATTAAAATAACAACAATGGAACCTAGTGAAAGTGCATAATCGAAAACTTTTTACTTCGTGGAAATCCATCAAGGACTTTTGAAGATACAAGCCATTTTATCCAAAAGCGATTTATTTAAATTCACGTAACTGACCTACGACACATAAGCAATGTTCTAAGTAGCATCGGCGGCGGCCCGGAGGGCGTGACTCATCAACCTGCTCCCGATCGCTGCACCGAACAACAAGAGTGCGCTAGGACCGTAATTACTGCTATTTTGAGGTCGAAATCGCTTATCAAGAAAATGTGAACATGAACAACTTATCTACGTTACTACCGGCTTGTGATTATTAAAACCGTGTCCAGTTAATATCTAATTTAAACGACACTTTGCATTAGTACGCTGTGGAAACACATATTTCAATATTATTTTATGCTAAATACGGAATAAACATAGGCTAACACTCGTCTGTGGACCTAACGACTGATTACCTAACATCATAAGTATGAGCGTCCAGAGATCACCAACCAACACAGCACCACTAGCTTGCGCTGCGACGACGGCGGCAGAGCCTCGAGCCGGTGGGTCGCAACCCGACCTAACAAAATTAAGCAACATTCCTCTGGATTCGCAAATTACACTACGAAAACGCAAAAAACCATCTGATAGCGATTGCACCTGCTCTAATGACGTAAAAGAAATTCGATCAGAGATGTCTCGTATTACTTCTTTATTGGAAAGATACGCTGAGTCCAATGAACGGATAATGCAAAAAATGCAAGATAATATTTCGGAAATAAAAGTTCAAATTACGGACATAAAATCTACCAATGAACAAAGTACAAAAGTCCTCCGAGAACAAATCAATGGAATTACGGCACAAATGAATGACATTAAATCATCAACGTCGGTCGTGCTGACAGAGCAGAGGGATATAAAAAGCCACGTCACGAAGTTAGAGGAATCTATTTCACTGGGTGAAGAAAAAATAAAAGTCCTTGAATCTGATCTTAACAGCGTCAAACAATCCTGTGGAATAGCACATCTTGAATTAGAAAGTCAACCACACATTGGAGAACAAATAATTCGAGAAATGCAGGACCGAAACAACAGAGAGAAACATGTTATAGTAGTGGGCATACAAGAACCTAACTCGTCTATTGCAGAAGAAAGAATGATCGCAGATGAGACTGAAGTACTAAAAATTATTGCTGCAACAAACACGAATATTCCAAAACCTATGAAACTATCTAGAATAGGTAAGTATTATCCAGGAAAGACACGCAGTGTCAAAATATATTTTGAAGCACCTGAGCCTGCTAAGATACTACTTCGTAACAAAAACAGATTACCGGATAATATCAAAATGTATTCGGATCAAACCCCAGCTCAGCAAAACTACCTGAAAAGGCTAAGAGATGAACTTAAACGTCGTGAAGGAAATGGTGAGAAGGAACTAACGATCAGATATGTTAATGGAATGCCGAAAATAGTTAAAACTGATCCAAAAAACTAAATACAGTAAATACTATTCACAAGGATGTCGGAAATTCTTATGAAATACGAGATAGCTACGACAATTTTCCAAAAAACAAGTCTCGTTTTACTTTCCTTTACCTCAATGCTCGAAGTATACGAAAAAAAGGCAAACTGGACGAACTGAAATGCATTTTGAGATCAATATCAAATACTGTACATGTCATTCTAATTACAGAATCATGGATTCATACAGACGCTCAAGCTTTACAACTTCAAATCCCAAATTACACACACTATTACAATATCAGATCTGACGTTAGCGGAGGCGGGGTATCAGCATACATCCACAACAACCTCAAACATAGTTTGTCAGAATCCAAGTACGAGAGAGGAATCAATTACTTATGGATCCAACTAGAAAAATATTCTCTCGAGGTAGGCGTGATATATAGACCTGGACACACAAATTGGCAAGATTTTTTGGGAGAATATGAGTCGCAATTGGAACACAGAAAAAGAGCAATTGTTTTCGGAGATTTTAACGTCGACTTATTAACCAAAGACAAAATATCGAAACAATACAATCAACTTTTAAAGGAGGCAGGGCATAAGATTGTCAATAAAATCAATAAGGAATACTACACAAGAGAAGGATCGACTAAAAAATCTATCCTGGACCATGTGAGTACAAACTTATTGAATGATAATTTTCATATGATAACAGTAAACTCCTCATTATCAGACCACAAACACCTATACTTAGAGATTAAAAAAGTGAAACCAGCAACGAGAGTGTATACCGAATATGAAGCCATAAATTATGAAAAGCTGTATCAGACGATGGAAACATCAGGGCTAGAGGATATGGATCAGGAGTTTAAAACATTAGAAGAACGGATTATTAAGGCTATTGAAGATAACAAAGTCAGGAAAACAAAGATAATCAATAAACCGCAAAAGGACTGGATCAACAGAAGCGTTATAAAGGAAATAAATGAAAGAAATATACTGTGGACAGAACTAAAGAAGAATCCTAACGATGACACTTTAGAAGAGCAATTTCTAACAAAAAGGAACCTAGTTGCTAAACTTATTCAAGAGACAAAGGACTCATATTACTACAAGGAATTTACCAAATACAGTCGCAAGCCAAAAAAAATGTGGGATCTAGTGAATACCTTAGCTAATAATAAAACCAAAGACAGATGCGCTCCCTCAAAATTGATAGTAGATAGTAGAGAAATAACCGATCCCTACGAAATATGTCAAATATTCAATGTTTATTTTTCTTCAATAGGATCACAATTGGCAAATGAAATACCCGAGCCATTTCACAATAATTTTAAACGTAGCTTACCACAACCTACACTATCAAACCCTCAAATGCATCGCTTCAAACCATGCACTGAAAAAGAAATTTTAAATATTATTAATAATCTGGACTCAAACTGTAGCAAAGGACAAGACGGTATAAGTACAAAAGTAATAAAATGCATAAAAGGCTTGATCGCAAATAAATTAACAATCTGTATAAATAGGCTCTTACTAGATGGTATGTTTCCGGACTCACTAAAAACTGCAAAGGTAACTCCTATCTTTAAAGGTGGTCTGAAAACAGATCCTGGCAATTTCCGTCCTATATCTGTATTGCCAGTCCTGTCAAAAATCCTCGAAAAAGTATTATACTTACGATTAAATAGTTATTTTGATGACATCAATTTCGTTTTCGAGCGACAATATGGGTTTAGACCTAAAAGTAATACACTTGCAGCAACTATCGATCTTGTTACAAAAATAAAACAAAATATTGACAACAGAAACATAGTTCTAGGCATTTTTATTGACCTTAAAAAAGCTTTTGATACTGTGTCCCACAATTTACTTTTAAAAAAACTAGAGGTCATTGGAATAACAGATAAAGCTTTGCACATGCTCAAATCATATCTGACAAACAGAACTCAAGTCGTCAGAATAGATAAAAATAACCAGAGTGACCCATTACCGATAACTTGCGGCGTCCCACAGGGTTCCATTTTAGGGCCTTTGCTCTTTTTAGCCTATATCAACAATATTCACGAATTAGGTTTAAATGGACACATTGCTCTATATGCAGACGATACCTCTCTCTTTTACTTTGGCTCACAAATACACGACATAGTTTCCCAAGCTCAACAAGACCTGTATATTCTATATAACTGGTTCCAATATAATCTTTTAACAATTAATACTTCAAAAACCAGTTATGTTATATTTAAAGCTAAAAACAAGCCTATACCTCCACACGCACCTCTCACAATAAATAATATCCCATTGCAACAGAAATCTCACGAAAAATATCTCGGATTACACATTGACTCTCAGTTAACTTGGAGCACCCATATCGATTACTTAAAAACTAAAATGGCAACACTTCGCGGCTCCCTTCGTAACCTTGCTAAATGTATTCCAAAACATCTACGTCTCACTTTATACAACGCTCTTGTGAAACCGCATCTTTTGTACCTTGTTGAGCTTTGGGGAAGTGCTGTTAAAACAAAAATAAAAGAACTACAGGTTTTGCAAAACAAAATTATCAAAATGCTTTTTAACTATCATCATCGAACACCAACCAACCAGATTTACTCTGAAACGAAATTGATGAACCTCAAACAGCTTTACATATACACTACTTGTGTTTTTATTAGAAAAGCGATAAATAAGAACATTCACACAAACTTATTATTTACCAAACGAAAAAATGTTCCTAACCTCTGTGTTCGTCAACGCCGCGCTAGCTTCCTTGCTCTGCCTAAAATACGTACCAATTATGGTAAAAAAACGGTTACGTTTGAAGGTGCGCTCCTGTACAATAAGATACCGCCTTACATCAAAAATGTAAACTCATTTAACGCATTCAAAAAGGGACTTGCTGCATATATCATAACAAACCACTAAAACTACAATTATGGTCGTAATATATTATGTAAAATAAACTAACGAGTTTAATGGGTTCACCCATAAAGCTAAGCTAATTAATAATAGTAACCTACCTGTACTGTTCAATATTTGCATGTCTTAATTCTTTTTGTGTTACATTATTTTAATTTTTACTGTATGTGTTGTCTACCCTAAATATGATTTATTTTTCATTCTTGCGGTGACAACAAAAGTTAAATACATGTTTTTTGTGTTATAACCATAATATGTTCTCATGGAAGTGATGTATATATCTTATATGAGAATAAATGTCTTTAAACCTTTAAACCTTTAAAAAAGGATATTCGGTAAAAAAAATGGCTCGGCTTTTAAAATATGTCTATAAATAATCATTTTTACTTCTTTTTTAATACTTAGTATTTAATTTAATAAGGACACGAGAATCCGACTTCGATTATAACATAACCCGCAGTCTCTGGCTAAAAATTAACGAAAGGCAAACATCGTAAGTAGGCTTGATCAAACTCGTTGTTCGCTTCCCCGGGGACCGGCGGGTGTTAATCTAATTAGCCAATGTCCCTTCCTGAATGAAAACACGAATACTACACCTCACTTTACTCACTTGGGCTGAAAAAATAATTGGCGCCGTATCAGCACACCAATTAGACAAGAGTGCGCGAGACATGTTAATTAAGTGTTTCGATCAATTATTAGAGGCTGATAAGGAGAACTTTATAATGAGCGCTATAATTAATCTTCCCTTCGCACGCCGTTGACAGCGAAATTTTCTATTGATGCGCCAACTCAGCATTAATTTCAATAAATTTACAATTTGTCATGATAATTTAAATGTTGTTTTATACAGCTTTATTAAGAGGTTATTAACATTTAAATGACGGAGACACGCAATTTAATAAGCAGTGGCTTTCACGTAGCGATTGCAGTTGAAAGGTAGTAGATAAATATAATATTAATTTAGGTATTATGGCAGCCGTCGCTATTAATAGAGTGCCGGGCAAACGTGTCGCGCAAACATTTCAGACGCAAACATAAACAGCTAAACACCCCGTCAATTTAACGCCAACCTATTCCCGTCCATTTGAAAGAAAGAAGAGCCTTCCTATTATGAAACAACAATAACACAATACAAACACGAATTTCTTCTGGCGTAAAATAACAAAACAATGAAATGAAATTTACCCCGACTGAAATAAATGTTAGCATGCGAAACGAAGATGGAGCGAGATGATGGAGCGACTACCATTTGCGCTGCTCTCGCATGAAAAATATTTCCACTGATCTTGTTTACATTGACACGGTAATCCCGCGGCGTCGACGCGCGATCGCGCGACGTTTTTCCGCCGCGCTGGGCAGATGCGGATGTATCGCAAAAACTCGGGGAATCAAAATCCCCTTATCTCTCAGATGCATAAAGCTTAAAATTTAAATTTAATAACTATGCCGTACGATTCCTGCCTTTTATAACCATACAATGCTTCTATTAGGTTTATTTGTCCATTGTGAAATCAATTTATTAAAACAAACGCCCGGCGTTTGTTTTCGTACTCGATGTTTTTTTCTGCTTTTTGGGTTCTACTTACTGGCCATTGTTTTAGTTTTTTCGTTTGATTAGCCATACAGTTTAAATTATGCGAAGGGAAATGATGGTCGAAGTAAAGTAAAAAATTTACTCAACTTTTACGTATTTATTAGGGAAAACTGAAACTGTAACGTTTATTTTGGATACTGGGAAATTCGGGACGGGAATCCATTACTTTGATCAATACGAAATAGTTACAGATTTACAGTAAAGTTAATAAATCAATAGCTCTTTAAACGAATATTTTAATTAATAATAGCGAACGTTTCGTCTGAAGTTTCTTTACACAGTGCGAGTAAGAAAATATACTTCTAAAATTCATAACGATTATTAATTGCAGGTAACTCTACTTAATGTGTAGCAAATCAACCTGTATTATAATATACTAGCGACCCACCGTTGCTTCGCTTCGGTTTATGTGAGTATGATATAAAACCTATAGCCCTCTTCGATAAATGGGCTATCTAACACTGAAATATTTTTTCAAATCGGACCATTAGTTCCTGAGATTAGGGCGTTCAAGCGAATAAACAAACAAACAAACAAACTCTTCAGCTTTATAATATTAAGTATAGATAAGCAATTCGCTTAACTTAGATGAAGTAGTAAGAATGAATAGAAATAATTTTTTGTTTAATCTAAGCAAGCATTACGAGTATAATGCTTGCTTAGATTAAACAAAAATGTATTTCTATTTGATAGTGATATTAACCACTTTTTAGGGAAAAACGATTCGAAATAATTCAAAATTCTTAGAACTATAAAGCTCAGAAGGGCACGGCATTGTATAATTACTACGGGAACCCACTACGTGATCTGACTGGTTCTTAACGACTCCATCGAGTAACGAATACCAACAGTTTTCTATTGTATCCATTCGATACTTAGTAGGTACTTACCGTTTATCTTATGTGTATTTTAATTTATTTTAACAAGCAAATTTCCATCAATTCCCAGAACTAGCGTAACTTTCACGATTTCAAGTGTAAAAGATAGTGCCAACTTTTCGATAAATTCTCAGAACTAACGTAGTTTCACGATTTAGAATGTAAAAGATAGTGCCGATTCTTGTCACTGATTGAGCTAAGTTTTATAATAGGGCTCTGTTGTACTTGGTAAAACCATGTTGTTTTTACATAGTTTCATATTATCAACGTTGGGATAACTCTTACTTACTTGACAGTAATGTTGGCCGAGTTAAAAACAATACGATAACATGTCAAAAGCAATATGGTTTTACCGAGTAGAATAAAGACCCCAAAGTGCTCATTCAAATTCAGCAACACCGGTGACCAATTTTTTTTGTTATTTATTTTTAATATGTGTGTCTTTCTTTAAAGTGGAATCTTGGAAAAAATAGGTGCCAATGTCTGGTGTTTTGGGGGCCAATCAAAAGGTGTTTTACACTATAAAACTATTGTGATTATTACTCGTGCGGTTAGTGTGGATCCTTAGGTGTTGAAAGGAATAGAGGAAGTTGCGTGTGTTGTCGCCGTCGTTGGCAAGCGCTACGCATGCTTCGCGCGTCTTCACGCCCCCTCTATCCACGTCACGTCAATCTAAGATTGACGTCTTTATATCTAAACTGACATGTTTGCATGTTAAAAGAAAATAGGCCAAGTCACTAGTCTTAACAATGACGATTATTTATATCCTTCGACACAAAGAGGTATTTATGCATGACCGAACGAAGGAATCGATTTAAACCGATTTCCTTGAAATCGGTCAAGTCAAGAGCTTTAAAATATACGATTTTTAGTTCTCAATTATGTGGCAAAGGTTTTTTCTAATGAATTATTAAGATGTATGATTGTTATTAAGATGTAAGCTCGTCTGTCAATGTGAAATGATACCAATTAGGATTAGGACCAAATTACGAAGGGTTTTTTAAAGTAAAGTAGGCAAATGAGCTAGAGTATCACCTGGTGTAAAGTGATCAGCGCCACACAGGGACACATGCAACACCGGTCGAACGTGTGAATAAGGGAACGCGGCGCAGCTTATATAAACCGGCGAGTTTAAGTGGTCCCGTCAGAGCGTACAAAACACACGTTCAATCGTTCGGCAGAATCCCTGCTGCCTAATTCAGAATGCACGCGCTAAAATTTGTTTTGTACGCTCTGACGGGACTACTTAAACTCACCGGGTTATATAAGATAGGTACGCCGCCGTCAACTCGTTCAACCGCAGTTTTTAAAAGGATAACACCCAGGAGAGGAATCGCAAATGTGTTGCCAGTTTGAGAAAAGAGTATGCTCGTCTCTTGAAGGTCTTATTTTACAAGACTTGGCTTAGATTTTACCTGACAAGCAAGTTCATTGTGTGTTTACATGCTTAAAATGAGTGATTAATTATTAATTAAAGGTAAGCAGAAATCTTTCGACAAGTCGATCGTAATATTCGACTCTATTAGTATAAAACCAAAAGTGAAAAAGGAATTTCAGGATCAACTATACACACATGGTGGTTTTGTTTTTAGTGCCAAATATGGCGCTTCCAGTCGTAACTCTGCCATTTTGTTCCTTTTACTGTTTAGATGGGTAACATACTGGAATAAAGCGCTTGTTAAGTTTTTATTACGTCCACACTAATGTTTTAA
The DNA here is from genome assembly GCA_963966035.1 of Acleris laterana. Lineage (NCBI taxonomy): Eukaryota > Metazoa > Arthropoda > Insecta > Lepidoptera > Tortricidae > Acleris > Acleris laterana. The sequence goes on along the minus strand of OZ014445.1, from coordinate 8,177,205 downwards.
TGACGGTTGTAACGAGTACATAGAGGACCTCAGCACACCTAACTAGTAAAAACTCTACGAGTCTTAATAGCAAAGTAACAGACGCTTAGATATACCTAAATAAATGTCTGGGGACAATTACTTGTTGACCGTAGTGTCAAAATAACATCCAAGTATTATACAGATTATAATATAAATATTGACGAAAGAGATATACGCATCGATAGTGAGTGGACGGGTCGGAAGGGGCCGCCCTAGGCGTACTTTTTCGAGTCAAATCGGTGAAATACTGGAAAAGGGCCGAATCTTAAAAACCCGAAACCGACGTGCGTGCATGACTCGATGTATGAATGTGGAAGAAGCGAAAGAAATTTGTCAAGATCGTAGCAAGTGGAAAGAAGTGGTCTCTGCCTACCCCTCTGGGAAACAGGCGTGATTTAATGTATGTATGTATGTAGTGTACTTTAAAGAAAAACGATTATTTAATCGAAACAACTTTCAATGAACGTATAATTATGCAAAATTTTCTTTCAATCGAAAGGCATTTGTCACTGCATGATAATTTTTTTTTGGTAGTCACAAGTCTAACGTAATCAACGTAATAAATTTTGAAAATATCCTAAAACGTCATGGGATTTAGCAGCAAATTGCGTTCGAAGAAATTATCAGAGAAGTGAAGTAAAACGATAGGTTACCAAAAAAAAACGCAAAAGACGGGAGAAAATACTGGTGCGCATCATAGAAATATTCGTATAAACCCTTACTATGAATTACAATTCTGTACTAGCTAGCGAGTCGAATGTGTCCCTCACAGTATTGTTATAGAGTGCGCGAGGCAGCATTCGACTCGCTAGCAAGTACAGGAATTTGTAACTCATGGTAAGGGTACTGATGATCAAACCAGGCCCGCTAGTTTTGAAGGCAGGGTCACAACCAACCAGGCTAACCACCTCGTCAGAACTTAGCTTAGACTCACACGGGGACTCGGGCTACTTGTAAGGTTGCCACCCGTCCCATAATATATAGTATTGTACTATATTTCGGCTGTCCGTACCTACTTTATAATATATGAAAGACATAAAGTACGCTAAAATACTTTATTTTTCTTAAAATATGGTAACGTAAATAAATTTTGGTCTATAAAGACGTTTCTGAACGACAGAATGTTATTGAGAGAAGCTAGTTCGAACAAAAAATATGTATTTAAAAAAAAAAAACTATATTTTTGTTGTTTGTACTATATTTTTTGGTCCTATAACTCACCATATACTATAATATCTTGATAAGAAAGGTGGCAACCCTAGCTACTTGTGGCGTGAAAACTTCATCCCACAAGTCGGTGGCTGCGTTCTGTGGTACCACAAGAGGAATGTGCGCGACGGCAATTTTAAACTCTAACAAAGTTATTATTTTTTATGGGTCTTTACTAGGAACATACCTAAGTTTATCCTATCTTTGCACTTAAAGTCTTAAGTGCAAAGATAGGATAATCTTGGGCATGATGCTCAGTAACTGATTAATTTATTTTAATATTTTAAAAGCGAACTTAATGCTGAGAGGTATTTTCTACCAGTTAACGTTTGACTACGGTAGAGATTTTAGTAACGGTGAAACATAGTATCTAACTGTACATAATATACTTAACTACATGTCAACATAATATTATATTAACTCGTAAATAGATAAAATTGCACTAAATAAATAGGGATAAGATCGCATTGGTATTACCCATATCATATATCATATCTTCCCGTGGATGTCGTAAGAGACGGCTAAGGGAATAAAGGCGTATAGTATTGCTAGGCAATGGTCTTGCAACCTGTCACTAATGCGCCGGTGAACATCTTAGCCTAAGTTTGCAAAATGTGGTTACAGAATTATCAACAAGTTTTTAGAGTTGTTGGTAATTCTGTAGCTCTGCCTACCCCACTCTGGGAATAAAGGCGTGAGTTTATGTATGTATGTGTAGGTACCTGTTATAGTAATCAAGTGCTTACATATATAATTTACCCCTCTAAGTATAATTGTCCGTTTATGCTAATTATAGAATTTATAGATCATAATCAATAAGGTCACAACAAAGTTAATCGTCGACCTCCCCTTTACGCATCGTTTAACATAGATCGATTAATGGCTGTCACATTAATCATGTCAATCAAAGTTTATTAATACCGTCGAATTAAAAGAGACCTATCCATCGACCGTTCCCTGAATAAGCTGACATATATTTTATTACTCTGTGCACTCTTGCTAGCGCTAACGCAGCGAATTTTGCGAACCCATATTTTCCTCGAAGAAATGGACGAAATTAAAAATGTAAGTCATTTTTAGTATCAACGTCTATTTTTATAATGCTTCGTATTTTAAAGGACGTTTCACAAAGTTAGTCGGAGCAGGTTTTTGTTGTTTATTTCTCTGGTTTTTTCGTACTTTATTATTATGTCGCTCAGTTTTTTATATTAATTAAAAATAAAGTACGAAAAATCCTGATAAATAAATTCTTTCTCCAGGAAAGTCATATGAAACTGTTTTAATTAGCATCAAGTTTTTCTTTTTTTTAGTTTATATGATACCTACTCGTAATGTCCTTGTTATTAGGCTTCGTTATGTAGACCCAATTTGTTACCTATGCGATCTTGATTGAGTGGATATTTGTTACATATTTGATTGTAGCGAGTCTAAAATACATACTTAAGTCGACAATAACTTTCCTACTAAATTTTATGTTTCAGAATATCCGTATAAAACAACCGTATACGTTCGGGTTTTCAACGCTTGCATTTTGTTTTATTTGTTTAATGTATCTAAGAATAAAATTACGATCTCGAGATTTCCGCGATGAGCAATGTGTAAAGACTTTCCTCTCCTTTGTTCCTGCGTCTTGGCTATATTTTTAAGTATATTTAAGCAAGATTTAGCCTTGAATTGTTTGGTTGGGTAAATATTCGGGCGTTTCAACCACCGTCATTGTCGTCTTTGACGGTTAACTTTTGATGTCAAAACTAATGGACCAGGGGGTAAATAGTATCCATTCCATTTAAAAGAACAATAAATTTATGAAGTTTATCTTAAATAATATGCTAAGAAAATAATGACGGCTAGCAGATGTATCCACTATTTAACTTTATTACAATGCAATTAGTTGTTTTTGTAGTCGACTGTACGGTCACAAGAGTTAATTTGTGACCCATTTCATGAAAAATATGCTTGAAGTCGACAATGTCATTAGAGATGTCAAGTCATTTGTAACTTTTAGGAAACTCAACCTTATTGTTGTAGAATGTCAGTTTGACTTTGACCCTTAGGTGGGTACCAAATTTAATCTCGTGACTGTACAACCCACAGAACAAGCTAGGAGCTTAGCTTGGATCTACGCATCAATTTGTGTAAGATGGACACCTGTTTTTTTTTTCTAGTTGAAATTGCCTCGGGCTTTGATAGAAGAGCTGCTCAGGGCCGAGCAGCGGCCATGTTGGGAGTCCAGAAACGAGGGCGTCCACGAAAGGGTCAATTTTGATGACACCATCTGGGGACTCTCTTTGGCCGGCGGTGTTTTTTATAATACACCTTTGAGGGTCACACACGTACGTAGAATATATTAGCTTAAATAATTATAAAAAATTTAGGTACTGCAGGGTTATTATAACGTATCTATGCAATTCATTTTACGCTAAGAGAAAAGGACAGAGCTATGTTAATGCTATAGCTCGGTCCTCACGCTCACCGTAAAATGAACTGCATATCCATGTCATAATAACCCCCTGTAACAAAAAAAAACTGTGTAAAAAAAAATGAGACAGGCGTTTGTGGCCGTGGTACTTTTGTGTAAAGTCATAATCTGCTTACCCACAACAAACTTACGAATCATCATTTTTGTGTATAAAAAGAAGTCTTCGGTCCTTTAGGTCAGTAGCAATCGTTGTACGTATGAGCGAAACAGGACGAACAAGTAAAGAGCAATCCGACCAATAGTACCTATTCCAAAACGTGTCCTGCTCAGATTTCTTTATTTACTCTGGAGCTAAAGGACCTAAGGGAACTAAAAGACCGAAATAGTCCCTATGATCGATTGACCGAGATCAGAGCGCTCCCTTTAAAGACAGAGCGGGCACAACTCTATTGTGCAAAACGTGGTTACAGAATCATCAACAACTTTTAAAAGTTGTTGGTAATTCTGTAGGTCTGCCTATCCCACTCTTGCAATGAAGGGGGAGTTTATGTATGTAGGTAGGTACTATAAATAATTAAAGCTAAGATCCTGTTGCCACCTTCCTACTCTATCATCAGATCATCTCCTACATACCATAATTTTGCATTGGCCTTAGAGCACTTATGTATTTCCAATTTAATTATCTACGTGTCTCCCATTTGTAAATCCAGGAAGTGTCAACCTGAAACCCTCTTCATTTGGGAATCGCAACCAAAATGAATTGTCAGATATAATAAAAGGCATTTTAGTATCCTTTAATGCCCACACATCCAATAAGAGGGAATTTTAATGTAATAATATGTACGTGTTGAGAACGGCATATAAAATCGCACAAATTACATTTTTAGAACCATTTAGACGTACTTCCTACCATAAACATACGTCGTCTGACGTCAAATCTAACTTTTTTTTTTCCTAACGTCCTAGTTCTAGGCCTAGGTATACCTAATCGACCAACACCTATAGCATCGAATAGAATAAAATATTTTATTTCGATCAACATAGTTCGCATAGTATTAGTAGTAGAGTGAATGCAAAACATCACATTTTTATTGTCATTTTATTTAAATTACTATATTTTAAGTACCAATTTCAATTTCAATTTCACCAAACGATGGTCCACTTAACAGACGACACAATGTATGAACTAACAGTCGATTAAAATTGATTAAATTTAACATCGTTTAGAAGAATTGTAAACCGACGTTTCAATCGTGTAGCTGTTACAAAAAATCCATACTAATACAGCTCCGCGCCATAACGTTTCCCACCCCCTAAATCAAGATATTTTTTATGATTCTTGAATATGTTGTAGTTATATGAAAAATATTGAAAAATTGACGAGGCGGCGATGGAAAAACAATTTCAATCAAAATTTCTAGTTTCACAATGCTTTTAAGTTTTGTTATATTCATGAAAGTACTAAACTAACTCGCACACATACATGCAATACGTGGTCAGCTGGGCCTCGTTGCACCTCGACGCTCTTCTTTTAAGCGCTTAGTAACAAAGTCATCCCTTATAAACGTGTTGTGGTAGTGTAACACGCATATATAAACCTTTCGAAAATGTGGATACTTATAATGTTTTCAGAAACGAAACCATGCGGGTGGTTTGTTTATATCAGAATTAAGATAAAGCCGCGGCCCTCACGGTAACCTAATCGTAGCCGAATATGTAAAACCGTAATTTTACAAAAAGCTATTTAATCGTTTTATGACCATTACCAATATTAAAACCACGATTAAAGAAATATACAGGGTGAAATCTAATACGTGATACCAATGATCACCTCTGTGTTCTACCCACGAGTATGAACAACTTTCACTATGGGACCAACCCTGAAATATCGAAAAAAAAAACAGCTGCTTCATACATTTTGGTCGAGTGCGTATTGAACTTTTCTATGAAACAGCTGATTTTTTTTTCGATATTTCAGGGTTGGTCCCATAGTGAAAGTTGTTCATACTCGTGGGTAGAACACAGAGGTGATCATTGGTATCACGTATTAGATTTCACCCTGTATAGTCTTCTTCTTTTTTAACGTACTTCTCCGACAAGCGAATTTAGGCGTCTTAAAAGAACAGCAAGATCGCGCTTTTTTTTTTGCATTTTATTTGTACCAACGCGCGATCAAACAAAACGGAGGGCCCAGACAAGATGCACAACGCTAGCTAGCGTTTCTCTTCGTTTAGTTTTTAACCAATCGCGTCACTGGAACTGACGTGATACGAAAAGTAATGTGATGTCCCAACTAACAATTTAACGTCGTTCAAAAGTTTAGCAAACGTTATCTTAATACCTTTGATTGTAATAGCTAAGTCATACTAATGTTTTAATAACGTTTACTAAACGCGAAAATGGCCCCAGTTATACGACCTACTTTGTCGTATAATGGTCATACAGAAGTCACAAGCCGTCTTCGTTAACGTCATTCAAAAGTCATATAAACGTTATGGAATTACCACTTTTGTTGTATTGTGGTCGTACAGGTGTTTTTGAATGACTAAAACGTTTTATTTGAGTCAAGGAACACAACACCTGTAAGACTTCTTATTAATTTTTCTTGTCAGTGTCACTTTGTGATTGTGTTTCGAGTTTGAGTGCAAAATAAATAGTTACAAGGAAATAAAAGGGGAATGTTATTTAACTTTCATATTTTACTAACTTTATCTGTCTCTTATGCCGTTTAGTTCGACTGGGAATTGAAGTTTTATGATAATATACCTATGTAAATACTATTCAGATTTTCATGCCCCCTCGTAATTTTGTGTTTAAATCATTATATTTTTATCAATAAAAATATGTTTGTATCTAAAAATGTAGGAAATTGTTGCTTTTGTCGTACACTTACCTCTCTACGACGTTGTAAAAACATAAAGTCATATTAAGGTTATTTTAAAACCATGCAATACGCCATGACAGTTAGCTATTAGGGTAGGTAGGGTTTTTTGATAACAGGAAATCCCTATTAACTTTCCTTTTGAAAGTTCCACTACGTTTTAGTTTTCTCCACGTATTTTTTGCTTCCATTTTTCGTAGTTTCTATTTAGCGTTCCGTAAAATAATGGCGGCCTAGACGTTTTAAAGTCAAAACCTGACTAAAATGCGACTACAGGTTAGATTAAAGTCAGGAAATGACAGTAAACTGTCATCATGCATATAAACGTTATATTTAAGTGTTAAATAAACAACTAAGTCATTTAAGAGTCGCTTATTGACCGCAGTAAAACAAGATAGTGGTTGTTTTATAAACGTCACTGTAAAAACGTCTATACAATGCTACGTTATATAAATGTCATATAAAGGTTTTTCAAACACCTAATTTGGTCAGTTCAAATCGTTTAATGGACTATAACGTTAGTATGACAATTGCGTTGTCGTACAAACGTTTAAGCTAAGACTGTAATAAAACGTCGTATAGTTTAGTCTTACCGACGTTGCTAAGACCAGTGTATTATGACATATTCGTCGCACGACTAATAGGTTAAATTAAAGACGTCTATAGGACCTAGTAGTCATCTCATTACCATTATAAGACTGCTATCCAACTTTATGTCGTACAAGTCAAGACTTATGCGACGTTTTTGTTTGTTGGGGTGCCAGTGACGCGATTGGTTTAAAAACTAAACGAAGATAAATGAAAGTTAGCGCAATGCATCTTGCCTGGGCCCTCAGAACCTCTATTCAACTCGGTAAAACCATTATTGTCTTTGTCTCGTCAACGTTACGATAGTTCTCATTAACTTGATGTTGTGGCTAAGCAATTCAGTTTACGATCAGTGAACAAGACAGAGCCGTGTAACTGTTATAATAGCTATGTCCGTTACATTCATCCTAAACAGAATTGCTTAGCCATATCATAGTTATCCCCATAATACATCAAAAGCAGTATTGTTATACCTAGGACAATAGAGGTGGCCGTCCCAAATAGGTGTCCTAATTGGCATTTAGGCAGTCAGTTCCGCCAAATTCTCTTTATATCTAGGCGTTAGGTGAAACAGTAAGTCAGCGCTGTTGTCCTTTCTCGCCAGGTATTACATAATGTATTACATAAAGACGTTTTAAAATTAATGTTAACTACTTTTAGATAAAAGAAGGCAGTCGAGCAGAGCACGCAGGCATCAAAGTCGGCGACTTCCTGACAAGTATTAACGACATTGACTCCACCACTCTCACGATCCAACAAGCCCACGATATGATTCTCAAATCTGGGTTGGAAATAAAGTTCAACTTGTCCGCGTAAGTTAAATAAACTTCTCTACAGGATGATGCATGCGATGAAAGTTGAAAACTAATTTAAAGTTTCAAGGGTAACAGTTTTGTTCCCGTTAATTTTTAATTCAGCTCGCATAATTTAAACACTGCGTAAGTTAGTTTTGTATTAGTTTTGGTCTATGAATATGAATAAATGATTTTTAAGTGGTTTGTAGAGAGTAGTTTCGTTTGTTTTACAGGCCCGATGTTGAAGAGACTATGCACGTCGTTTATCAAGATCATTTTGTAAGTATTGAATCTGACACCGATGTTTTTTGGAGGATAGAACACTAACTACTAAACGTAAATTTTAACTGTAAACATGACAAACGCGTTTTGCCTAGATGGGTATGCCCTGCCTACGAAACTAGCGCTACCGGGTTCGATTTTCGGTATGAGCAAATATTTGTGTGACTAGCGCGAGTCTTTCTACCTAAGTCTTTATTGTTTTATATGTATTTAAGTACAAATTTATAAGTGTGTTTGGTTGTCTAGTAAAAAAGTACAAACCTATAGCTTAGTGTGGGACTATGTGAGATTGTTCCCTGATATTCTTTTATTTATTTTTATTCATACTTTACAAACGACGCGGGTCTTGTTGTTCGTACAATTTTCACTGCCCGAATTGTTGTTCGACTTAAAAATCTATAATATGACTAAGTAACATTTTTATAATATTCAGAACGACAACGAAGCTGAGAGAAAGCGCCTGTGGAAATTAAAATTACAGCAACAGAGGCGATTGTTTACGGGCGCCAAGACGGTAAGTTGTTGTTTTCCGCCCCATAGTTTCAGCGCTTTTCTGTCTTGTTTACGAGTAACGAACTTCTAAAGATGTGGAATTCTTACAAAATTACGCTTTTAGTGCAAGCGAGTATGATATGTATCTATAAAGTTTTATGTGTTGGTATTTTACAAAACTAGTGCTTTAGAAAGTATGTAGGTAAGCTTGTTTAAAAAAATATTATTTATTATAAGTTTTAGGGTTCCGTACCAAAAAGAAACCCTTAGATGAGATTTCGGTGTCCGTCTGTCTGTATGTCACAGCAGATTTTCTCTGAATCTGTAGAAGCTATCAACTTGAAATTTGGCATAATTGTAGGTTAGGTAAAATTGCTTGTCCGCATCCCTTCCCATATCTCCAAAGTTTACGGGCGAAAATATCTGTAAATTCATGATTTGCAGATTATTATTTATATTTTACACGAAAAATACAATGTAGTGGTCAAATTTGTTGGTTGTGGTCAAGTTCATAACAAAATGAGAATTCTCTTTTGCATTTTCCAAGCATATTATCTTAAATACGGAACCCTTAGTGCGCGCGTCCGACTTGCACTTGACCGGTTTTTAAATATATAAAGTACGTACTTAGATATGTTTCACCTTTGCTTTTAAAATATAAAATACTCTTTCGTAACAATTGGATGTGCGAGATTACAGGCCTATTCCATTTATCCCATGATTGACTGAAATAACCTTCGCAATTTACGATAAAATTGTAACGTGTTAGCAGTGAGTTAGTAAATGGGTTTTCATGTGAAAAATACCAAATGGGATTTGCTACTCTTGTTTTCTGTGTGAATCCAAAAATTCCCTTCAAATTCCATTTAATAAACACAGCGTATAAAGCCATTAATCCTATGCGAGGTGTTAAAAACCGGGCAAGAACATGTCGGATCATACTCAGTGTAGGGTTCCGAAGCCGTTACAAAAAACTATCTCAAAAAACCACATGTACTCGTGTGATGTCTTCAATGATTTTTAGTAGGTATAAACGTTTTAGTCACAGTATCTCAGGAACTAATTAAGTCTCCTTAGTCGTGATAGTTTTCCTTTTAAATTCGTCATAATGCGCTTTCATTTAGGATGTTTTTCATATTTTTTGCATTTGTAGTTTTGCCTGTAAGGGGGGGGGGGGGGAGGGGGACACTTGACTTTAATAAAAATTAGCGCTTTAAAGCTTAATGTTTCATAAACGGATCCTTTAATCATTTTTTTGTCACAAATTCCGTATTCAACGACACCCCACACTATGAGGTTGACTAGAAAAAAAATACACCCCCACGTTACGTGCAGTAATAGATACACTAAAAAATTTTTTTTTTAAGGATTTGATTTTACCACTTTGTTAGCGTGACATGCCAAATTACAGCTTTCTAGTACTTAGAGTCTCTGAGCTAGGCTGCGGACGGACAGACAGACGAACGGACGGACGTGGCCAAACTATAAAGGGTTCGTAGTTTGACTACGGAACCCTAAAAAAACGGCTCTCTGTTGGACGGTCGGTGTGCGAAGTCACTCGAAGGGTAAAGATACCTACTTAAAAATGCACGCCCTTAAATGTTGATTGTACATTCTGATGGGACAATTTAAACTCGCCGGTTCATAATTATTAATTGGTCCGTCAAGTTCAAGAAAGAGTTGCTTACGAATTACCCAGACGTTTGTTTCTTGCAGAACGACGCGTGGAGCTTGGCTTGGCCTTGCAGTAAGAAACGGGACATCCTGTATCGAGAGTCAAATTGCTTTTTGGTTCCTAGTCGCCACGTCTCGAAACATCCGTAAGTTAAACATCGCATGTTTAGAGTTAAACTAGTATCTGAGAATTGAGAACAACCTTTTACAAATACAAAATTGTAAAAACCTCTTTTGTTTTGAACAATCCGCGATTTGATATTTACAGAGTGCTCCACTTTTATCATTTTATCTGTATACCAAAATTTACGTTTTTTACAGTGGTGTTATTTGGATTTGTTTAACAACGTTAGGTTAGGTTAGGCATTAAATTTTAACTACTGTGGTGGAAATTATATTGCAGATCGGTAAAATTTTGCAGTGGTTTGTGACACAATATAATAAACCATTATAAATATTTTACGACATCACTGTCAAAGAGTTATAAGATTATAGACCGATTCTTAAAAGACTAAAGGAAAAAGATTCACTTAAGCACATTAACTAGACAATAACTGGAAACCGATAACATTGCCAAAGCGTCTCGGCTTACTTCAGAGTTTCTTATTTCAACTTTTCAATTAATTGCGATATCTGCTATCGGATAAAAAGTTAATGGAACAATCTGGAACTTAGTGCGCCAGTCTGTCTGTAACGCATTTTTCTTATTACAGGGACAGAATTTTAATGAGCACCGAAGTTAAAGGGACGGAAGAAGACAAAGAGAAAGCAGCGATTGAGGAGGTTTAAATCTGAAGGTTACTGGAAATAAATGATTTATGAAAGCACGATTTCTTTCATATTTTCAATGCCATGCCAAACATTATCACGGATACTTCGTTAAAAACATCGAGGATTTCAACGTTATGAATGATATAAATATATTATTATTGAAGCTTTATTGCACAGGACACAAAATAAGCATAAATGGTGAGCTTGGTACTATTTCGCCGCATACGTTCTTCAAATGTAAGTTCGTAATTTGAAATCTTGTAATTTAATACAGTTCTGTGTCAAACTTAGCAGAGAAAATAAACGTGGTAAGTTGGGGCACGCGCAGAGTAGGGTTCTGTTTATAACTTGATCGACTAATACTCGGTAACCTGTAAAGCCTACTTAGCTGTAGGTAATAGTTTTCCTTTTTACTTCGTTATAATATACTCCTCCAGTGCATTATTTCACATATCCAAAAGCAACGGTTTGCCGGTAGGCAAAATTACCAGCTGAAGTTTAATTCCTTGCAAAGGGATCTTCGAATTGAAAAATATTCTTTATATATCTTCACTATTTTTGAAAAAACTATCCGATTACACAAAATTTACATACGTCTTATGAGTGTGGAGTAAGCGAGGGAAAGAGGTGAGTTTGTATGTATGTACGAGTAGATATCCAATAACACCCCACACAATGAAGTATCTTGACGAGTAAATTAAAATAGTTTTCAATATTATCATTTTACAACTTAGAATACGTGGTTAATTATGTACCACGTTACTCGTAAATTACAACTTCGTACTGCCAAGAAAGAGTTTCTGATTTAGAAATATGCTTTCTGTGTTGCAGTGTAATTAGCCATGCTAACTTTTTAAATATGTATGGAAATCTCAAAACCATTTCGAGAAACAAGCTTTCGGTACAGTTTCTGTATATCAGATTAAAAAAAAGTCTCACATTATTAAGATATTCGTTGAAATGTTTTGTCCTTCAAATGACCTTTCTGTGAGTTATCAAACGAATAATGGATATGATTCCATTGCCATATTTAAAAAAAAACCGACTGACGTCTGTCTAGTCTATATCAAACACAAATTTGACATTGACGTGTCGTTTCTTTTCGTAAATTGTTTGTTTATTATAATTAATAAATGCAATCTAATTTATACGAGTACTCAATGGTCAAGACTTTATTGTTAAACCATTGTGTAAAAGTAACGTGTTTGTTTTAATCAGGTACATACCAGTACATTTAAATGATCTTCACAACAAAACTGCAAATAGTTCTTGAAGTGTTTTTGCTTCACTTCACGACACCATTCCTCTCGCCGTCGTTCCGGGATTGGTACGAATAACAAATCCGGGTCATCCCTGCTGTTATTCGGACATAAAGGGACGAAACATTTGTGGCCTTCCATTTCAAACAAGTTCAGATAGTGATTTCAAAAAATTTTAAGCCTGTCCTCGGTGACGTTGACACCTTGATGTTGATGTTGACTTTACCATAGACTTTACTGTAATTTCTTTTTATGCAGGCGAAGACTACATTTATCCATTATGCGTTTGATGACGTCACGTCAGCAATAAATTAATATATTTTTTTAATGTACATAGGGTTAATCAAAAACAAAAATACCGAAATTACTTTCTTAAAATAGTCTATATTTATCAAATAAATTATAAAAACCATACAAAAAAAAATGAAGCATGGCCAATTGTCACATAAATGTGAAAACGAGATGATATTTATTGTAAGTTAGTGGGACTGAAAAGGCATTTTTAGGGTTCCATACAGAAAATTACAAACGGAACCCTTATAGGATCACTCGTACGTCTGTCTGTCTGTCCGTCCGTCTATCACGGCTAATTTGCTCTAAATCTAGTTAGGATGGTGTTATCCTAAGACCCAAACACAGATGTGCAAAATAAGGTTCATTTACGTGGGACGAATTAGAAAACTAAAAAAAAGTTTTGCAAACCTCACTGTGTCATACATATATCTAACTAGCGACCCGCCCTCGCTTCGCTTCGGTTTATTTGAGTTTTCTATAACTCACGTACATAAAACAAAATTTATTATACATAAAAACCTTCCTCTTGAATCACTCTATCTACTAAAAAAAACCGCATCAAAATCCGTTGCGTACTTTTAAAGATCCAAGCATACATAGGGACAGACAGAGGGAAGCGACTTTGTTTTATACTATGTAGTGATGAAAGGGCTTGTTATGAGGATCCAAAATATATTTGTTATAATTATGAAATAAATAGATATGATTTTATTCCTGAAAGAAGACGAAAATTGATCATTCACCCCCTGATCTCCGACCCTACTGAGTTAAAAAATTTGAAAACAATACCGAATATAGTTAATTGCTTTTAAATAACAGGGAACCCTATAAAAATTCTATAAACAAAGAAATAAAAAAATACGTATGGACAGATCCCTCTCTACACGAGTTCAACTCGCACTTGGCCGGTTTTTAACATTGCTTACACGAGTATATGGCGATTTACATTGACATCATCCTACGTTATAAATAGCTTTATCCGCAGTTTTCCGTAGCTAACAGCAGGGAAAAGAGATTTACGTTATGTCAAGCCGTTAAATTTAAATTTGTGGAATAGCTTCTTGAAGATAGATTTCGAATACTCAGTACATATGTAGTGAATAATCCTTTCCCATCGTTTTTGGTCGGATAACTTCGTATTTATCTAGCTTTCTCAATTGGCTTATTGATGGGTACTGAAGCTAATTGAGAAAGCTAGATAAACACAATCTATTTAGTCCGTCAAAAAACGATGGGAAAGGATTATTCACTACATCAGTAGCTTGGTTCTAGAAACCAAGTCGACGTACTTATATTTAATACTGAGCTATCATTCATGTTGTAATGATGTCATTTTCAGATACAGTTAAGGACGATTCTATTGTTAAGGGATTTAATTCTAATAAGCGGGCACGTTGTTATACCTAGGTACATTAATTATGCCAATTTTAATCTCTTTGCACTGCTGTATGTTTAGGAAAGCTATATATTAATGTATTATATAAAACAAGTGCAATTTCACTACATAGTATAAAACAAACGTCGCTACCCGCTGTCTTGGTCTGTCCCTATGTATGCTTAGATCTTTTATACTACGCAACGGATTTTGATGCGGTTTTTTAAAAGATAGAGTGATTCAAGAGGAAGGATTTTATGTATAATAAACTCTGTTTTATGCACGGGTGTTAAAGAAACCTGACATAAACCGAAGCGAAGTACGCGTGCTTAATAATTATAAAATAGGTGTCGGACAAATGAATATTCGGAAAAAAATGGAATTTTAACGTGTTCCACAAACAGAGTTATCACATGAAAATACGTGTACTTTGTAACCCTCCCTAAAGAAAACCTCTCTATCTATTTAAAAAACTAGAGCCTAAATATAATTAACCTAAACTTTCTACCTGGAAATATACAGAGTAAGCATGAATAACGATTGTTGAATTGGCCATATGATCATCTAGTGTCTAAGAACCTACATTGTGAAACCGTTTAGTTAGTAACCTAAGAACTTTTCATGCATATAAGAATGGTATAGTTATTCAAATAAACCTAGCTCTTTAGCCTACAAGATTAAGTGAGAATTGAAGTGAATGAATATTGGTCTTATAACTAATAAAAGTTCAGTCAAAGTCTTTGGGTCTATTTAGTGATTGTTAGGATGAAAACTGGAAAGTATGCATAAGGCATTTTATTTTGCGCCTACGGTCAGAGCCCGCGACTCCCCGCTCATGACTGTGAGACTCGACTCCTGACGGGACATCTCTCCAGCGCTACTAAATCTTTTCTTTCCAGGTGGGACTTTGATTTTACAGTCTTTGTCAGCTGTTAATAATAATTTGGTCATGTCATCAGTTTTCAATGGACAAGAGGGAATATTCGCGAAAGCTCCTTACTCCATTGCAGGAGTGAAATATAATATACTAGGAGCTGTATTATTAATGTGTCAAAGTCATACTGTTAAGATGTAGATAGGTTAGTAGTCAATTAAGACCGAGGTTATGTAGTTTGATATTGTATCAATTTACTGCAGTTTATATGAAGAGCCTAGTTATAATTATAACAATAATAATTCCTTAAGATGATTGTGACTCTTTCTAGTCATGATGAAAGCTGGATCTGATGAATGCTGGATCTGATGATTTTAATCATAATTTGTAGATATTTGTTGTAGTATGTTCCCGTAGGAATTGGATAGTGATTCCAACTGCTAACAGACTATAAGGCTGGTATACCCTTGAGTAATACCAAGCAGGGGACGTATCCCATAGTGTTAAACAGGGAAATCACTCGTCGTATAATATTCAATGTAGGTTGAGAGAAATCAGTCAATCTCATAGTATTCAATGTTGAAGTATAATTGGCTATCTGCCATTGACTAGAAATAATCACATATCATTAGCTAAGGATCTTTGTCCTAGCAATATATTGAGGCGTCCGTTGCGAGCTTACTATCAGGTAGCTATGTTTGATGATATTATAACTGGTCAGTTGCAATATTTGCAGTAGATATTTATTATTATTCATAGGAGAATCCAGATCACTCAGGCTCAATTATTCATTTCAAATGTGGGTATGTGGTACAGTAAAGCTTTCCAGTCTTGATACTATTTGATATATTAAAGTACATTCACAAGAAGGAGTGTCGTCGGCCAACAAGATGCACTTCTTTATGCATAGGTTCCCTTGGGAAAAGCATGACAATTCTGCTGCACAGGGACTAACTGGTACCCGTAGGTAGTACGGCCGAGTCGTAACTCAGTTTGAACAGAGAATACCAGCCGATGAAGAGTTGGTAGGAAGACAGTCCAATTTATAAATATGACTTTGAACTTTACTTATGAACGCAGTTACTCTGCTTCAGACTAGAAATATTTACTTTCTGATAAGCTTACATGAGCATTATTGGTTAGGAATAAAGTTAAATAGAGTCATATATTAATGATATTATAACTGATCAGTTGCAATACTTGCAGTAGATATTTATTATTATTCATAGGAGAAACCAAATCACTCAGGCTCAATTATTCATTATAAATGTTGGTATATGGTATAGTAAAGCTTTCCAGTCTTGATACTATTTGATATACTAAAGTACATTCACAAGAAGGAGTGTCGTCGGCCAACAAGATGCACTTCTTTATGCATAGGTTCCCTTGGGAAAAGCATGATAGTTCTGCTGCACAGGGACTAGCCGGTACCCGTAGGTAGTACGGCCGAGTCGTAACTCAGTTTGAACAGAGAATACCAGCCGATGAAGAGTTGGTAGGAAGACAGTCCAATTCATAAATATGACTTTGAACATTACTTATGAACGCAGTTACTCTGCTTCAGACTAGAAATATTTACTTTCTAATAAGCTTACATGAGCATTATTGGTTAGGAATAAAGTTAAATAGAGTCAAAATAAGTTGATATCTCCTTAGAACAAAGTTAAGTTTGTTTGAGTAAGTAGTTTATTTCCCAGGTCTAACTTCAATAGTTTTAGTCATAGCGATAGCGGAGTTGGCAAAGTTGAACAAACCCTATAACCATAATAAAATATGCCTAGCTATCCAGATTACGTGTTTATAACCCCTGCCTCGATAGCTGCCTTCGCCAACTCGTAGCGCCACCAAAACACTACGTTATCAAATCATAGCAACAAAAGGAACACAAGAACACTAACACAAATTATTAAACCATTCCCCTAGCCCGTGCCATGCTAGCGGCCTTCGCTAACTCCTAATGCCACCCATCCATTTCCTAAAGCGTCACACAAAACACATAGCACCAATTATAGTATAAGCACAAACACTAAAAGGGACAGACAAAATGAACGACACGAATACCATCACTCCAACTATCACTCACCACCTCGACGGACGACTGGACCCCAAAAGCCTAGCATCCCCTTCTCGGCTCTTTTATCTATTTTCTTTGTCATGCACACTACGAGATATTCCAGATATCAGAGACTAATGTTAAATCATTCGTATTTCGAGCTGTTAGCTTTTACTTGTCCCGCCATTTCTCTCCCCTGTTCCTTGCGCGAGTCCCCGGCATCCCTCCGCGTCGATCGCGAACCATCCCGCCAATTCTGGCTTCATCCACCTAGCCGCATTGTTTAAGCTAACGTAATGAGTAACAAATAAGACTCACTTTCATTTGAATTTGTCTCTTTCTTTTTTTTAATCTAGTTTGGTTTAACTTCTGCTAACTATGTCTAGTTAGCAGAAGAGTCCTTGTTACATTTTATAATTCTTCCTCATTTAATTTATTTAATAAACACAAATAATTAAGTTTGTTTATTATCTGAATATTAATAAAACATTATTATCTGAATATATTAATATTGATATTTATTAAAAACTTCAACAATTTTATTTTGTGTTGTAATTGGACATAAAACAACGCCATCTGTACGAATCGGAAGGAACCCGCTTTCCTCACTAGATGCCCGGGAATAAATCTGTCAACTCTAAGACTAGCTGTTAAATAGTTTTCGATTTCCTCCAGAGAGTTCTCTGTTCTCAATTTGTATAAAACAATAATAGCGTTCCTGATTATATTTGAAGTAAGGTTGTATTTCGAGATTCAAAGTTTTCGACATTATGTTTGATTGTAATTAATTAGTTAATTGCAGATATGATGTTATTTAATAACGAATTAGAATATTAATACTAAACTTTAATGTATAACGATTTTTACTCTCGTTAGAGCCTAAACTGAAATGAATTATATTTGCGAATTGAACGGGCATTTCTGGACCGTTACAACTTGCACCATTATATCAATTTCTTTTTGGCCAATTTAAGCGTAATTGATGAATTGATGAATGGGACCAATTCGGAGTAGTTGTCTGAAATTTTAATTACTGTTAATTACACATCAATGGCAAAAAGGATTTGACGCGTTGAATAGAACCCTGGTGGACTACTCCACTGCGTTTATGCCTTTATTACAATAAGATTGTTAATCATTTGGTGACTATTATTGTCAACATAATAAAAGCTAACGTAATATTACTACATATTAGTATTAAAAAAGTCGCATCCCGCTGTCTGTCTGTCCCTATGTATGGATTTTGATGGGGTTTTTTTTAATAGATAGAGCAATTCAAGAAGAAGGTTTTTATGTATCTATAGATATAATAAATCTGTTTTATGTACATGTGTTACGGAAAACTGACATAAACCGAAGTGAAGCGAGGACTGGTCTCTAGTAATGTATATTTAAGAGCTCTGCCCGCTGTGACATTTTTTCCACTATGGAGGCCCAATTTAGATTTTGGCTCTTAATATTAAATGAAAGTGAAACTTAACAAAGTATCAAGTTCCTTAAAAGGATTTTAAAGAAAAATAACGATGCGTCAACAACGATAAGATTCCATAAAAATACGGCAAAATAAGCACCGAAAATACACTTACTTTAAGTTAGAATTAGTCCTAATTTCCTGTGAAGTGCAAAGTTAATTTGACCGTCGTTGAGGCCATGGGCTCGCGGTTTAACACGTGGCAAAAGGGACCCTTTGATTTCTGTTGTTTTACCCTAGCCACCTAATGTTGTTTTAGGACCAATTTGAATTTGGAAAGTTACTCCAAGGATTTCATAGTACAAAACTGTGATTTTCAGTGGAAAAGGTAATTAAATTCGACGGATGGGACTCAAACAATTATTGAGAATGCCAAATAAACCGTGGATCAAAGCTTCAACAAATAAACTACCGATGTTTCCGAGATGATAAGTTAAATTGTTGTAACTTGGTAAATGGTTTACGATTGGCTTCGTTTTAATTTAATATGTTAGATACAGAACTTTTGACGTTTGTTTTACTTCAATTTATTTATTCATCAATGTACACAATTATTATTTTGCAATAAGTCTAGTTTCTCTACTGTTGTACCAAGATTTACTGTAGTGGTAAAGGAAAGGGATCAAAAGATTAGTTTTTTATATTTTTCATCGTTTTGTGGATTATGTAGAATGTCTAAGTGTAATATCGCATTTTTGATCACAACCGATTACTTACGATGAATGAATTGGGCGTAGGGAACACGGGTAAATTTATTAGACCAGCAGCTCAAAAGCTAAAAGCAATAATTGAATAATGAACAATCTAAGTAATAATTAGATACTATGTTTTGTGAATTTTACCTCGAGTTAATTAGCAAGGCTGCCTTGACATACTGCAGCTTAATACCCCTATTTGCTTTCTCAACCTCTTATCTGATCGAATATTTTGATAGGAAAATAATCTTTATATACCTTGGAACATGAGTGTTTTTTCTGTCTAACTATTCAATCAGATACGAGGTTGAGAAAGCAAAGGGAGGTTATGTCATCTTACTTGATTTGCGGTAGACTTAGGCCTAGCCAAGATGCAAATGCTGCTAACGTATCTGTTTTCTATCTACTCAAAATGTATGAAGTTGACATATCGTTCATTGAATACAAAACAGACACAATCCGAAATGAGTCAGTGATGTATTTTAAATTTAGAAGCGGTGGGAATACGATTTTTAATGGAAAAGCAAAATATTTTGGAATGTGTCCGTTTTGTATTCAATGAGCGATATATGCAGTTGACGCAATGTCTCATCAGCTTACATCAATCCTATTATGTCGAAATCGTAAATCGCTAACTTATCGTTATGCACCGTGACTAGGTTCAGAAATGGTGCGAAACATAGTTGTAGATTAGGACAATAAGGTCCATGTTGACTAGCGTAAATTTTAACACAGTTTTTCTTATTGATAATATTTCCAATCCTGTAAAGTTTTATATCTTCACTCTTTTTTTCGTGTAAAATATAAATATTTAGATATCTTGAACTGATTTCAAGATATCTATTTTATTTTACGGGCATTTATTGTAGATTTTCGGCTATAAATCAAATCAAATCAAAAACATCTTTAGCGTAGGCCTATGTCATATTTTGATTTTTTTGTAACTTGAAACATTAAAACGGGTTTATTAGCCACATACTGACTACACATAATATGTGTAAGTATATATTTTATGACTAAAGCCAAATAGAGGCCTTATAAAGGCTGTTTCATATTTAACCATTGTCAGTCAATAGCCAGGCTAAATAAACTGGCTTGTTTACTGCCGGTGCTAAAGGCCAGGGCAGCCAAAATTAGAAGCATATTGGTGTTAGCTGTTTGCTGCCCTAGATGATTGAATGTTTTAGCACGCATTATTGCTGCATAGGTAATGGTGGGACTAATATAAATTATGTTTGTCAGTATTTTACAGAGTGTGTTTACTTCAAAATGTATGAGATATTGTTTTCGACCTAAAAGTGTTGTTTTAATTTTGCCCAAAGTCGACATTTCAAATTTAAAGATGATCTTATCAACCTTATTTTTTTTAAGGTGCAGTGCTAACTGATTTTAAACTTCAGGTTTCTAACGCTGTTTTACGTCTGGTGTGCATTAAACCGTTACTATTTATCCAACGACTTTGTTTCACCTAATCACACTGAACATTTTCGCAATGCGAATTCCATTGATTGTTAGAACCTATTCTGACTGCCGTGAAATGGCATGAAATGTAACGTGGCATGAAATCACTGGTAGATACGCCCTTAGTTTTTTTTTCTACAATGTAGAACAAACAGCCTCAGAAAATCAGTCTAGTTGACTAATTATGTGGGTATGTAGCAGCTCAGCCTCACAAGGGCCTGTTATAACTTAGGGGAATACCATCCGGCCATTAGTAGAAATTCCACTCAGGCAACCACACAAATTACGTGCAATTTGCGAAACTGTTTCAGGCGACCGAAACTTTCGGACATTTGATATTTCTGCATGCTATTTAATGTTCGTCCTAACACTATGCCGAAGTTCGGTGAGTAATTTAAATTGTACCAAAGTGTTGCCGGCACCTACATTAATCACTGAATGCACACTTTGTTCAAGTTTTAAAGCTGCCCAAAAATAAATGAGGTTTGCCATTACATTGTTCGCGTTTGAAACAATGTTAACGTTTATTTGAAAATACATTTGTTAACTTCTGAACGACAAATGTATTTCATTGCAAACTTTCGTAAATAGCTAGTAAATAGATGATATATACATATACAGGGTGTCCCAGAACTTAACCCCATAAATCTTAATATCAAGGGATAAGAAAGTTATTTTCTTTCCAGTCAAGAGTATAGCTAACTTTTCAATCTGTTAATTAGTTGAGGACTTATTAAGGTTTAAAGGTAGGTAAGCATACATGTATAAGTAAGTATTATACTCGTATTGACTGCTCGATCAACGCTTAGGGTCTTGAAGACGATACCTCAGGGGTGCACTTAGAAGGGGTTTTAGAAAATCCATCTACTAAGGGGTCAAAATGGGGAGTAGCGTAACTATAATTTTACGTGTAGATACAAAGTCACTGGCGGCCTCTAGTGATATAAAGTAAAGAAGGGCTTTTTTCATTATTTTCGTGGTAACTAAAATATAATAAAGAATGCGAAGTAGGAAATGATTAACAGAATGCGGTAACTTTTGAACAACACGTGTAAACTCAAGTGAAAAAAAACCAACATTTTTCGAGACGGTTTTCATCTCTTATGAATAAGGAATGAGAAACGGAGGTAGACCCGAGAAAGTGGCCGATTACTTTTAAGTAAGTTGCAAACTTTATTAAAGTCAAGGAGTCTCGCCCGGGATAAGATCGACCAATCCATTATTCGAAGTCGCAATATCTGTAATAGCCCCAACAGGATTAGACTCCATTCGTCCATTAGATACTGTTTTACTGTTCTTTTGTTTTATGATCGTATTTTCCCGATAATGTATTGAAAGTAGCCACAAAAGGGACCCCGCTAACTTATTTACATATTATATTTGTCTGTGAACACATTGCCCCTACTTTCTTTTTACGAGATATTCTGAGAATAAGTTATTAAGCAGTAAAATAAAAGAGGAGGCACAAGTTAATTCTATTGTGGAGTTCACATAAAGTTAATTTACTCAAAAGGAAGGGCCAAAACGCAAGCAACAATTATAAATAATTGTGATGATGGTACCTTATTATAAACAGCTGCTTTTAAAAGCACACAGAATGAAGGCGTCAAAATGTTTTTTTTTAATTTATCTAGGTAATAGGTATAAAACGGGTTCGAGCGCCAAGTGTTTCCGCGCCTACGTCTTATTTGTATAAATTAAATATTGAGCGTTTAATAAAATAGTCATTTTACCAACCTCAGTTTTAATTGCAACGGCTTATGGCTTTACAAAAAAAAAATGTATTTTATTTTAAAGAACATATTTTTAAGAGGTTTTTATTTTTAGTAGTTCCTGAATAAAATTGGATTTTATTAATTTACAGGAATCTTATAGCTACCAGTAAAGTATTTCTCACTAAAGAGTTCCAGTAATATCTAGTCTTCGTCTACAGTCCCAGTATTAAATGATCTCTTAGGGATGCAAATGCATATTAAAATTCTTATAGAGAATACTACGTAAGATCGCAGTATGTGTAATTTATGAGAAGTTCCTTCGATTCCTTATAGATTATGTCATCCAGATCACTTCAACTTTTCCTTGGGATCATTCCTAAGTGAACTATGAACTTATCAGCAATACAAGGAATCATCAAAATCGGATAATAGAAATATTGCGGAAACTCCTCCTTTTCGAAATCGATTAAAAAGTGGGATCCTGCCTGAAAAATAAATTGGTGTAAAAAGCCCAGTTTCACATAGGATATTGCATTGTCGGCTAAAAAACGAATAGCAACGGAACGCTGAAAGGTGCGCCATTGATTGGCATACGGGCTGGCACTGATTACTGAATATCTGGGATGCCGCCCATCCACGCGCTTGCGGCTCTGGCCAATAAAATAACCGTGACGACAGCGTGCCGGGTTCAAACGGTTTAATACATTTATTTGAGCTCTCTTAAATGCCTCGCTTTATTACAAGTGAAATAGCTGTAGAATGTTTGATTTTTGTAACGGTAGATAAAGTCAAATTAATAATACATCTCTTTGAAAGTAAGAAAGAACCAAGAAAATCTTTTATTTAAAAGGAACGTACGCAGAGCGAACTCGTATACCACAATTTTAATATTTCTACATTACATGCAATCGATAGTCCGAAATGTTAATATTTAAGAAACGAGGTCTATTTTCGCAATGCCTATTTGTATATTAATGCAAATGCTTCGTGAAGCACAATTTGTAACGCTCAATCGTTCAGTCGATCGTTCTTGAAAATAGGTCAAATTATGTGGGAAAACGTAGGATGAATAAAGCTACACGCATATATTTACAGAAAGGTTTGAGTGTACTTTTTGACTCGCAGGTCGGGGTTTGCGTACTGATACGGTATTTGCATAGTGGATTGGCTGCCTGTCCGTTTAATCATGCCGATCGGGTCAGTATCCGGTATGAGATGTTTGTTAAAAATCTTCTTTTTTGAATTCAGAAGCGGGAATGTTATGACGAGAATTTAAATTTTCCCTGGTGGTTGATGATGTGAAATTGTTAAGATGATATTCACCTTATGCCTACACTTCTTGTAGGAGTATATTACTGATACGGCGGAGAAAAATGGTATACCTATTCTATGTATTAGGATTGCCCGTAAAACCCGTACAAATAGGGAGAGGCGGGGAAACTGCAGGGAATTGAAGATGACAGATAGAGCAGAAAGGTGAAAGAGCGGTGTCCTCAAAGTTTGAAGCTCAAACTGGTCGCCGAAGTGTTGGTCGATGAATAGAAAGAGGTGGATGACATCACTACGTCCGCAGGAATGTGGGTGACAGTAGCTAAGGACAGAGAAAAATGGCGTGCTTTAAAGGAAACTTTAAATTATCTTTGCACAGTAAATACCTAGATAAATCCCTTTTATCTTCGGGTATTTCGGCTGACATTATTCACGATGATGAAATAACAAAAAGTTTGAGGATTCTAGCAAGCTATGTATGTATGAATTAATGAATGAATGTATGAATGTATTGGCCACACTACTTAAAAAACGAGATAATGTGCTTTTTTTAACTACAAACATAAGCTCACCCCTTTATTCCCAGAGTAAGGCAGGCAGAGCTACAGAATTACTAACAACTCTAAAAACTTGTTAATAATTTCTGTAACCACATTTTGCACAATTTAGGCTAAGATGTATACCAGTGTATTAGTGACAGGTAGCAAGCCCATCGCCTAACAGTACTACACAGCCTTTATTCCCTTAGTCGTCTCTTACGATATCCACGGGAGGACATGGAGTGGCACTATCCTGACCCGGCAACCTCGCGGGGATTTTTTTCAATTAACTTATAAGTAAGTAGCTGCTATATAATGTATTAGCCTATTTTCTCGTAATGTTTAACTATTATAGACATAAACAACAATTAGGTAATGCATATTTTTATCTTTATCTTGAGGGGATTTTGGATATTTTTATTTTATACTTTGTTAATAGGAAGTCCGAAAAAAAAAAAACCTCATTACGCCTTAAGTATGTCGCAGCCTTTAAAATGTAGCCGTTACCCCCTTTTTTATCTTATTTATTTATATAATAGAGAACGCCCGCGACTTTGCAGGCGTAAAAATATTTTTCCACTTTGACCTCAAGGGTAACCAAGGAATATTCCTTCCAAATTTCTAGTTCCTAGGTGTAGCACTTTCGGCAGGGCCTTAATCGATTAGCGTCTTCTTTTATTTTATACTAGCTTCTGACCGCGACTTCATCCGCGTAGATTAAGATTATTCTTTAGACTTAATATTAGTAGGATAGGATAAGTATGTACCTACCTACCTAGATTTTCATCTAAATATATAGCTGTTACACGCGCAGTTTATTAAGTCGCAAAAAAAAATGTATCATCTTAAAATACGTCCATAAACTGTTCATACAATGTCGTCAAATGTCCGTACACAAGTGACAAGAGCCCGGAACCATTTCCGGATAGTAAAATAGATTTATGACTGCAGCGCCGTACGGACAACTTTATGGTCACTTACAAGAAGATGGCTCGTAGAAAAATCTAATTTTCATCAACTGATTGCCATAAGTGGTCTGCGAGTGTCGGCTGCCAAAGGGACAAGGTTAGTATCAAATAAGTATAGAGTATTTCAGGCTAATGGTATTGAGAAGTCGTTCTGGAGTGTTAACTGCCATTTTATAGTTCTTTTGCGGCCAGCCCCCGTTTTTGTGGTCGAACTTTTCCAATTAATTATAAGATAGTATTGCTGAAA
>OZ014445.1:7239928-7551654 GCA_963966035.1 Acleris laterana | reverse complement strand
AGTAATCACCCGATGTTCTTTGGCTGTATTTTTTTTTTGAAATCAAAAACTTGGGTTTTGCTTTTGGATTGTGTTTATTTGATGTCTTATTTTTTTTCCCATTAAGGCGCGAAAATGATTTCGGCCAAGTGGCCGCCGCCAGAATTGATGACCATGCGGGCCCGATTTATGGCATTTTTCATCACTCTTGCCAGAACATCCGGCGATAGGTTCTCGCATTCTTGTCGGATATTCTCTTTGAGGGCTTCAAGAGTCTGAGGTTTGTTGACATAAACCCGTGACTTCAAGAAACCCCACAGAAAGAAGTCTAGAACGGATAAATCGGGCGACCTTGGCGCCCAGTGCAAATCACCAAAACGAGAGATTAGGCGACCTGGAAATGCAGTCCTCAGAATTTCGGTTGTGGCTCGTGCAGTATGCGCCGTTGCTCCATCCTGTTGGAACCACATGTTCTCCAGTCCCAATTCATCCATTTGAGGAAGAAAAAAGTCGTTGAGCATGGCTCTGTAACGCTCGCCGTTCACAGTAGTTGTTTGGCCCGCGGCGTTTTCGAAAAAATAAGGCCCGATAACGCCTTCAGCGTAAACAGCACACCATGCAGTAACTTTTAGCGGGTGCAATGGCTTTTCGTGGGTTAGACGCGGATTTTCGGTGCCCCAGAAGCGATAATTCTGCTTGTTCACGTATCCACAGAGATGGAAATGGGCCTCGTCACTCATGATAATTTTCGATGAAAAGTTATCTTCCTCGTGGTCGAGATTCAGGATGGCGTGAGCGTAGGTTACTCGCGTTTGGCGGTCAACTGCTAACAACTGATGAACTGTCTGCACTTTGTAAGGGAACATCTTCAAGTCTTTTACCAAAATTCTCTGTAAAGATCGCCGATTGATGCCCAATTGCGTGGCACGTCGTCTGGTCGATACTCCGGGGTCCTCTGCGACATCTTCAGCAACAGCCGCAATATTCTCAGCAGAACGACTGCTTCGGGGACGGCCAGACCTGGCAGCATCTTGTGATGTCCCATACTCTTCTAGGCGAGTGGCTAAACGCCGTAGTGTTTGCCCAGTTGGCGTCGGACGACCGGGAAATCTGCGCCTAAATTCACGCTGCGCCAACACCACCGACGAATTATTCCGCAAAAAAAACGAAGTAATTATTCCGCGTTCTTGAAGAGTAAAGCGATTCATGTTTTGTTGACGTGTATTTTGTAACTATTTACTTTACAAATGTCAAAGCAAAACTGACATTTGCCGCCATTTTTTTAAATTATAGCATCTTCCGATAGGGTGATTACTTTTGCGCCACCTTGTACTTTGATCGACAATGACGCAAAAAATCAGAAGTGGAATAAATTAAAAAAAATATATATATATACTTAATGTTAAGTGTTGATTAACGTTATACGTGGACGATTTACCTCTTCTTGAGAAAGTTGCTTCGAACTAATCCCTCAGTGTTTTGGTCGTCATCCTTATTGATAACTACATACTTACCTGTTAAGGAGTTAACTGACCTAAAGCTGCAACAAAAACTTTTTTGAAAGCCTAAACGTATCTTACGTGAACTAATAAATAAAGTCTATGTTTATACAATTTTTATTCACTTACTTTTGAATGTAAAAAAATTGCACTTAATTTACGCAAGAATTCTATTACCCCGTCCAAACGGATTGTATTTTATTTTGCTTTAAACTGTTTTAAATAAAATAAAATACATTAGGACGGGACAGCAATGCAAAAACATTGGAAGAAGCATGTTTTTTCGGCACCGGAGTAGAAAGCAGATTCGATTTTCTTCTGTTAGTAACAAGTATTCAAATACTACTGATATTTCGTAAGAAATACAGCTCTTTGATTAAGCAAATCAGTAGCCACAGCTAAAAGTAAGGTAAGGTGGGGTAAGTCCGTCTATGGGGCAAGTTCGCCAAACCAACAATACCTCTTAAAATATATATGGTTTGTCACACTTGCCCCGTAGACCCACTTACCCTATCTTACCTTAACTTAAGTTTACGTCGATTCCCTATTACTGTCTTGGCTTACTATATGGGACAATTTTAAAATGTAACAATGTGCAGAATTTGTTTTATTGTTTCTTCAAACTCTTTATATCGCTAGCCTGGTCGTTTCAACTAGACCTAACGCTACTTACAGTCATGCACACAAACGTTACACTTACGCCTTAAAGGTGATGACAGCTACCGGGTTTGATAAGTTAGTGGCACTGGCACTATAGTACCGACATAAGTATGATAAGGATGGGTATGTGTGTCAATGTTTATTTTAAACGTTAAGGTACTAACAAAACAATGACTTTGTCGTTATTGGCAACTTTAATGAAGTCTCGACCATTAGCCTTGCGTATTTGTTTCGATAAGTTGACAATAAACCATGTTAGGCGCAGGCGCTAACCGTTGAACAGCAAAGGTGACCGTTGGTCGCCATAGGACCAAAGTATTGATATATTTTTATAAGGCCTAGTATTTTTCCTGTTAATTGTAATGTATATTTATTATTCTATATGATGCAACGCATTAGACAAAGGTAATAAGACGGTACGAGTATTTTTATATATTGTTTTAATTATATAAATGCTATGAATAAAAATATTAGTTTTTATGATGGTAAATTAAATCAGCTTAATATAACTAGTTTTATTTCCTGTAAAGTATGAGCGTGTTGTGTAAATGTACGTAAAAACGTTTATTGGAACCTAGTACCTACAACAAATAAGGAACTGTCACTTACGCTGCTCCATGACAGCCGTTGCATATTTTGATACTAAACCTGAATCGATAATTCCACACATTAAATAGTTGAAATTTAATAGTGATAAGGTTAGTTAGTAAATATAAAGGGCGTCTACTACTGTGTCAACATTTGTGAATATTGAACTGTCCGTTTTCAGTAACGATGTTTTAATTTTGCTAATTCTGCTTTATTGACCACGTTTCGAAAAATTACAAATATTGAAAACATGCACTTCCGTTTACGAAGGTACAGTCGGCAACAGAAGTAGGTGGACAGTCGAACGCTCCTATTCTCTTGAATAGATATGTTCCGACTCTTCGACTGTCCACCACTTCTGCTGCTGCTAACTGTAAGTTTATAATAAGTAATTTATTTCTACTAAATGTGGTCTATTTGTAATTTAATACGAATAATTAAAATATTACGTTCGCGCGTAACGCGTATATATTTTTAGTATTTCTAAAATATTTACTAAATAACAGCTAAAAAAATCAAAATCAAAATCAAAATAATTTATTTGTCAGAATACAGTATTATAAGGTGTTACAATTATTTTTGCACTTGTATTCAGCATGCAAGCATGCGTACAAATGTTACTCGTAGGTATATACAAATTCTATTTTATAATTTACATTACTAATTTATAAATACATTTTACTATGGTCAATATCGACATTTAATATATTTCATATTTCTTTAAAATTTACATAATCCTTGACACTGTAGAAACATTTCTCCATCAACCATGTTGTTAACCGATATTTAAATATATTTCTAAGAGCGGACATTTTTTTAAATATTATGTACAGTCAAGGGCAAAAATATGTATACACTTTAGTACCTTGTCTAATTGTCGTCATATTTGAACTGCCATATATGAACTGTCACAGTGGTTAAAGTGACAAGGTACTAAAGTGTATACATATTATTGCCCTTGACTGTACATACGTCCAGTAAAATGATACTTTGCGGTTTAAGTCGACCACATGATTATCGTAGGAGCCACATGGGTGGGACGGATGTGCCCACCACTGTGCCATGTGTATTTTCGACTATATAATTACTATGATTATGCTTTGTAATTTTAATGAGCTAGTGAGCTATTTCGCAGCTGCCGGACCTAATCGTGGCAATAACTAAGGCAATTATCCACCTCTTTAGTACAATGCTTTACTATACTTTCAGTGCCAAAGCTACCTGATTCGTGCACAAAATATAGTAAATATCGAGACCCGGGCCGTGAATGGTTTGAGTAGGTGACAATGAGTAAAATATCAGATTCTTTGGGATTCTATTGTATGTTAATAGACCTAGTTAGTTTGTGTCATGTCTTATTTTTACGAGGTACGCTCGCGGATGCGTAGATTAGTTAACATTTTAATGATTATATTTCCTCCCTCATGCTGCCATAAATCCTAATAATACCCTCATAAACAAACTTAGCGTACTTGTTCGCGACTTTAATACTTCAATGGCGTGTCCATATATTATGCTATTGTCATCATATCCCGTAAAATTAAACTGAATGCTCAGTCCGATCGTCCGATTGCAGTTCCCGAGATTGCATTCCTAGTTTTGCAATTAACCACGTAGTTCCTAGCTAAACCGGGTTCGTTTTTATTATTATTTTAATCCCACTGGTTTCTCGTCTCTCAGTTTTATCTACATATACTAATATCATAAAGAGAAAATAATATTGTAATGAGAGATTGCGAACTTTGAGAGTTTGTATCTATCTGACAGGGATACCTAAATATTACTTTATCGAAACACCTTTCAACGTACGTATCATCGAAGAAATTTCATTTCATTGAAAGGCATTTCTCGCTGCATGAGTTATTTTTTTTGGTAGTCACAAGTCTAACATAACCTAACCTAGGTAATTATTGGTAAAGATATCCCGATAACATCATGGTTTCAGCAGAACATGGCGTTTGATGAAAGGAAATTCGATGAAATGTTAGAATTGATGAAGTGAAATTCGTTAAAAAAGACCCATCCAACAGAGGTAATCTTCGAAACCTCGGAACCTGTTCGAAAAAAGTTTTTTACCATTTAAAAGGTAAATTATTCCGGAAGGACTCAAGCTATTTATTATTTATTTAACGGAGCGAGACGCTAGTTTTTTTTAAATAAAATAGACAATTTCAAGAATGCCACATGTCGCGTGCTACGCCTATTGTGCAATGTAAGTATGTAATTAATGTGTCTAAGCGTCTTAATAACGCTAACCTTCACTTATTCTCTTAGTTATTTACTCATAAACTGTTAGGAACAGTCTAGATAAATATCTGGTTAAATTGGTGACAGCAATATAACAGACGTGTTACGTGTTCAGCCGGTTATTAACTCGGTGATAAATGCGGATGGCGACACGCTTCCAACTGCAGAGTATAATAAAACAATTAGATACATTACTTGCTAACTACTTATTTATAAAAAAAAAACTTTAGGTTCTTTATCTAAGAGCAATGTAAGCCGAAGCGTCGTTTGTTTTGGTATCGCCTCGCCTGACTAGCTCAACTGATTAAATCAATTTGACCTTATTCAGGTTAAACATTCGATACAAAGTGCTAATTTTAAAAACATGGTAAGACCCGCTGACGAGATTCTTTTGACCATTTTAGTATGGCTACAGGTCAGAGATGTTTTAGGAAGGATTGCTAAACTTAGTAAATTAGAACGAGATAAAAAACACGCTATCAAAATAGATGGCTTTGACCTCATGGCTTCAACACACGCTTAGCATTTATCGACGTTAGCTATTGAATCACGCACATCTATGGAGGTACCGGCCAGACGTGACGGTTTGATGACTCAGAGGTCCGAAATTTTATGAATAGCACCCACTGTTGTAGGTATAAACGGTTTTTTTTGTACCCCCGCGCGGTCACAGGAAACGTGACGACGACGATTTGGTTTATATTTAACAATTAACACAAATATACTTACTCACATGTAAATCATGTATGACCTCATGCCAATTGTTTTACAGTACCTATAGAAATACCTAGTTGGTTTTACTTGTAACTACCGGTAAAAAGTTTAGTTGCTGTCATAGTAAAAGGATCTTAAAGGGTGAGTGTTTTCATTTGAAAAAGTCATACATTTTTTAAGGTGAACGACCATAAATGAAAGTATTATATTATTGTTATGATAGATCTATTCACATGAAAATATCGAACTTATCGTAATTTAATACATAATTATATTTATGTAAGTATATTTCAGAGGTCCTCTTAAAAATGATAAAAAAAATATACTTCATTTTGTTCAATCAGCTTGAATTTTGAGTTAGCAATATTTTTATTATAATAAAGCGATTATTTATATTTTTTGTAGAACATGATATTATTGTATATTAAAATTGATCAAACTAATTACATGTAAGTACATTTGGAATAATGTCTTGTAATTGGGTGCCCTATGTAAAAACTTTAAATACAACTCAATTAGTATTATATTAAGTTGTTACAAAATATTCGCTTGTTACAGTTGTCTTAGGTCCTTTTAGATAAAGTAGATATATATTTGCCTTATCGAAAATCTAAATGATTTGCCAACCTCAAGAATAATGGTTGTTCAAGGAAGTTTTAAGAATTAAATCATTGACACTTTTTGTAAGGCCAAATGCATTTTCCTGAGACAAAAATCATTTTGACCAACAAGGATTTTCTTAAGCCTAGTGTTCTCTCATTTGCTTAAATAATGCAAACTGTAGTGGTGAGTTTAACACATAAAAGTACCTACTTACATTTTTCTCATAACTGCATGCTAATGCATGAAATTAACAGTCGAGCATGAAAATTGACTGGCTCATTTCAGAGAAAAAGCAGTCACGCATTTTTAAACTTACACTTACAAACGTAACAACATGTAAGCAAATACTAACTTCAAACTTAAAGCTATAATGAGTTAAAACTTACCTTCATATATGGACCTATCATAAAGAAATTTTTCTAAACGCTTCGCGAAATTGAATTTCACGAAACTCAATAAATAACAAAACGTTAAAGTTATGCACTGGGTACAAAAGTTTCACAGCTGTACTATCACAGATCTTTACAAGCGAAAACGCCACTTAAACAGGCATGCAATCCGCAAAGTCATTAGCACGAAATCACAATTTAGCACATGTTCCAACGATTTTACAAAAACGGTAAATAATTATGCTCCAACAGTGTACTTATTTCTTTTTAGGCATATTTAAATCGCGCGAAATGACCGAACGGAACTTGCGGTTTGAATATAGAACACGCGCTTTTTAAATTCGCGGCGGGAAAATTTGCTTGCGCGCGACGCGAATGTCGTCTGTGTCGGCTCAACGGCGACTGGCTGCACGCGGCTCACTCCGACACTTGTATATTCGCAGCCGCTAAAAAATAAACACCGCGAGAGGTGATGAACGAAGGCCTGCGAAACGTTTCAGAGGAACTGTTATCTAATGTTCGTTTCCAATACACGCCTTGGGGCAAACCGACCGCGTCCTTTCACGTCTTTGACTACGGAAACACGTGTGGATGGAAATTTCTAAGCATACAGGATTCATACATCGACTTTACTATGTCAATGGGAGGCTGTCAGTCAGAAACCCAATGATGCGGCACGGTAAAGCGAATTGACATGCGGATATCGAATTTGTAAGGGTCCGTGATTCATAACTTTCTATAAGCGTGTGACAGAATTTTGTTCTTGTTTGTCGCAGAATGTATGAACCATGCAAAATTCAGATTGGAAACGATTTCCTGAAATGTACCTAATTTTTATCTCACAAGTCAACCACTTCATCATCGAAAATTCAAGATTTTTCAAAACTGACTAGGGTTTATAAGTGCATTAAAATGTCAGACTTAAGTATCTGGTTAAAAGGAGTATCATTCGGGATTATTAAGGAAATAGATACATATAAATTATTGTATTACTTTTGATATAACACATACCTAGTTCACATGACCCACATAAATTAACGTGATTAAATGTCAATTAGCAAAGGAACTTTTCGATACAGTATTGAGAGCAAATTGAGAAACTACAAATGCCCGCCTCTACATGATTTTTATTTGACAATGGCTTTTCTGAAACCATCACGAGTTTCACGAAACGGTCCGTCGAAAGTCGTCGAGGCAAACAATATAAATAACTCATAAATGTTTATACCTAAGTACATAAATATTTTACAGTGCACGTCAACCTTGCGGAGATAATTACGACGACAACTCTTGTAGCTAGCGATAACCTACAAACTCGGTATATGTCAACTGACTCTTAGTCAACACTTCAAAATCATGAGATATGATATTAAATTTACCTTTTCAATTACTTTCGGCACTCTTCTTTTGCTGCCGGGATAGACCTAAATATCGTTTCTGATCTGAGTGCCTTGTTGGTTGAGACTTTAACGCCTGCTGAATACAATTAAAATACTATTTACATTTTTATGCAGGTTTTGAGGTTTGAGGATAACTTAAGTAGCAAGAGTTTTACGCCTTACCACACATTATACCATTGGCGGCGTATAAACACATTCAATACTACCACGAATTTAGTATATGGCACTTGTGTAGTTCATGGCACAGAATGTGCTAAAACCGAGTGGAAAATACATCATCATTCGAAACAAGCTCTTGTTGCCGACTATAATTCTGTACCAACCATCATTCTCTCCGTATCGAGACCAAACTAACAAGTCCGAATACGGTTGGTCTACGTTGAATACAGCGGAAATATTGTTACCACACCAGTGGGGCTAGACAAGTTGCCATCGTTCACGAACGCTAGCGTTAGGTGAACACTGGCGACATGTGTTGTCATTGAAAAATGTATAGGAATGACGTAAGTCACGTGATATATCACTCGTTACAACTGACACGCTGAAAAGTGATCACTATCACTCGCGCTAGTGATAGGTTTGACGACTACGGTCGTTACGCGGTATTATTTTGATACAATTAGATGGCAACTTGTCGAGCCTATTTCATTTTGACAGCGCCAAGTGACAGGTGATCACCAAAATGATCGCCTAACGCTAGCGTTCGTGAACGATGGCAACTTGTCTAGCCCCACAGATTCCGGGGCTCTATTCTACTTGGTAATACCATATTGTTTTTGACATGTTATCGTATTGTTTTTAACTCGGCCGCCGTTACTGTTAAATAAAGCTAATCGCATGCTTATAATCACACTTCACTCTATCACACTAATAATATAAAGTCGAAAGTTTGTGAGTGTGTATGTTTCTTACTCCTTCACGCTGCAACGGCTGGACGGATTTGGATGAAATTTGGAATGGAGCTTATACACTGCAATAACACATGTGTTAAAAAGCAGCCTAGGTATGTATACCTAGGCTGCTTTTTATCCAGGAAAATTTTAAAGTTCCCCAGGGACTAACGATAATCGAAATCTACGCGAACGAAGACGCGGGCAGAAGCTAGTAATTAATTAAGCTAATATGAGCTATTATAAGTTCATAACGTTAATAGGGAATAAGTATGCATCGATTTTTTAAATAGAATTTCGTAACAAAATATGAAAATACCGTAAAAGAAATCACCAAAAGTGAAATTAAAATTAAAATCGATCAAGAAATACGGATGATACTATACAAGCATTTAAACTGCTAATTAGACTGAGAGGTCCGAAGTGCACAGTGACGTCATTCACTGATGGTCCACGTTAAATTCTGTTTTGCTAGAAAGAGATACCTAGCTTATATATCTTGGTTATTTTTATAGCTATTCATTCATCATCATATTCATATATCATAGTTACATGAATCAGCTTTTATTGAAACTGTGAAAAATAAACATGAAGTTTCCCTATTGACGATACGTATATCTACGTATATCTACAGTTGCACCGGGCCTCAAAACTTCAGGTTTCAAATTGGCTTCAATGAAAACTTGCGTAAAATCGGAAGGAACGGTAGAAAATAAGCAGTATCTGTTACAAAACTAGTTAATGGTTCTACTGTTTACTTCCTATGACCAACATCAACATTTGAATTACGTGCAAATGTATGTACTAGGTACTTTTACTTACTTAAATAATGAAACCATTGTACTTCCACAAGCAAATGATGATTTGATTGTGTATTGGCAATCAACGTTGACGTGCATGTGTTTCCTTATAGCTTTGACGTTGTTGTTGCATTTCTTCATTTCCATTTCCTGCGGACAAATCAATATGTTGTTTTTGTTCAATCCAGATAACACTACATAAAATAAAAACATTGTTACAATATGTGTTACCCATAAAGTATTATCAACATGCATTTTGTTGCATGAGTCCTGTTCCCGCAGTTTATAATGTCAATAATTGCGCCAATTATGAATGTTAGGTAGAGCAAATTTTATGCCTGGCCAGTAAATGGGAAAATGGACTTGACAGAAGCGCGTGGAGCTAACCCCATGTGCTTCTCTTTAGTCCATTAGAGAAAATACTCTTTTACCGAACAATTGTCTTAGCGGTTAATATCCATGGACTTATTTCTCTCTTTTCGCGTGAGAAAGTGTGGATAAGGCATCCGTCAACTTCTGACACGTAAATAAGTACGAGAGTGACGGATGTTTCATCCACATTTGACTGAAAGCCATTAATTAAAATTAGAATTTGGAATGGGAAAATGAGGGTAGGTATGTAGGAAGAAAATAATTGCTCTTAAAGCCTACTTTGCCTTATCGATCGGATGGTACAAAGTTGCATGTTCATGTTAAAGAGGTCTTATGCCTTTAAGTGTATTTTCTAACCGCGTGCAAATTGGTTACAGTTAGACCTAGTTCATTCCAACAGCTTTTGTAGGCTTTAACTGTACTCTTGGATCTACAATTGAACTAGTCTGCAGATTGAATCTTTAAACGTTAAATCGATTTGTATCACTATGTATACAAATCGATTTAACGTAACAGTTAAATTTATAACAAATCAAGTAAAATTTCTGATATCTGCTAATTTATAAGTTAGTAATAGTTAGTATAAACGACACAATTCGTTAAAGTTATTTGGTGTGATCAAACAACAGGGCCTTAATATTTTTTTTTTTTATTTGTAGTACACCCAACTCTAACGGAATTGACAGTTTCCAAGCTTAATATTTCCTAGACTGTACCCCAAATCTAAAAATTCATGTTCTCATATAAATAATGTTATTTATGAGGTAGGTATCCAATGATAGCTTACTCGATTTTATAATTTAAAAAACAGGGAGATACCCGAAAAAAATTAATCCTAAATTTTATTTTACTACTTAACGGCTTGATCAAAATGTATAAAATTAAAGTCTACGCCATATTACAGCTTATGTAGTACCAGGACTACCAGGAGACTAGACCAAAAGCAATCGGACAGGCGGACATGGGTAAATTATAAATTCAATGTTGACGTGTTGAAGTATCATTTGGTGAAGTGGAACTGATGATGAAGACCACAGATGGCCACCGGAACTCTTCCGCTTGAAATGTCTTAAAGCTTCATATCAACTAAGAAGTGGGACTACTAGACCAGGGTCAATAATTTTTAAAACCAAAAAAAATAATAGTAGGATGAAACCCATTAGAAAAGGAGGGGAATATTATAAAAATAAAAGGAAAAATAATTTACGGGCGATCTGAGGTCGGGAAGGGGATGGGGGTGAGTTTTTAAGGGTAAAAAACGGTTTTTCTCGATTTCCGGCAAAACTAAAAGTCCTATCGAAAAAAGTCAAATGGCAAAGTTGTAGGTAATAAAAAAATCTAAAACTTTTGTATTTACACTTTTTTCACATAACCTCAAAATTTATGTGAAAAATCCAAAAAACCAAGTTTTTGGTTTTTTATTCTTATCTTTTACAAAAAATTTTTTTTTTTAACGAAATTTGGTGAAAAGTTACCTTTTTATGTCCCAAATATGCTGTAATTTATTTGATTAAAAATATTTATTTTTTTACCTTATTTTGAATTAATATCGAAAAAACACCCTAATTTTCAATCGAAATTCACCCGTCAAAATATCAGCTTTTTTCAAAAAGTTGGTATGGTTTCTGTTCGTTGAAATCTCTACTTTCCGATGGTGAAAAAAAAAAAATATGTTACTACAGTAAATCTTCTCAGAAAATGCAATCATCCATACTGATAATCTGAAAAGACAAAATCGAATTAATAATGCCTTCACTATTTTATCGTAAATAAACTCCCATGAAAAAAAAAATATTAAAGAAATAAATGTCAAAATGTAAAAAAAATATATTATTATTATAACTCTATTAAAAATGTATAAAATATATATGGAAATCGGCCAAAAGTTTGTTATTAAAAATATATCGAATACTGGTTAGGCTAACGGTTGTAACAGCTGCTACGAAATATATAGTATATAATAGTAGGTATGTATGTAGTAAGACCCAGACCCGCCTAGCCCCTTCCCCACTTCTCCACGAAATACCGTGTATACCTATATATATAATAATAAAAATATTATATGCGTAGATGCCTATTTATAACTATTTTAAGATAAATTATATATACCTGAGTAGATATACCTGAGTGACCTACGAAAAATTGTAGCCCATCAAAAGGTATTTCGTGGAGAAGTGGGGAAGGGACTAGGCGGGTCTGGGTCGTACTACATACATACCTACTATTATATACTATATATTTCGTAGCAGCTGTTACAACCGTTAGCCTAACCAGTATTCGATATATTTTTAATAACAAACTTTTGGCCGATTTCCATATATATTTTATACATTTTTAATAGAGTTATAATAATAATATATTATTTTACATTTTGACATTTATTTCTTTAATTTTTTTTTTTTCATGGGAGTTTATTCACGATAAAATAGTGAAGGCATTATTAATTCGATTTTGTCTTTTCAGATTATCAGTATGGATGATTGCATTTTCTGAGAAGATTTACTGTAGTAACATATTTTTTTTTTTCACCATCGGAAAGTAGAGATTTCAACGAACAGAAACCATACCAACTTTTTGAAAAAAGCTGATATTTTGACGGGTGAATTTTCGATTGAAAATTAGGGTGTTTTTTCGATATTAATTCAAAATAAGGTAAAAAAATAAATATTTTTAATCAAATAAATTACAGCATATTTGGGACATAAAAAGGTAACTTTTCACCAAATTTCGTTAAAAAAAAAAATTTTTTGTAAAAGATAAGAATAAAAAACCAAAAACTTGGTTTTTTGGATTTTTCACATAAATTTTGAGGTTATGTGAAAAAAGTGTAAATACAAAAGTTTTAGATTTTTTTATTACCTACAACTTTGCCATTTGACTTTTTTCGATAGGACTTTTAGTTTTGCCGGAAATCGAGAAAAACCGTTTTTTACCCTTAAAAACTCACCCCCATCCCCTTCCCGACCTCAGATCGCCCGTAAATTATTTTTCCTTTCATTTTTATAATATTTCCCTCCTTTTCCAATGGGTTTCATCCTACTATTATTTTTTTTCAATTTTTATTATTTTTAAAGGCTTCTACCCTGGTCTATACATATTATGATCACAAAAAGTACAAAATAAAATAAATGTTTTAAAAAACAAAAAACTGCCTTCCACAACGCATTTATTTTATTTTACTGCATATCTTTATCTTCAATGACCTATGCTTCTTATTTAATACCATCAAGGCGTGGCGAGTGGCGTCACTTTTGGCTGTCGGTTAAACAGAATAATGACCTAAGCATAGCACCGGACAGATTGGCCTTAAAATAAAGTGGCCTTTTCTCTGCAGTAGGAGGATGAAGGATAACGAAGATTTACAATCCTTAAAAACAACAGTTTCCTTCTTACAATCGATGAGACTGCGAATTTCTAGCAAAAGTTCTCGGATTCCGTTAATTTTTAGGCACATAGGTGAAAAGCAGTGAATTCTATATAGCCCCGTCCTCGAATCTGTAAGATAGCGACAGAAATTTGGACAGTCGTCGGTCGGCTCATGAGGCTTGTCAACATAGTGAAGGACGCTGCATGCTATCAGGCTGTTTATTTATTTGGTAAATTGCCAGTATAAATGAAAACAATATTTAACAGTAAATTTTCAATACAAGACTCATAACATAACTTTTAAAAACACTCCTCTAGTCAGTGACAGATTTTATGGCAAACATCTCGGACACTGAATAATTTAATTTGGGTTATATTTTTTAATTATTTTGATAAATTAAGTACCTTGGTTAAGTTCCCCATTCGGCACAAAGTAATTTGTTAATGGATTAAAAAAATATATCAAAAAATAGCATCCCTAAAGGTAAGTTGCATTCTGCGATAGCTAAGTACTTGGTCAGCCGAGGATGGTGCGATCTGATAATATCACTGGAAATTGAAATCTCATACATACAGGCTTGCCTTGCCTAATTTAGGGAGCAGTTGGTATACGTTACACATTCCTTTATGCCTTTATATGTATAAGAGGATCGATCTCATCATATCGGCCTCCCGCGATCTTTAATTACCAGTTTCTTGCTGAACCCTGTTTATTATATACTAATATATTTCCAAATTACTTTTAGCACTATTGAGCTGATGAAAATGACTCATTTCTACGCAGTATTCTTTTGCAAATGTTTGCATCGTCAGATATTTTACACATTTACATTTGCTGTAGAATTTGCAATGATACATTACATACATTCTGCCCTCCTTAGAAAGGACGCATATCTCATAGAACCGCGTATGTATAGGTGACCTTATTTCTAAAGTTAGAAGGTTCAATTTGCTTTCACAATCGAATGGCACATGCGTCCATTTTATTTAGAAGGGCATCATTACCTCTTTATTTAGACAAACATGGATGGTATGATCACTTCACATACCTACGTAACTTCGTGGACAAGGACCGCGCATTAGGTGGATTTGACTTGGGTTGGGTCCGGCCTGGCCGTACTGCTCGAGTGAACCAGTGTATAGCAAACTCAAATCAATGTGGGTATATGCATATTATGTATACACAATTAATCTTGTTTATGATTGTATATCAGTTTGGCGGTGGCTTCTTGAGTTTCCAGCATTCAATTCAGAAACAAAAACAAAAACCATTAAATAATATTAAGTGCCTAATTTAAAGATCGGGATTTTCTATCCATTGTCTTGTTGAAAATTTGTATTTTCTAAGAAATACTTAGATATCATACAAAATAGAATTTTACAGGGCAGCGAAATCACTGACCTTGGGTTTTTACCAGTAAATTTAATAAAGAAGAGAGAATGGTTATGTAAGTTGCATGTGCAAGAAAGAACGAGCCGTTAACCTGGAATTTGGAAACGATAATCTTGAACTTACAATCGACATCGTTTACGCAATATTGTAAACAACTGACTGGTTTCTCTGTATATCGCTTTATTTGGTCTGTCTTAATCTTGCTTTACTAAGAATAAACCAATTACTTGATATCTACTCGAAAATCTACTCCAATATAGAGCGCAACACGCCCTCGCTTCGCTCCGGTTTAAAGTTAATAAATATACGGTTCGCGTAGAAGTATCGTTTATCGTTATTCCCTCTAATAGAACGTAAGAACGTAACCTATGTGCTATTACAGACTATATACAAAAATGGGCCGTTGTACAAAAACAAGTACTTTAAATATACTATAACTAAATATGATTTCATGCTGCAAAATAAGGAAAGTATTGTTTACGATGAAAAATAATGATTTTATATAAATACTTAATGCTATTTTAATGCTAGCATAACATTCATTTATGTACTTACAGTATGTTTAAACTACTTAAAGAAATCAAAAGGGCCCGTTTGTTTGGCAAAGGGTTTTATATCTTTGTGGCAAGTTTTATACAGATCCGTTCAGCCGTTCTGGTGTAATTGAGTAACAAATATTAGCAAGACAAGATAGGTAGTATAGATCTAGATTATCCAATCAAAATAGAGCTCCTAAGAATTACAACAAAGCCAACACAAAAAAATTCAACATACATTCCTAGTGTTGCGATTAGATCAAATAAGAACATTAACGCCGACTTTTACGACTTTTTAACTCGTAAGCCGTCAGTTATAATTTACGTCCGGAGCAGAAAAGCGTCTATTCCCGTATTGCTATAGTAAAACGTCAGGAGTAACAGCCCAGCCTGCCACACGCCAATGTAAATATTATGATTTTGACGCGAGTTTGTACAACATGTCAGAAATGAGCAGTGGTGTTATTTTTTTCGAAGCAAACGCGAGCAGGCCAAGCTGTGCCAAGGTCGTAGACACATAGCGCCGGGCGATTCTAGTGCACGCACAGGTCAAGCTAGGCTAGTCTTATCGAGCTCGCTTTACGGTGTTAAATAATAAAACATCATAAGTCAAAGTAAAAGAAAAGAAAAAACTTCATCCGGCTTTTATTGTTTTAATAGTAATCAAGCTTATATGATTATGAATTGGCAAAGTCCTACAATAATACATCCTGTATTTAATGAAAGAAAAAAATGCATTTGCATTGAAAAAAAAAATTATAAATAATTTATTTGGCACATAAAAAAAAACAGTTGCAGCATTGCAGTGTTTTTTTCCTTAAAAGTAAATAAATTAACGAGGTTGTGCCCGTTGATGTCGTTTGGTTCCAAAACCTTAACCCTTCATAGATAGGTCAATTATCAAATCTGGTACCTACATAGT
This sequence comes from Acleris laterana, assembly GCA_963966035.1. Classification (NCBI taxonomy): domain Eukaryota; kingdom Metazoa; phylum Arthropoda; class Insecta; order Lepidoptera; family Tortricidae; genus Acleris; species Acleris laterana. The sequence goes on along the minus strand of OZ014445.1, from coordinate 7,535,296 downwards.
ATTTTGTAGGTAAAAAAAAATAAAAATAAAATAAAATAAAGTTTATTTGGTTAAACAATAGGAGTGTACATCACAATAAGGTTGGGATCTCCTATTAAGTATTTAAATACTTGTATCAGGAGAACCCGCTCTTCCAAATACAATGGGTTTAACAAACTTCCTATAATTAGAACATTTGCATAACAAAGAATTAAAAACAAGAAAGGCAAAGAGTAATATTACTAAGACTTAATTAATACTAGGTAATATCCCTAATTAGGGACTCTTCATTTGATCTATGTGATCTCTAAATTTTGTGAGTGTGTGTGTGTGTGTGTGTGTGTGAGTGTGTGTGTGTGTATGTGTCTGTGTGTGTGTGTATGTGTGTGTGTGTGCGTGTGCGTGTGTGTATGCTTGTGTGAGTGTGTACGTGCGTATGGGTATGTATATAACTGGGACACTCAATTATAGTTTCAATTAATTATGAGACTATAAGGAGGTTCATTTTGTTATAATATAGGTTATAAATAAATAAATAAGTAGTAATACCTGTGACTTATAACTTACAAGCAGCTCGAGCGAGTTGATGCGTTAGAGTACAGTTGGATAGTTATGTGTGTGTGGGAGTGTGTGTGTGTGTGTGTGTATATGTGCGTATGGGTATGTATATAACTGGGACACTCAATTATAGTTTCAATTATGAGACTATAAGGAGGTTCATTTTGTTATAATATAGGTTAAGTATAGATAAATAAATAAGTAATAATACCTGTGACTTACAACTTACAAGCAGCTCGAGCGAGTTGATGCGTTAGAGTACAGTTGGATATGTGTGTGTGTGTGTGTGTGTGTGTGTGTATATGTGTGTGTAAATTACAGCCTAAAGTCAGTCGTCTCATTATTACGACTAATCGCTACGAGATAAGAATTGTTACATAGTTGTTGTATTATATAAGTATATTATATTATTTGAATAAGCAAACCAAACAACAGAGATGTGGAGATAAGTTAACCATAGCTAATCTGGGAGAGAAGAGCTTCAGATTCGTCATATGAAAGATCTCTAAGCCATTCTATAATCTTCTTTTTGCAGTCGTACCGTTTAGTTGAGTAGATTTTAATTTTTTTATTTATCCTATTATAGATATATGCAGACTGCACACAGTATTGTCTCCTTGCGAAGGCCGATTTCCTGAAGGGGACCGGTGCAGGCGCAAGAGTTCTCCTTCCTTCTTTAGATGGTTTAAATGGCAGTTGGCTATGAAGCCTTAACACCACCGAGAATATGTAAAGCTTGCGCATGCTCAGAAGCTCACAAAGTTTATAGAGTTCCGAGGTTGGGAATCTATACGATTTGAAAAACATGGTTTTAAGCAAATGTCTCTGGGCTCTCTCAACTTCAAGAAATTTACATTTAGTTGCGCCTCCCCAAACTGGAATGCAGTAGGTCATTATGGATTGTGCTAGTGCGGTGTAAATTTGTTTAAGCAGATTAGTGGTCGTGATGTGTCTTAGGTTTTTGAACAGCCAGATCAGTTTGCGTATTCTATTATTGATGTATTCTAAGTGTGAATGCCACGATAGTCGTTGGTCGAAAATAATTCCCAAGTACCTAGTTGTTCTTACTTTTTCCAGCATTACGCAGTCACAGGTTGAGTTAATAGAGGGATTACATTTATGTATTCTAAGTTTAAGGTTTGGGGGGGGTTGTGAAGTGACATTTTTGCTAAAACAGATGTAATTTGATTTTTCGGAATTAAGAGTGAGTAGGTTTGAAGTTAGCCAAAAGTTAATCTTAACTAGGGTTTCCTCTGCAATGGCAAAGACCGATTCCCAGTTCTTACCAGAGAAAGTAACAACTGTGTCATCCGCATAAAGTATAATATGACCATCCCTGGAACAAACGTCAGCAAGGTCGTTTATATAAGTAAGGAATAGGGTCGGTCCCAGGACACTGCCCTGTGGGACGCCAAAGGTGACCTCTGATTCTGCACTTACACAATCTCCGACTTTTACTCTTTGATTACGGTTTCTCAAATAATCCTTGAGTAACTCCAGGGGTCGTCCTCTGATGCCATAGTGTTCAAGCTTGCGTACAAGAGTTGGGTGAGAGACCGTGTCGAATGCCTTTTTTAAATCTAAGAAAACCGATAAGCATTTATTACCTTTGTCTACTTCATTAGAGATTAGAGTTGCTAAGTTAAGTACTGCATCTTCAGTTGACTTGCCTTGCCTAAAACCGAATTGAAATTTATAAAGTAAGTTGAATTTATTAAGATAGTTTATTAGTCTGTTGTTGATAAGTTTTTCTATAATTTATAATTTTAGATATTGCCGTTAACACCGAAATTGGTCTGTAATTATTTGGCTCGATTCTCTCACCAACCTTGTACACAGGCGTGACTAGGGCATTTTTCAGAGCAGATGGAAAACATCCCCGCGCAAAGCAGAGATTTGCAAGGTGAGTGATGATAGGTATAACAATGTGTTTACAGAGTTTCAAAAACTTTGTTGGCACACCATCACAGCCAGTGGCACTATCTGATTTTAATGTCATTAAGATGCAAGTTACTTCTTGTGGATCAGTATCTAGTAGGACAAAAGATGAAATGGGGTTGTAGTTAGAACTGTTTGTGTGAAAGGTACTGGCTGTGTGCATGTGACTATTATTAGAAATTTCAGAGGCAAGTTTTTTCCCAATACTAGAAAAGTAGTCGTTAATGTGATTGATAGATTCTAGGAGAGTAGACTTATACTTCATAAGTTCAGTGTTATGAGTTTTAACTGCTCTGTAATTTGTAATGGTTTTTATTGAACTCCAAAGTGCTTTAGAGTTCTTAAGATTACTGTTTAACAGTCCCCGCTCGTAGTTACGTTTAACCTTCTTGATCAGGTTATTAGTGAAGTTACGATACCTTTTGAATGTGGTCCTCAGGACCCCGTTTTCTGGATTAGACCTCAGTTTAAGCTGCATCTTATTCCTATTCCTAATACAACGCAAAATACCTGGCGTAATCCAGGGTTTAATGTTTCTTCGATTCCTAGGTATCACTTTTTTAATCTTGCTCTCATCTAGTGATTGGTTTAATTTGCTAATTAATTGCTCAATTATAAGGTTGGGATCATTACAAAAAAGAAGCAATTCTAAGTTTTTATCTAGAAGCCTTACCGCCGCCTTTTCATAATCAATTTGCTCAACAGTTTTGAGAGAAGGTGTGTCATTAACAAAACAGTCTTCGAGAGCTAGAAAAATAGTGCTATGATCCGTGATGGATGTGTTTAGGACTGCTGTGTGTGCATTTATTTTATTCTTATTGATTTTTAACATGATATGATCAAGACAACTTTCGCCTCTAGTTGGTTTTAGGAGCCCTGGTAAGATGCCATATTGGCTTAGCATATTAAGATAGAGATGTCTATTTGCGAAGTCATGATGATGTTCATTTGTACGTGACAGTAAATTTATATTTAGATCCCCTGCGATAATTACAGTGTATGTAGAATTTATTGTATCTAGGTATAGGCTTAAAGAGTTTATGAAATTTTGGGCATTGAGGTTAGAGGGCGAGCGATAGATTCCAAGTATAATAACGTCACCAAATCGAGCCTCAATGCAGGATGCATGCTCAAGCTTGACTTCCTTTAAGTTGGAATTAAGTTTATCCTTAGCATAGATAGCTACTCCATCGTTTTGGTTGAGATTATGTATAGTTGATGTACATGTGTAGTTCGATAAAAGCGGTATTGGTTTTAATGAATTTAATCGACATTCCGTCAGAATTAGGACATCCGGCTCTAGATTAAGATGCGCGAGAGTTATTTGAAAGTCGCTGAAGTTGCCATATATACTCCGAATGTTTTGTGCGATAACAGTTAGTTTTAGGTTTGCATTCGGAAGCTGCTTGCTTAGGTCCTGAGGTTCACACTCAAAAGTTTGGGCTATTTCTGTGTTATCAATTTCGTCAAGTATGTCTAGTTGGCTAGTGAATGTGAATAACATTAATAAAAACATGATGGGTAGCCAAATGTTGGGATGAATTAAGTTTGAGTTTAATGAGTTTAATTAATTTAATGAAGTTAATAAAACTAATGCGATTAATGCGGCCCGTGGTATCTGTATATACGAGAGTTGAGTGGCTAGCTTTATAGTCTGGATTTATTTTATAATTAGTGTGTGAGTTAAGAGTGACTTTGAGGATGTGTATAGACTGTTGTTTAGTAGTGTGTGTAAGAGTGTGTGTGCGAGTGTGTATGAGAGTGTGTTTTAGAGTGTGATTGTGTGTTAGTTTAGAGTTGTTTATGTGTGTAAGTTGGGAGTACATTTTGAGTGGTTCCAGTAGGAGGATGCACTCACAAGTACTAGGATCGCATGAATACGACCATCTTATCGAGTAGACAATTATGAACATAAATGAAAATTTAAAAAATACAAAAAAGGTAGACGACCAACGGAGAGTCAAGTGGAGGTTTGCGTTACCATGGGAACATGAGGCAAACAGTGTTAATTTTTTATGTTGTCGTTGAAGAACAAAGATCGAGCAAATCAAATTTAAAATTAAAGTCTTCACTCCATAATTACCAGGGGAGCATAACCTTATGAGAGATTGAAGGACACTGTAGCTATAGGAATACATAAAAAAGAGGCAACTCACCACGATGATCAATGTCTTTGAGATGTAGTTACCAGGGTTACATAACAAAGAAAGGCTTAAAAGTACTAGTCAGTTTCCATTAGAAATGCGTTCAATCTGCGATTCGCTCGTGACCTCAATAACCTGAGAGTTGTCCTCTTTCCTTAGAAAGACCCTGCCGTAACTAGTCCAGCAGTGCTTGAAGGTCTTTGTTTTCTTTAGCTCCCTAGCTAGGAAATAAAGCCGGGCCGCTTTAGGAGACAACTGCTCTGCAACAAAAATCGGGGTATCCGGGCTCGTTTCAATCCCTAGATGCTTGGCACTGAGTTTGTAGGTACTTCTTAATTTATGTGAAATCCCATGAGACTAAAATTAAGTCCTTTAAGGTTAAAGGTCAAAGAAAAATTCACGAATAACATTCCGAAAAAATCTGTTACAAAAGTTAGAAAAGCTGGATTTTTTTTTAGGTGTAATCGGAAATGGGAAAAATGTATGGTCTAACTAAGCTAATTGCGGAACTGTCTATTTTGGCAACGGTACGTCAGCGGCTCTAGCTACGTAACCGAAGAGGTCAAAATGATCTGCACTCGACTCTACTGTCAAGAGAATACGTCGTGTCTAGATCATTTGAGCATGTTATTCTGCTTAGCTACTTTTGATGGCTGACTGTACACAGTTTTATTTACGAACATACAAAATAATTATCATAAGTACACAACGGGTAACGTGTATCACAAACTTAACAAGATTTTTGGGTAGTTCCGTAGTCAAACTAGGTAGGTACCCCTTTAGTTTCACCATGACCATCTGTTTGTCTGTATCGCATACTATCGTCACACTTATACATATACGAGTATGTTATAAACTACTTACTTTTAAATTTGGGTAACCGTTTATTAATAATGAAAAAATAAACCGAAAAAAATCTCAAATGAAAGCATAAAAGTATAACGAATTTAAAACAAAAATTATCACGTCGAAGTAGACTTTTTTGGTAGGTACTTGAGTTGCAGGCCGAAAAAATGTTTAGTTACTTACTGAAAATCAAGAAGATAGCACCAAATACGTTGTAGAAAAAGAGCTAATACATGTGGTGTTCAGAGGTAGGTACATTTATGTGTTTGTTTTGTCGTAATGGTCACGGAACCTTACACTGAACATGGAACGATATTGGCTTACCCGATTTTTCAAGTAAAACAACTCGAAATCAACAAACTAATATGGATCACGTCGTGACATGAAGCTTACAATAAAATATAATTTCATTTAATTTTAAAACTACAAAAATCTCACATTCTATAAATACAAAAAGATTTCCCGTACCGGGAATCGAACCCGAGCCTCCTGGGTGAAAGCCAGGTATCCTAGCCACTAGACCATACGGGAGATGTTGGGAGAATCAAATTAACAATACATAATCTAATGTAGTAATATAATTTCACAGTCCAGCAAGGTCACCACGGAAACAAAATGAAATTAAATCATGTTCATTATAGTGATCTGGCGTACGTTTTTTTAGACACATACGTACTTTAATATATTTCCAATTACCTATTTAGAATGTGACATAAAATTACAACTTTATACTAGGTAGAGGCATAGTAAAAACGAGGCTACACTCGTTAAGGGCCACTTGCACGAAAAATTTAACCCTGGGTTAAGGCACTAACTCGAGTTAGTAGACGTCAGATTCATACGAGAACTGTCATTTTAACTCGGGTTATTGTCTTAACCCAGGGTTAAACATTTCTTGCAAGTGGCCCTAAGAATGCATTTGATTTAGTGGAGTTTTTAAACTACAGTTGTAAAAGACATCTAGCGGATTTTATTTTAACTACTGCGTTCTCAAACCTCTCGCTACCGCCGTAGTTAACGTTGTCGTTCATCTACTCAACGAGAGATGGCGCTCTGAACAACTCAGAGCGCAGTGTCTAATTTCCGACCCATGTTCGGATCCCCCGGAAACCGGATCCTGTATCCGCCTTTGGTAGGTATCCTGGAATAAAGCCCATTTTCACACATTCTTTGGTTTTGATTTTTATGTGTCTTATTAATTTTCTGTGCACCACTGTAGTGTGTATAATATAATTTCTGATTGATTAATTTTGGTCGACTGGTAAGTGTTCCCCATTTTCGATTTCGATTCGATTTGATTCGATAAATGTGCTACTTAGTTATTTAAAGGGATAGTTTATCAATTTGGTGTATGGTTTTTATTTATTGATAGTTAGAAACAAGGTGATTTGTCACCAGTCTCGTAGGTTTTCGGATACAATTCAACTCCGAGTTAAGCAACTTATCTTTTAGCGCAATATGGGATTATAACATTTGCTGGTGACTGTACGAGGGGCGGCTGAAAAGTTCTAAGCCTAAGGCAGAAAAAAAATGTTCAGTTTTTTTTTACTATTTTTATTTTTCAATATAATCTCCCTCTAATTCAATGCATTTATTACATTTTTTAAATAATGCTTTTAGACCGTTAAAAAAATAAGTTTTATTTTGGCTGTCGAAATGTTCCTGTACAGCCGCCTTCATCTCTTCATCACTGCCAAATCGCTTTCCCCTTAAATCTTTCTTCAAATTGCTGAATAGAAAATAATCACTAGGGGCCAGATCTGGACTGTAAGGTGGATGATCAATTTCCTCGAAGCCAGTTTCCTTCAGAGCAAGCTTGGCAACACGAGCGGTGTGAACGGGGGCGTTGTCTTGCAAAAACAAAATGCCTTTGCTCAGTTTGCCCCTTCGTTTCTCGACTATGGCTTGTCGCACTTTTCTTAATAGCTCAGCATAATAAACTGCATTTATTGTAGAGCCTTTCGCCAAATAGTCTATTAAAAGAATGCCATCGCAATCCCAGAACACGGTGGCCATTAGCTTAGACGCCGATCTTTGAACCTTGAATTTCTTTGGCGGCCTTTCACCCTTTTCGATCCACTGCATAGATTCAGACTTCGACTCTGGATCATACTGTCTGATCCATGTTTTATCAACAGTTACTATGCGGGAACAAACTTCATCTAAACCTTCTTCACATAATTCTAAAAATGCCTGAGAAGTTTGAACACGACGTTCTCTATCGAAAGCTGTGAGCATTTTCGGCACCCAACGAGCACTTACTTTTGTCATATGCAAATGTTGATGCAAAATCTCTCCAACTCTTTCCTTACTAATACCTAAGGCTTCAGCTATTTGCCAAACCTTGATTCTCCGATCCTCTAATACTAACTTTTTGACTTTTTCAGTATTTTCTTCAGTCACAAGTCACAACCGATATTGGCCTTCCTGAGCGAGGATCGTCTTCGATCGACTCCCGTCCAAGTTTAAAAAGTCGACTCCGTTTTTTAACAGTGGCATGAGAAGGGCCAGATTCACCGTAAATACTAGACATTTCTTCCAAAATTCTTTTCGGCAATTTGTCACTTTTCGTGAGGAACTTAATGACTGCACGGTGCTCAATTTTCGTGATATGCGTTGATAATTCACACATGATGACCTTTAGCGTCGGATATCTCGAGATGTAATAAACAAAAGACGACATTTTTTTCTTTTATTTATTAACTTTTTAAATGGTCTTTTTAGTGGCCAGTATCGCTAACGCATATGCAACCTCAAAATACCTTAGGCTTAGAACTTTCACTGATAGAAACTTTTAGTAAAGCTTATTCAGAATCATTTTAATGCCTACAAGTGCCTATTTGTATAGTGTAAATAGTAAATAGTCTTTATTGTGTTTGGTGTGGAATCATACATTTTCATTTCTTTTACACAACAAAAGAAAAAGGAAGAAAAAAAGGATTTTTATTTGTCGGTGTTCGGTTATCCATTTGCGTTAAATATCCAAGCTTCTGTATAAATATACTCCACTAACGAGACCCATCACATACGGATTCAGAGTTTCATCAACACGGCTCCCTATTGACATTTGGGCACGAAACCCTAAAAATAATAAGGGTACATCCAACTATTCGCCAGACGAATTCTACTTACATTTTGTTTTTTAAATTATATGATTTATGTATTCCCCATTTTACACGCACGCGACAGACACCTAATAACTTAATAAGTCTCGTTACGGTCACACACGTGCATTGTTTTAAAACAGTGTTATCACATAGGTACAAAGTACATAGTAAGTAAATGTACTTAAACTTAAAGGTAACTGACCGACGCTAAATGGCGTTGCGTGTGTTAAATCACTATTGCGGAAACATGAAAGAAATCGCTTCCTATCATTATTAAGTACCTATAGTACGCTAAACATCGTAAGTGTTCATATTCATGGTTGCTAGATATTCAATACTGTTAAATGAAGGTGATTTTTCTGGGTCAAAACAGAATAACGTATCGAAGTTTCGCTTAATTAATCCACTATGTTATGGAGTGACACCTATGCGCAGTGGTAGAGTGACTTACTCGTTGTTTTAATACGAAACCTGAAACAGATGCTTAATCACTTTGGTTTCCCTTCTAGACGAGAAATCTTCCGCCTTTTACTAAAGCTTTCCGCGGAGGGAAACCCTCAAATAAGTGTTACCTCAAATTAATGTTTGATCCATATTTATCCACCGCGATAAACGTGACGATAATAGACCGTTGGTGGGGTAATATGATCGTTATTGGCATCGAGCTCCACCATGCATTCGTTCGTTCCTAATGAATCTCGTAAATTCACGTCATCGTTCGTTCTGTGGAGCTGCAAGTTGAATTCTATGCGAACTGCATTCTCTGCGGAGCTCAAATAAAATACTAAAATTTAGGTATATGTTCAATCAACAGCATAAATAAGTGATCATTTCTGTACCTTGTCGCTTTCAATCGTTTCACAATTTTGTATAACATTTCAAACACGACGTTAGAAAGACAAGGTACATAAATTATCACTTATTTATGCTGTTGACTGTACCGCGTTGGCCTATGTTGACCACTTTATTCTGTCGTTGGCGTTCGACGAATGCAACTTGGTTGCAACTTGCACTAAAGACTGTCAGTACCTGTTATAACATTACATACTAGTTACACCATAACCTTGATTGTCAATGCATTCAATGCATTAACCGCACCATTAAATAAAATCTGTATCTACACTTAAATAAAAAACACTGTAATACTGAATTAAAGACATATTACTTGCTTCTTTAAACACCGACACATAAAACTACAAGTAGCTTGCCTTTCATTTGGAGTTAGAGTGTTTTGCTTCTAAGGTGCAAACATATAATATACGCCGCACGCGCGCGGAACCACTTGCACGAAGTTCCGTGTCGGTGGAGGATTCTATTAACCTGCAGTTTGTGTTCTGTTAAAGGTGGCTTCGAGTATTCAATCTATCTGTTTTGTTTTTTCTAGTAAAAAAGTAATGACATATCTGGGTAAATTTTAAAAACTCAAGCTCATTTAGAACTCAATTAAAAATTCCCTATTTTTTTCCTTAGTTTAACGAAAACTATTTAGTCATATGTTTGTGTCACAACAGAAGAAAAGTAAAGTATCTATCTTTCATTTTCCAACGAGTAATGGCTATCGCGGCTCCGTCCGCGCAGAAAAATAAAACAAAGCCTATGTTACTCAGGGATAATGTAACACTCTAATGGTGAAAAAAAATTAAATAGGTTCAGTGGCTTTTGAGTTTATTAATTACAAACATACAAAAATACAAATTTCCTCTGTATAATATAAGTGTTGATAAGATATTATACCAGTACATAGCTTGCTGCGTTTTTTTTTAATTTTAAACAGTGTGTTTTAGAGTTTTACGAATGTGCAGGTGTCTACTTTGATTACACACTGTAAAGGTCTAAAAACACTGGTGATTATATATTTTCAGTGACGCGATCAGGTAACGCGCGGTAATTGGGACACTAGTTAAATATATCTCCAGTCTTTATTTAAAAATATTGGAAAAATTTCAATTTTAATGAACTAATTACAGTGGGATAGTTTTTGAAAAAGTCCTTCCGACTCGGGTGAAGTCGGGTAGACTCGCAAAAGAGCGTATGAGAGCGAGTGAGAGAGAAGTACATAACCGAATGTGGTTTTAAGAGCTTTCGCACTGTAGAGGTAATGTACATTTATCTTGCATTTCAGTGTCTGTTTTTCTTTCCTGAGGCCCTTGCCAGGATGCTTAACGTTAACTAACGTTTCTATTCGTTTAGTTTTTAAACCAACGCGTCACTGGTAGATGACGTGAGACGAAAAGTCACGTGACGTTTAAAAACAAAACGAATAGAAACGCTACTTGCGTAATGCATCTTGGCACATATTAGTATAGAGCGGACATTATTTGATTTTTACTCCTTTTTTTACATCGACGATCTTATTATGTATCCATTATTGCTATGCGACATACACGGTGGGGCCTGTAACTAGAGCAAAAATTTAAAATGTACATTCTTCTCCTCAAACTACGCAACGTTTGTTTGACGAAAAAACTTGCGGTTTGAATTTTATTACATTTTAAAGTTAATTCGAACACGCAATGTACTATGAAATTGATTATGAGTGTAGAGTGACTAGACTGACAGGCGATGTCAATTAGACGGAGTTTTAAGTACATTGAAAATACTATTTACTTTGTTTGAAAAAATAACAATCTAAAAACTTTATGATTTTAAAAAGCTGCTAATCAAAAGTTGTCTAGTTTGAGGAGTAGAATCTACGTTTGAATTTTTTGCTTTAGTTACAGGCCCCACCGTGTATAATAAAGTAATTTCCAATACGACATAAATGACTACTACTAACTACTACGATGTATTTTTAAAGCGTCAACTCGTGGTTCTATCTCGTTTGTCACCTAAACTCGAAATAAGAGACTATGTTTCACCATAGCAAAGCCCATCTCGTTTCGATATCTTACATAATCGTATGTACTGTCGAAGCTGTGTTAATGCCAAAAAACATTTGTTGGAATATAAGAAGAGCCTACCTACGTTGAAAGTTAATTGCGAATAAAAAAACCAAAAAAAAAACATTTTATTGATAAGATTTTTCAGCTACAAATCTTATCTGAATTTACTATTACAGGCACTTGGGTCTCTTTTATTGTATACTTTTAACTCTACTTAAGAGCTAAATCATAGCGTGACTATATACGATAACATGTCAAAAACAATATAATTTGACCAAGTAAAATATATAAAGCTCCTGTACAGGGCAAGGGTTAATTCATAACGATTCTAAAAACGATGTTTTTTGGTTGGTTATAACAAACGTTGTCGTTTTGTAATCAATATTCGGTACTGCTAACTTGAAATACGAGTCGCAGAAAAATTCAATAACTTATTAATTTAATCTTTCTTCTTTCACGTAAAATTCATATTAAAGCGAACACCAGTCATAGCTGTTATGTGAACATAATCATAACACACGTAGGTACCGTCAACGGGGTTACTTTGATTTACGGGGTAACATTGCCCATCCCAAAAACTAGTTTTAATATTCAATTATTCTATTAAATGTTTCATCAGGAGCAAACTACTTATATACTTAGTTATACAATTATTTAAATTATTTAAGAAGATTACCACTAAAATTGTTGTCGTTTTAAGGGTGAGCAATGTTACCCCGTAGGTAAATCGAAGTAACCCCAGTTAACCGGTACTTAATTTTTAAAGGTCGAAAAGACGGCCATATTGACATATACAATCTACATTTATTTTATATATTGCTTGTAATTTGAGACTCGACTGACACCCAAGATTTTTTACCAAATAAAGGTTTGGTATATACCTACCTATTTTGGTACAGTCCGTAGGAGAATAAGGTGGACAGTCCAGAAGCTCAAAATCATCTAGATATACATTCACGATTCTATTGGCAAGAGAATAGGATCGTGTGTAGACATTTGAGCTCTTTCACTGTCCAACCACTTCTGCTGCTGACTGTACGTGGAGTTCACATAAATGTAAACATTTGGTTGGTTTTAGTGAATTGTGTATAACTCCTTGTTTGCTTTTAAAGGTTCAGTGGATTACATGGTTGATGGTCAGCAAGAGAGCCTAGTGTTACCTTTTTATTTTAGTCGACCTGGATCAATCGTTCAGTAATTAACAACTAGCGTTGCTAGATTGTTTATGAGTCGGGATTTTGAAAGTTTTTAGTGAAAAAAGCTATATTTTTTTGTCGTAAGCGGGACATAGTAAAACGCGTTTAAATATTTACCTTGACTTTCATATTACGTGTACGTGACAATAGATAGCAAAACTAGCCATAGAAAATGTGTTTAAAATTTTCCACACATGTCTGTGCCATCCGGCCGCGCTTATTCAGCCCGCTGCACACACGGTCGAGTTATCCCCAAAAAGCGGGACTGAGCTTGTCCCGCGCGGGACATAATATAATATGGATAAAAAACGGGACATCCCGCCAAAATCGGGGGCGTCTGGCAACACTGGGCTACAGGCTCTACCATTAACACCCATTAATAACTTGATTGGATTCGGCCGCAAAAATTAAAGAGTTTTAAAACACAGAGTTTTACTTGCCCATTGTGTTCTATGGTTGACAATGAGATTCCGTGACCGTACGCTTATTACGTATTATACGCATAATATAAGGTAGGTGTGTCCGAATTAAAGGTGTGTGAGAACTCGTGTAACCTGCTAGATCTATGATGCTAGGCAGTCGCTTTTTGAATCCCATCAATAAAATCATGAGAATAATGGAAAATTAAGTCACGAGGTAATATCATTTACGAGTGGGTTTGAGTGCCTATTCGTATTCGATTTAATAGGCATCTATCTATACCCTTACCATGAGTTACAATTACTGTACTCGCTAGCGAGTCGAATGCTCTGTCCCTCGCAGTATTCTTATAGAGAACGGTAATTGTAGCTCATGGTAAGGGTACAGGGTAGTGATTCTCTCAACAACGGGGCGGTCGGACGGACGGACGAGTGAATGTCCAAGCGGCGAGTTTAAGTAGTCCCGTCAGTGCGAACAAAACATATTTTAGCGCGTGCATTTTCAATTTAGCACCATGGTTTCTGCCGATGGATCAAACGTATAAGGCTGCTTAATTGAAAATGCACGCGCTAAAATGTGTTTTGTTCGCTCTGACGGGACTACCTAAACTCGCCGCTGCGATTTCGCGTCCGCCCGTCCGTTGTTTTTGAGAGAATAACATCCCTGATGTTTAGACACACCGGGGGTCGCGGCCGTAGCTAAGGTGCAAATGTTTTTCTATCTTTCAAAATTTGACGACGCGGTTTATCGCTACGCACGAGAATGTCTCCCCTTTTATTTTTAAGTGATAGAAAATAAAAACTTAAAAAACGTCTGCATCTTGGCTAGGTACTCTGAGAGATTTAAAAAAACGCTTCTATAAATCCGTAAAAATCTGCCGTTTTGGAGAGCTTTAGACAGAGGATCAGATTGAAAAATCGACCCCCTCAGCTAAAAACTGCAATTAATTCGACTACGCGTTTGGCTCTAGGTAAGTATATATGGACGGATGGAGATATAAATAGGGTTGGGTGGGTACGGTGCGATAATTCAGTGCAGGTTACCCATTCATTTAGCTCGTGATTATTGTAGACTTTAGCTTGATTGATAATATTGTTTATAATGGTGGAACAATAGGACTGACCTTAGTCAGTAATTAAGTTGCTTTAATACGCGAACATTTAATTATATATTATTTTCAAATCCTGTTAGTCATCGTTATCTTAATGTTGAATCATGAAGCTCGGTTCCCTCTCGATGAAATAGTGACTCATCGCACAAATCCGCTAAACACTCATAGTCAAGTTCATCCAAGATTTCTTCTCTATAAATGTTCTCAAGTTAACAGTGGAATTAGCTTCAGCCGTACCTAGTGAGAAAAAATGCGTTGGTTTTCATTAATTCAATTCTATTCACCATACGAAAATAGCTAAAAAATGCTATGATAATTTTCACTTGCTCAGGAAACTTCTTTTTCTGGACGTTTGAATGCATGCTTTATTTTTGCTTATTAGTAAACCAGTTAAGACCAAGACACAAGATAATTAAAAAAAAATGCGCTTCATTTTAAAGGCCGTATCGAAGTTTTTTTTTTGACACTATGTGACCCAAGATAATTTTGTTTACCACGATTCTAATACTCTGAACAAAGGACATAAAATGCCTGTTTTTCAGTAATAAACATCGAACATTACTTATTTAGCTATTGTTACTCGGTGCTTCGTCCCCAAAGGAGTTAAACTAATTCTAAAATACCCCACGTGAGCAAATCTAATTGAATCGATTGTCAGAACCCTCCAGCCTGCCCAGACGGCCCCCTCGTCTGGCTGGGGTGAGATCGTGACCTTGCTGAACCCCTAGCCGGAAACGATATATTTAAATATACTCTAGATTTGTACAACTTCAACATCATATGTACAACCATAGAAATAACTCTAAAGCACAATTATTTATTGTTTGAAAAAACTAGTTCAGTAATAAGGATAAATGAAAGAACAAAAACTGGATTACTCTTCCACTGATTATCTATTAACATTACTATCTAGTAACACTGTTTTTTTTAAGTCGCACTATTAGTCCAAGAATAATGAAAATTCGCATGCAAAAACTTGTAAAAATCCAATATCCAGTTAATACTTCACACCAAATTAAAGATCATTAAAATTTTGAAATCGACGCGATCACTGGGTATCTATTATTACAATGTTTTGCAAAAGACAATAGTATTTGATGCGAGACGAAAATCAAGTGAGACTGTTGCTTGGGGTCCGATTGTTTTGTTTGGACGTCGGTTGCTGTGACGTAGCAGTGTTGTCACGCGCGCGGCGGCGAGCTTGGGCAGGTGGGTCGGCGCCGCGGCAGTCGCATCGCTCGCGCCGACCGCGCCACCCGCTTCACTCCCGCGCCGCGACCATGCTGCTCTCCGCTCTGCTGATCGCCGCCCTCGCCGCCGCGGCCGCCCAGAACGAAACCCGCCCTCCGGCGCCCCGGCGAGAACAGTTTCGAGTAATCTACGAATGGAACGTCATCGACTTCGACTGGGCCTCCCCGGCCGATCGGGAGGCCTACCTCAATACAAGCAGATATATTCCCCAGAACGTCCTAATATCTGGAGTAAGTTACTACGGCGGAAACCTGTACGTGACGGTGCCGAGGATGATGGCCGGCGTCCCGGTGACACTCGCAACGATCCCGGCAAACCAGAGCGACACGGCGCCGCGGCTGCGCCCGTTCCCTAGCTGGGAAGCCAACGCCGTCGGCGACTGTGCCGCGCTGCAGTTCGTGCAGAACGTGCAGGTGGACCGCAACGGGCTCATGTGGGTGCTGGACAACGGCCGCATCGGCACCCTCACCGAAAACCCCGACTCCAAGTGCCCTCCCTCCATCGTGCTCATTGACCTCAAGTCGGGGAGAAATGAAATGGTACGAATTCCATTAGTCGCGTCTTCAGTGAATTATAGTTCGACATATCTAAACGATCTCGTTGTAGATAACAGGCGTGATGGAGATTACGCTTACATTACGGACAACAGTGCCACTGATCCAGGTATTATTGTTTTCCGTCGCAGTGATAACAAATTCTGGAAAGTGCGCGACTCTCCCAGCATGATGGCCATAGCGGAAGCTTCCACTTTCCGCATCAACGGCACCACCGTGGAACTCCCGGTAAATGTCGACAGCATTGCTCTGGGACCCGAATTTTTAACCGAAGACGCAGTCGACAGAACCATTTATTATTGTCCACTCTCCAGTTTCCACCTGTATGCGATTAACGCATCAGTTTTACGCAACGAGTCTGTCGCTCAAAAAGATGGAGGAATACGCCGGCACGTGGTCAATATCGGGACAAAGACTTCGCAGACCGACGGGATGAAAATGGATTCGAATGGCGTTCTTTACTTCGGTCTGGTTGGCAACTCGACTATTGCAGAATGGAACACGACTCTGCCGTTCCAGTTCGGGCAGAGGACGATCGCGCGGGACGCTAACTACATTCAGTGGGTTGACCGGTTCGCTTTCGACGACAGTGGCAATATTTATGTCGTTGTCAACAGATTGTTTAATTTTATGAAGAACGAAGTGTCTACTAACGAGGTGAATTATAGAATTCTAAAGTCACATACGGGGTCGAAGAGCTATGTGTTCTCGGAGGAGCTGACCCCGCCCGGGGGCCTGCCGGGCGGAGCTCCGGCGCTGCGCGCGCTGGCGCCCTCCGTGCTGCTGCTGGCGCTCGCTCGCCTCTTGGCCTAGAGCCCGGAGTGTCCCGGCCCTGACCCTGAGAATGTTTAGTGCGCGCTCAGACTGATGCGTATCATTACCAAATATTAAGAGTTACCTTGACCTCTAGGTCGACCCAGTGATAATGTGAATGAAAGCTGTGCATATTGACGAATTATTATATTATCGTAGACTAGGCGGATTTCGCTCGCGGGTCACGCACGGGTTAGAGTCGTGAAGAAGAGGCTCCGCCGCATCCGCGACGAAAGGTCGGGGACGCGTTGCCAAACCCGCGGCGAACAATTAACATTCCAGCTCTTTGTTTAAACTTAAGGAGCTTCATCGATTAAGCAATATTTATTCATTAACATACCCATAAACATGTAACAGATTACCAATTGAAATGATGTAAAGCTCAATTCGAAGTTCTAGGAGTGTGAAACGTGTGTTATTATAATGCCCGATTGTGTAAAATAACAATGGATACATTTTAGTACGTTTAATATTGTAAAACTGTACGAATGGCTTGTGTGGACGTGACTGTATATTTAATTTTAAAATAATAAACGTGTTTATCTTATTAAAGTGTTTGTTGTTTTTGTTATCGTCCGGCTAGTGTGAAACCGCGCTAATTGCATGAACGGCAAGCGGGTCGCTGCTCAGCGGCCATTGCATCGGACGTAGTCGACGTAGACTATCTGAGGAAGTCAGAAATATTGCGTATTAAATATTATTGCACATATTTTTTATATTGCCACGTAGCCCACGTAACGGTATAGATCTTCGTGATTTAATGCCTAAAACCTGACATCATCTACATCATCAGGGCTGAGAAGTTAGAACTTAAAGTATTGTAGTCAATACTCAAAATGAAATAAATATATTTACTTACAAGAACGTATTTACTGAATAAAAACATTTGTTTAAAAGCTAAATTTCTCTTCAAGTCTTCTGGTAATTTCTTCACCGGAACTGCTATTCAGAACGCATTGCGTCTATGTATATGTGATCTGACATTAGGTACCATTAGATGGTTTTTGTGGCTCGTTTGTCTTTTGAAACAGTCACTAAAGGTCATAAAAAGAAGAAGTCAGAAATATTGCGTATTAAATATAATTGCACATATTTTTTATATTGCCACGTAGCCCACGTAACGGTATAGATCTTCGTGATTTAATGCCTAAAACCTGACATCATCTACATCATCAGGGCTGAGAAGTTAGAACTTAAAGTATTGTAGTCAATACTCAAAATGAAATAAATATATTTACTTACAAGAACGTATTTACTGAATAAAAACATTTGTTTAAAAGCTAAATTTCTCTTCAAGTCTTCTGGTAATTTCTTCACCGGAACTGCTATTCAGAACGCATTGCGTCTATGTATATGTGATCTGACATTATGTACCATTAGACGGTTTTTGTGGCTCGTTTGTCTTTTGAAACAGTCACTAAAGGTCATAAAAAGATAAAAAATTCAACAAACATACAAATTTTGTCCTTTGCACATGCAGGAAAGCGGCATCACCTGAAAGAATTGACACATTCCATTAACTGCGCTCCACAAATGGGCCTCTTAATTGCATTTCTTTTAAGGTCTAAAGGCCCGTAAAGGATTTACATGAAGAGCTCATAATTTAGTAATGATCCTATCTAGCCCAGGATATGAAGTATCTTTAGTTGAAAAAAAAACTTCTTTGATATCACCATTGATACAAAATGAAATTACCCAACCAAATCCTAGAATAGAAACCAACCTAGTGATACTTACCACGCATTTCAAATCCGAGATCACAAATAAACTAACCACATACAATAAAAACCTAAATTAAACAGCAATTTGGGTAAAAAAAAAACAAATATATAGTATAATGTAATAAAAACCGACAAGTATTAGCGCCACCTTACTAAGAAACCATATCTGACAAGTTCGAATTGAATTTCTCTGATCTCATTTAAGTTATTGATAATTAGTCTCGAAAGGCAATGTGTCAAATAACGCGCCAAACTAGTTTGACCGCGGAATGAAAGCTTTGATGGACTAGCGATTGAATCCGGAGTCGATTGGTCGACATAAAACAAACAATTTTTTATCCCCAGATTAGAGAGGATAACGTAGAAAGTAAAAGCATTTGAAAGTGTATCTCGTATTAAAAGCAGATTGTTAGTTGACTAACGCATACTTGTGTTCTGTCTTTGTGATTGGCAATAACAATTAACAATGGTCGTAAATTCTATAGTATACTACGCTACTGTTATAGCCGATATAGAAGGAGAATATAGTTAGGTAAACACTTGACTCATTTAGGTTCAATCAGGGGTGAGATTTTCTCAAAAACGCGGTGAAACGGACGAACGAACGAGTGAATGTCGCAGCGGCGAGTTTACGTAGTCCCGTCAGAACGAACAAAAGACTTTTCAGCGCGAGCATTTTCAATTTGGCAGCATGGCTTCTGTCAATGAGATCGGACGTATAAAGCTGCCTATCTTAGGCCGCAGGGTGAGATTGTTAATTGTCTATGGGCCTTGATGGGTGTCTGATCTTTTGCCTGCGTGCAAAGACACGTTGACAGTACTCCGGATAATATTTCTGGATCTTGGTATTCTAGTTTCATTGCATATCCCTTTATTTACATATATTATTGCAAAATGATCCGTCATGTTATTGTGTTGTTTCTAATGACTGCAATGGGAAGTCGCATTCCAACTCTAGATTATTCCAGGGGGGTTATTATGACAAAGCTATGCAGTTCAGTTTACGCTGAGAGAAAAGGACAGAGCTATATAACTGATATAGCTCCGTCCTTTACGGCCGCCGTAAAATCAACTGCATAGCTATGTCATAATAACCCCATAGGGCCTCTCTTCAACACGGTTAAACAAAATCGCTTTTGACGTGTTATCGTGTCGTCAACGTAAAGCTCATATTTACTTGACAGTAATGGCGGCCGAGTTTAAAACAATACGATAACACGTCAAAAGCTAGATTATTGAATAGAGCCCCAGTATCGATCTAGTACGGTCAACCAAGAAAGTGGTGTACCAGTTTTGACAAAAGTTTCTGCGAGATCTAATTATCGCTAAGGTTGGCACTTGTCATTGTCATAATATTATCACAAGGGAACATCGAACTTGTTATATCATGACGAGCAAATGAACTTCAACCGTAGGGTGGTAGACCACATTTTAGCCGACTGTACCCTCCTTGGTGTTTAATTGTCCGACATTGTGGCTACTAGCCGTCGCTGACGTTACGGTCACCGGACCGAAGCCCCATCAGCTGTGAAGGTCGGGCTGCCATTCATGACCACTATCAGTTTTTGTCGTTTTCAATGTCTCCAATCAGCCGATAGAAGTCAATTTATTCATATCAGAGGACTTAGTTAATTTTATGCTAAAATAGACGGTAAGGTGACAGGCGTCAGTGCCGTCTCATTAGGTATTACAGTACCATACTGGTACCAAATACTGAAAATCGGAACTCTTATTGTTCCCTTCGCATGTCCGCGTTCAAGAACCATTTTCTTTTAAATGGCTGTAGCTATCAGGCTGGGATTTTGAATAGATTTACCATTTTATTCATAAATTGCTTTGGCCTTATCGTACATTGTGACATTAAAAATTTGACGGGAAGAGACAAAGAATACCTACTTTACATACATACCGTCACGCCTTCATCCCAGAGTGGGGTAGGCAGAGCTACAGAATCACCAACAACTTTAACAGCCAGTTGTTAATTCTGTAACCACATTTTGCACATACAGAATAATAATACCTACTTTATCTAAAGTTTATCGTGCGTTCATGAATATATAAGGGTGTATTTATTTAGTGGTCCACAGAAGTCCTTATCATTAGAAACTTAAAATTTAAAAATGTTTATAATGGTAATGAAAAAAATGTGTCAGCGTGAAAAATGCTTTTACTTTCAACGAGAGGTGAATCATGTGAAAGCTCTTAAGGCATGTGGTAGGTTACCCTATATGTTTTAATTTTATTATTAAACGGAATTGGTTTTGGGTGTGACATAGGCTATCATTTAATGAGGATAAAAGAATAATGACAATAAAAACATAACATTATGTTGACGACGATATCAAAAAATTGCAGGATTATCTTTTGTTGGAGTCAAATGTCCCAAAGTTAAACCGTTGGTTTTGGATAAATAAAATTACGAAGTAATAAAAATAAAATTTTGACGACTACGTAGACTTATTTAGTTATAGAGTTGCAGGCAACAAATAAAAATTACAGTCTTTGTAGCAACGGCGACGGAACCCTACAATAGCCATGGTCCGAAACGCTCCTGACCGGTTTTTAATGTAAATCTGTCGTAAGTCGTAACTGACAGCTGCTACTCGATCCATATTGAATAACGACAACTGACGATTTGACACGGTTCGGTAACCATGAATTAACTATACTTAATGCCATTTATATTGATAGACGTAGATACGTAACAAGTTAGCACAGACTAACAAAAATAAGTGAATTTATGCGATTTTTTTAAAGGTTGGTGGGGGGTTGTCACGTTACATAATTTCTTATACTTTTGTCAATTTAATAAAGATTCTTAACATTGATGGACGATGCAGTTAGCCTAGTTGGTACCCTGCCTACGAAGGTAGCGGTCCCGGGTTCGATTTTCGGTCAGGGGTGTTATTCTCGTGATAAACACTTTTGCAAGTATTTGTTATATTTATTTCATCTTATTTATGTTTCATTGTTATTACATAGTATCTACATTATATGGGTACTGAATATTTTATTTTGTTTTTAATTTGCAGCATAACGGTTTAAGTGCCGGGTAATTTTCAAAACGAACCCTGCATTGTTTAAAATAATTGCATCCACATTTAGTCAACTTGGCTACAGATAAAGATAAAGATAGAGATAAAGAGACCTTTATTCGCAATAATACAAAACCACATTAGGTACATAGGTAAATAGATACAAAAAATAAGACAAAGAGAAACAGTTGCGAAACGGTCCCAACTCAGCATTCGCTAGCCGTAAAGCCAGCACTGGTCTTCCGTTGGAACCGCTTACAATACCAATCCAATACAATCCAATACCAATCCAATATCTTAGCCATTTTGTCTGTTTAACTGCCAGTAATGTTGCACTGCTGTGCAAAAACTATGCGTCTTAGGTCATTTCCTGCCAATCTTAGTCAAAGGCATCAAGTTCATCTCGCCAACCAACGTGACAACTTGGTATGGCGCGACTGGAGATTCTATTATCTGAACCCATTTGGTACTTACTTATTTATCTCTGTACAATAATGTTACACTAGAATATGTAGATAGGTATGAATCAGACCCTTTCTTTGTCGGCTCAGGTAGCTGCGGTAAGTCGTAAGGTCCGTCCATTCGCTTAGCCGCTTGCAGAGCTTCCTTGCTCTTCGCACCAAGATTACTCTTGATCCTTCTCCTCCCTCTACTACGGTGATATCGCGTATCTGTTTTGTTCGCTCTAAAGGGACTTAAACTCGTCGCTGAGACATTCACTCGTTCGTTCGTCTGACCACGTTTTGGAGAGAACCACACTCATGAACTTGTGCATTTGCTACATATTTGGTTTGCGAAAATTTGACCACGAGTCTCGTTTTTGTGCACTTGTTGAGTTATTACGGATTCGCATTCAATAGTTATTTGTTCAACAAGAGAGCAAAGTTGGTTTTTGCTGCGAGTGATGATTTTGAATCCCGAGTAAGCGAAGGATTCAAAGATACGAGACGTAAAAAACTTTGGTCTCGTGTGAGACATACAACTTTTCACCTCAGCAGCGAGAACAACACAGCGTGAAGCTGGTAGGGCCAACGCAGGTCTTCCGTTGTGACCATTTGGTGAATACACGACTAAATAACGACACGATCGCATAGGTATGCATCAATCACAAGCATTTTTGCAAAATACTAATAAAATAAAAAGTGGAAAAAATAAACATGAAACAGATAAAACCTGTCACTCAACTTGATAATGCCGTAGTGCAAACACAACTTTATACAGCTTTATGTAGTCTGTGGCTTTAAAAAAAACCTAACTAGGCCTTGTCTATGGCTATTGGCTATGGCGGACAAATTAACAAAAATTACATCGTCATTTACATTACATTAATTTTTTTTTTTAAGTACAATAATCCCGCTATTTTTGAAATGCGTTCTGAAACTGCCCCCGCGGTTTATGTCACGAAATTAAAGATTGTTAAAACGATAACAAAATTATGTAGATACATAACTTCTTATTTTTCATTAATTTTGTCTTCAAAACATTAAATAAAAAAAAATGATTGTACCTACTGTATAAAATAGTTATAATAAACACATTTCAAAGTTTAACAGATAGTTTTATTTGCAATTTTACGGTTATGTGTGCATCCGAACGTGCGTTTCTTTTTGGGCCTACTATGTGTAGAATTTGAAAATCGAACTTCGAATCAAGTTGTTTCTATCTCTCGCTTTTTTCCTATCGAAGTGAAAGTGACCGAACAAAGTGAAGTTCAATTTTTTCGAATGTTGTGAGTAGCCCCAGCACTGCTCACGGCATTTAAAAAAAATAATTAAAAAGCTACTTTGCCTCTCGCTCGCAGCAAAATTGAATTTTGCTCACTGTTTTTAAGCAGCAAAACCTGCTTGTTTGAGCTGCTGAGGTGAAAATAGTTATTTGTTCAACAAGAGAGCAAAGTTGGTTTTTGCTGCGAGTGATGATTTTGAATCCCGAGTAAGCGAAGGATTCTATTATTGAATCACGAGCGTAGCGAGTGATTCTAGGTTAGAATCCTGAGCGTAGCGAGGGATTCAAAGATACGAGACGTAAAAAACTTTGGTCTCGTGTGAGACATACAACTTTTCACCTCAGCAGCGAGAACAACACAGCGTGAAGCTGGTAGGGCCAACGCAGGTCTTCCGTTGTGACCATTTGGTGAATACACGACTAAATAACGACACGATCGCATATGCATCAATCACAAGCATTTTTGCAAAATACTAATAAAATAAAAAGTGGAAAAAATAAACATGAAACAGATAAAACCTGTCACTCAACTTGATAATGCCGTAGTGCAAACACAACTTTATACAGCTTTATGTAGTCTGTGGCTTTAAAAAAAACCTAACTAGGCCTTGTCTATGGCTATTGGCTATGGCGGACAAATTAACAAAAATTACATCGTCATTTACATTACATTACTTTTTTTTTTTAAGTACAATAATCCCGCTATTTTTGAAATGCGTTCTGAAACTGCCCCCGCGGTTTATGTCACGAAATTAAAGATTGTTAAAACGATAACAAAATTATGTAGATACATAACTTCTTATTTTTCATTAATTTTGTCTTCAAAACATTAAATAAAAAAAATGATTGTACCTACTGTATAAAATAGTTATAATAAACACATTTCAAAGTTTAACAGATAGTTTTATTTGCAATTTTACGGTTATGTGTGCATCCGAACGTGCGTTTCTTTTTGGGCCTACTATGTGTGGAATTTGAAAATCGAACTTCGAATCAAGTTGTTTCTATCTCTCGCTTTTTTCTTATCGAAGTGAAAGTGACAGAACAAAGTGAAGTTCAATTTTTTCGAATGTTGTGAGTAGCCCCAGCACTGCTCACGGCATTTAAAAAAAATAATTAAAAAGCTACTTTGCCTCTCGCTCGCAGCAAAATTGAATTTTGCTCACTGTTTTTAAGCAGCAAAACCTGCTTGTTTGAGCTGCTGAGGTGAAAAAAAAATTCTCGTCTTGTCGTTGCTTTTTAACAACCGTTTCTATTCTCATTCCCCACCCTACCTTTCTGACCGTTTTAACTTTCTGGCCCAATGGGCCAATGGTCCAATCATCTCAAAATCGCTTGCGTTCGAGTGACAATCTTTCCCATCGAATAAATTCAAAACTCATTCTAAATCCTTTTCGGTTCACGCTGTGCGGTTGTGGGATCTATTGCCTACTGAAAATAGGCAGTCTCAGTCTGTAGATTATTTTAAATCTAGACTAAAGAAGTTCTCGCTTGACACTAGTTCTTAAACTTCCCTGTTATATTTTTGTCTGTTTTATAATCGTTATCTCTTTTGTCTGTACAATAAAATGTTTACATACATACATACTAGTTTATACCCGCGACTTCGTCCGCGTAGATTTCGATTAT
Organism: Acleris laterana; assembly: GCA_963966035.1. NCBI lineage: Eukaryota > Metazoa > Arthropoda > Insecta > Lepidoptera > Tortricidae > Acleris > Acleris laterana. The sequence goes on along the minus strand of OZ014445.1, from coordinate 7,510,387 downwards.
CGTTATACCCTGGGGAAAAAATATATTTTCCTGAATAATGTCTAAAGCCCAGTTATAAGCTTATCTATTCCAAATTTCATTCAAATCCGACAAGCCGTTGCAGCGTGAAGGAGTAACAAACGAAGACGCACTAAAACTTTCGCGATATTAGTAGGATTATCTACGCGTCCTGCGACTTTAAAATCCATCCAGTATTTTACACTAATTATACAGTTGGTAAAAAACTAAAATTAAGATCGGATGGTGGAATATCTTAATGATACATTGAAAAACATTTAAGATTAACTCTACTTAATATTATAACTGTAAAAGCTTGTGGGGGGTATTTGGAGGTTTGTAGTTCATTCACGCTTAAAACACTAAACGATTTCGGATTTGGATTGTCCCGCAAAAATTACAGGTGCTCCTAGTTACTAATGTAGTTCGAAATTAAAATAAAATATATTAACACAAACTTTAAACCTTCTTACATAAGAAGATTTTAAGTTTTTTTTTATCCTTTTTTCTTAACTAAGTACACAAACGTTGTTTTCAACCCATTTTAGTTTAGTACCTACTCCGGTATATGTATACACATTTAACATATTTTTGAATCACACAGTAATATAACTTTAGCGTCTTAATTAAAACAAGTTCTACAATAGAAAGAGAGATAAAAAAATACTACTCTCGACTTATCAATATTTTTTCAGGAAGTGCGTCTTTTGTACTTTATTACATTAATAAATCGGATCATACAGATATCATGTGTAGGTATACCTATCTATGTACGTAAGAATTAATTGCTCTAGAATGCTTAACTCATTATACAAATACGAGGGCTGCTACTTAAGTAACCGGAATCCGGGATTCCAACATTTTTAAACGCTATATCTGACCTCCATGGTAAAATTTTCACTTTTTTGAATACTGGCCGCTATATTTTTTTTTCTTATCTTACGTAGTCTTTTGTTTTTGGCGGGTTTAAATTTTAATCTCGCTGCAAGTATGGAACTCACTCGTGAAAATATTCGTGCTATGATTTATTACGATTTTCAGCGTGGTTTAACGCAACAACAGTGCATAGATCAACTAACTTCGACTTTTGGTGATGAAGCTCCATCCAAAACTACTGTGTATCGCTGGTTTAGTGAGTTCAATCGTGGACGTAGTATGCTCAGGGACGAAGTTAAGGATGGTCGCCCGAAATCGGTCGTTGTACCACAAAATATTGAAGCTGTGCGAAAACTTATCATGCATGTCCGTCATGTTACGTATCGCGAGATAGAGGCGACTATAGGCATATGTATGACGAGCATTAATAAGATATTACATGAACATTTAGCTGTGAAAAAAATTTGTTCGCGTTGGATCCCGCACAACTTAACTAAGGATCAAAAAGAGGCTCGCGTCGAATGGTGCAAGGAAATGTTGAAAAAATATAACCGTGGTGACTCAAAAGCTGTTTATAATATCTACACAGGTGACGAATCCTGGATCTATGCGTATGATCCCGAAACCAAACAACAATCAACGGTGTGGGTGTTTCAAAATGAGCCGAACCCTACGAAAGTAACTCGTGCAAAAAGCACCTTGAAGCAAATGGTGGCCTGCTTTTTTGGTATTAATGGCCATGTGGCTACAGTGCCCCTGGAGAATCGTAAAACGGTTAGTTCGGAGTGGTACACGACCATTTGTTTGCCGGAAGTATTTGAAGAAATACGGAAAAACAACCAGCGACGGAGAATCATTCTGCACCATGATAACGCCAGCTGTCATACATCACGTGAAACGACTCGATTTTTGGAAGGTCAAAATATAGAATTAACGGGTCATCCACCGTACAGCCCTGATTTGGCACCCAATGATTTCTATTTATTTCCAAATGTAAAGAATAAATTACGTGGTCAACGATTTTCGACCCGTGAAGATGCCGTCGACGCGTTCAGACAGCACGTTTTGGAGATACCTCAGTCAGAGTGGAAAAAGTGCTTTATAAATTGGTTTCAACGTATGCAAAAGTGCATCGATTATCACGGAGAATACTTCGAAAAACAATAAAACCATATTTAGCCATGTACGTTTGTTTATTTTTTCTATTCCGGTTACATAAGTAGCAGCCCTCGTATGATAAAGATGGAAAACAAGCGCATTGCGAGATAGCTTAGCTTTTTATTCTCACAATTAACAATTTCTCGGTAAGTATATCGTTTAAAAACTTAAGTAAAATTATAAGATATAATTAAGTAAGTATATGTATTTAAGTTGCTCGTTCAATTCGTATTAAATCATGATTTTAAGTTATTGAGGCAATTTACCACGGGTTCTTTCCGGTAGAAAATTAAAGGTCGCGTGCCACTAACAACCGAGGCGGAGTTGTGGGGTGCACTTCACCAACAGTCAAGCTCCTGTAAAAAAAATACCGGTCAAATACGAGTCAGACTGCGCACCGAGGGTTCCGTGTTTAAAATAATAGGCTTTGTGTTCTTTGCAATTAGGTCCATTTTGATTAGCATAAATTTTATAAAAAAAATCTAGTCATTATTTTTATTTCTTAAAAACTGTAAATAATGAACACTTGTTTTATTTTTCCATAAATTTATCTATACTTACGTCAGGATTTTTTCAGATTTTCCTATATGACACCCCATTGACTACTTATAATCAAACCACTTTATTTTTTTTGTTACTAGAAACAGATGCGGGCAAGCAAGTGGTCACTATGACAAATTTCAAGTTGATACCATTTGAAGTTGCTGAGAAAACTTGCTGTGTCATACAGACAGATAACGTAGTGTCACCATAAGGGTCCCTTTTTTAACATTTTGGTACGGAACCCTAAAAATGGATATTGGATGGACTCTGAACTGTTTGCACGATCATCGCAACGAGGGTTTCCAGTCCCGAAACCTTTTGTTACAAAAATATAAGGCTAATATTGAAGAGTAACTTTTTTTTTATATACAAGGAAGCTACAAATCTTTCGATATTTTGTAGATTGAGTCCCGGTGCAGACACTTTTGGGAACGAGTGATATCATACGGGGTGTTAGGTGCATAGTGGTGCCATGAACTACTTATTCAGGCCTAATTAGGAGGCCCAGGAACCCGTACTTAATACGGCCATTGATATAAAGATCTAGTGCAAAGGAAGTAAAGTCTTTTGTTTTATGACTAATTATCAAATTAGAAAAAATACTTTATTTCATTCAAAATAGATTCATGTTCCACTGACAAATTTCGTTGTTAGGAGGTTACAAAAAATTCACCACTTCTTCGCATTTTTTTTTGTCCAACCATGCGCCTTACACCACAGGGTGGACGCAGACAAGATAAATCAAAATATAACCATTAAGTCGATAATAACTGTGACTGACCTGCAATAGCCGGCATTATTGTCAAGTACCTACTTACATAAGAATTATCATAACGTTGACAAAATGATAAAAATTCAAAAGCCATATAGTTTTACCGAGAAGAATAGAACCACAGTAGTGCAGAACGATGATGTGTAAGAGAAATGTATTTTTAAAGCGAATTTTTAAGAATATTCGTTTAGAAAAAGAAGACCATCAAATGCAGCAGTGCAATTCGAGGTAATTATATCTATACCTAAATGGGATGCTGATCGTATGACAGCATACAGTGCCTAAGAGTATCTCCATAACCTTGTACACTTGTGTTAAGCATATCCATACCTTGCCCACGTTCTAATCAGCAGTACTACGTATACGAAAACAAATTATTAATTTACGTGTGTAACGTACAGCAACAAATGTCTGTTAAGATGACATCACAGCGTGACTGTGACGTGAATAAAAACGTGGCGTTTGTCTAATTGTCGTTTGTCGTATTTCAGACGTTAGCGCATCAAATGTGTAAATTACAGACACTTAATTATCCACCGCTTTTTATTACGAAATCAATGAGCAATTTTTTACAAACGGTTTTTTTTATTAACAGTATAAATGAAAGAAAGAATATCATTTATTCGTGACATACATAACAAAGAACAGATAAACACGTACAAGAAGAATGTAACCACGAAATGGTCCCAACTCAGCGTAAAGCTGGCATTAAAGACAAAGTAAAGTATAAAAACTTTGAATAAATGAAACTTTAAAAAATGTGTACTTTGCATTAATTTCCTTTCTTAGTAAATAGTTCCTTGTAGTTTAATCATTGTCCCGTTTGTATCTTTCCTCAACGCAGTAGATTACGAGTCAATCCGGACGCAGCGTTTGCGATTTCAGGGGCCAAACTAAGGCTAGTACGGAATCAGTAATGGACAAAAGGCCAATTATGGACACAGGGGGGTTATTATGACATAGCAATGCAGCTCTGTTTACGCTGAGGGAAAAGGACAGAGCTATATAACAGCCATAACTCTGTCCCTTAACACTCACCGTAAAATGAACTGCATAGTTATGTCATAATAACCCCTCTGATTCTTATTTTACAGAAGATAAGGGTTATTCATTTGTTTTGAAACTATCAATTCATAACCGTATGATCTTTGAATTATGAGTTGCGTGTCCATTATTGGTGCCTTCAGCTACAAGTGTCCATCATTGGTGCCGTTACATTACGATCGTAGAAATAATTTCATAACATACTTTCGTGCTTGACGATAAGTACGATAACACTTACATATATTAATTTATATGATTGTAGGAATGCTATAATAGTAGGAAAATTACGGAAACACTGTTTGAGGTAAAATCAAAAGAACTAACTAACCTAACCTAACCACTCAATTATATTAAATTTTCCATTAAATGTACTCGTAGTTGTGAAATTAAGACGATAATATAAGTAGTTATGTTATCGACTGCTTAATAGCTACTTACTTGGAAAAAGTGGGCGGATTTATCCTGTTTCATGTACTACTATCGATAGTCATATCCCGTGTAGGCACATAATAAAATAACTGTGTTAAAAATATAGGCGAGTGACATGCTTTGGTAGGCACCTATAGCCGTATGTTTCTGTAGCTTTGACTGCTATGTGCACTATATCTTCCTTTGTTTTTGGTAATAATTCTAAGAAAACTATTTACATACACTATTTGATAGTGACCTTGCCTACGAAACTAGAGATATAGGGTTCGATTCCCGGTATCGGCAAATATTTGTGTGACGAGCTCGAGTATTCGTTCCTGAGTGTTAGTTATTTTCGATGTATTTGAGTATGTATTTCTATATGTATGTATGTATGTATGTATGTATGTAAACACTATATTGTACAAAAGAAAAACGATAACAAAACAATTAATATAAAAATATGTACAAAGGCGAACTTATCCCTTTAAGGGATCTCTTCCAGCTAACCCTTGAGAGATTGAGATGAGTGAACGGTTGTGCAACGAGTAAACAAGTGTACAAGAAGAAGACCAATAAAACTTGTATAATTAAAATTTAAATAAAACTACTTACATTCAAATACCTACTAAATAGATATAGAAATATACACTTATTAATAGTTAAATATACATACATAAACTACATGTAAGTAAGTATGTTTATCGTCATCTAGTTCCCATAGTACAAGCCTGGAGCTTAGTTTGGGATTAGGTGAAATTGTGTGAGATCCCTTGATATTTATTTGTGCTTTTTTCCGGAGAAATATAAAGAAAACATTTAATCAACATACTTTACTAGTTTTAAGAATTACCACCTGTTTCACAAGCGACAAATAAAGCATATTTGACTGATCAATTTAGCCCTTTCTTTATCTTACACTTGAAAATAGACTAGGAGAGCTAACTTTAAATGGTAGAATTTACTCGTCGATTGTGAAACCGGCTCCTAAAACTAGATTATTTGTATTTTTTATGGCACGGAGAAGGCAAACGAGCACACAGGCCACCATGATAAGTGGGATCTGTGACATTCAGAAGACTACAATTTAAAGGGGCGTATTTTAATAAACACATATTGTCTGAGAGGCCCGTCACATCACAAGATACGACAAACCTAAAGCACTGTAATTTTTGGCGCATCTCGAACCAAAATTATAAAAGTTGAAATTAGTTTATTAATACGGCAATTAATATTTAGAGAATAACACCCGAGGACCAAAACAACGGACGGTCGGACGAACGAGCGAAATCGCAGCGGCGACTTTAAGTAGTCAGAATCAGAATCAGAATCAGAATTTCTTTATTTGTAAAACAAGAGTAAAAGGATGTTACAAGGTTACAATAGGTACATGTCTTGCCCTACCATACAATGGTGTACAAATATATTTTTTTCTATAAAATTTGAAAATACTAAGAACTATTTTTAATAATTAACAAGTCATAAAATTAAATCAAAATTAAATCACAATTAAAAAATATATCCTATAATGTTAATCAATATTGCATTGTATTGTGTTATTGCGTTATATTTATGTTACAGTTATGTTCATATTTATATACTTTCATCATTTATAAACTCACTAATGGTATAATAACATTTGTTGACTAGTAATAGGAACATTTTTTTCTTAAATAAATTAATACTACTATCTCTAATGTGTTTAGGTATTTTATTAAAAATGTTGGAAGCCATTCCAAAGAAACTTTTCCTAAACAATGCTGTGTTGGCCCGTTGTGCATGTAGTACGTTAGAGTCTCGACGTCGTAAGTTATGGCACATGGGATTTTCTTTGCGTTGGAATAGATCTGGATGGCTTTTTACAAACAAGGCTAATTCGAAGATATAAATTGAGGGAAATGTCAAAAGTTTATATTTCACGAAATAATATTTACAGCTAACAATTGGACGTAGTCCGAACATTGCCCTGATACATCTTTTTTGACATATGAATATTTTTCCTCTGTCAACTGAATTTCCCCAGAATATTATCCCATATCTTAAGTTGGAAGCGACCATAGCATGGTAAGCTGACAATACTGTTTCTACATTTACGACTTGTCTTAGTTTATTTGCGTAAAAATGGGATTACGGTCGGACTCGATTCAATTTAATAAGGGCCGGGCATGGGCTGGGGCTCTATTCTACTCGGTAAACCCATATGGTTTTTGACATCGATAAAAAGTTCTTAGTAACTGGGGTAGTGATTCTGTAAACAACGCCGGACGTTCGGACTGTCGAGTGATATCCAAGCGGCGAGATTAAGTAGTCCCGTCAGTGCGAACAAAACACATTGTAGCGCGTGCATTTTCAATTTAGCAGCACGATGGGTCGAACGTATAAGGCTGCTTAATTGAAAATGCACGCGCTACAATGTGTTTTGTTCGCACTGACGGGACTACTTAATCTCGCCGCTTGGATATCACTTGACAGTCCGCACGACCAGCGTTGTTTACAGAATCACTACCCAGAAAAGGCAGCAGAGTTAAAACAGTGCGATAACATGTCATGCAATATAGTTTAACGAGTAGAATAAAGAGACCCAAGGCCCAGGCCCGGTGCACCGGGTAGTACCTAATTCTCTCAACAACGACGGTCGGACGGTTTAAGTAGTCCCGTCAGAGCGAACAAAACACATTTTGGCGCGTGAATTTTCAATTAAACAACCTTATACATTCGATCCATTGGCTGAAACCATGCTGCTAAATTGAAAATACACGCGCTAAAATATGTTTTGTTCGCACTGACGGGACTACTTAAACCGTCCGACCGTCGTTGTTGAGAGAATTAGGTACTACCCGGTGCACCGGGCCTGGGCCTTGGGTCTCTTTATTCTACTCGTTAAACTATATTGCATGACATGTTATCGCACTGTTTTAACTCTGCTGCCTTTTCTGGGTAGTGATTCTGTAAACAACGCTGGTCGTGCGGACTGTCAAGTGATATCCAAGCGGCGAGATTAAGTAGTCCCGTCAGAGCGAACAAAACACATTGTAGCGCGTGCATTTTCAATTAAGCAGCCTTATACGTTCGACCCATCGTGCTGCTAAATTGAAAATGCACGCGCTACAATGTGTTTTGTTCGTACTGACGGGACTACTTAATCTCGCCGCTTGGATATCACTCGACAGTCCGAACGACCGGCGTTGTTTACAGAATCACTACCCCAGTTACTAAGAACTTTTTATCGATGTCAAAAACCATATGGGTTTACCGAGTAGAATAGAGCCCCAGCCCATGCCCGGCCCTTATTAAATTGAATCGAGTCCGACCGTAATCCCATTTTTACGCAATTGTCATTGTCACGCAGAAGGAAAGACTTCTTGGAAGTAGAGTGATCCCTAGAAAAAACCCAACTGCGAAGACCTAATACCATTGTTTCGCTTGAACGACGAGGTGTCTGAGAGTAATTGTTGTTTTTGCTTCAACTAATAATTATTATCGATGCCGACCGCGCAGCCTTGATATCATTGTGAGGACACAAATCAATAATAGCCGCCGCTTTGCGATTTCTACTTCATTGAAGGTAATGGGTAATTTTAACTTCCCACGAACGTTATACTAACCCGTGGAAATCAAGTCCAACTGAGAGATGTATCAACACACGGATCGGATCACTATAGATAAATTATAAATATCGGTTGGTGAGAATTTAAAATATAATCGAAGTAGTCTATTCGAGATCTCCGCGTTGACTTTAACTCTTAAACCTCTCGAAGGTCTTAGGTACATAGAGTGACTGGAAAAGCTCATCCGTCTATAACGACGGTCACAATACTTTTGTCATTTCTGGAATTGTTGGTATAAAGCTTACCTAGTTATCATATTTTTTATCATTGAAATTTGGCATGTATTATCAATTCAATTCCATTATTTTTATTGCATACTTAAGTATATGTATAGATTATGGATGTTATCTTCAAGTTAGTTTCTTAAAATAGGTGTACTTACCTACACCTAATGTTACTTACTTATAAAATTTAAACTCATCTTGATGTCATCTCCGGTTTGGCATCCAACAAAGTTTTATCGTACGATAAAACTTTTTTGGCGGACGTTACGGTAACATTGTATTGTAACGAACACAGCTCAACACACGCATGCCAAATTTTAAGATTGGATATTTGAAAGAAGATTGTTCGATAGGCCTTCGTTTCCTAACAAGTAACAACGCCAAATAGATTTGCATGAATCTGTATAGAAAATCACGATTAAACTTTAACTATGTTTACTATGAAAATATTCGGGAAAACTGATACTTATCATCAAGAATTAATACCTAATATCTAAGCAATACGAGTCATAAAGTACAGAGATTGCCTCTCGAAGGTCCTGACCTCTCAGAAATGGCAACGCTGTATTGACAGAACGACTGCATTCCTGCCGGTTCGTCTTTGACTGACTGGAATTCCATTTGATCCTAGAACGGAATTACCACGGCCGACCTAACTGAGATCCTCTAGGCTAGATTGATTTGTCCTTTTTGTAATGGCTTCAATTCTCAATTAAATTTTCCTGTACAAGCGATCATTTTATTTGTCGTGTTGGTTGATTTGTATGCTAACTAGAAGAAAAATCTAGAATCTAATTATTAAATAAACATCAACATGAGGCAATGGTAATTTAAATAATTTAAATGCACACACATACACACACACAAAATCACACCTTTATTCCCAGAGAAGGCAGAGCTACAGAATTACCAACCACTCCAAAAACCTGTTAACAACTCTGTAACCACATTTTGCACAATCAGGCTAAGATGTTTACCAGTGTATTAGTGGTAGGTAGGACAGGCAATACAGCCCTTATTCCCTGTCGTCTCTTACGTTACGACATCCACAGGAAGACATGGAGTGGCACTATTCTAACCCGGCAACCACACGGGTTTGAAATGCTTCTTGGAAAATCGATAGGGCCAGACAACTTAACCGTGAAAGAAAAAGACAAAAGAACTTACTGTTGCGTTTTCAAGAGCTTTTTTGACTTCTTATGTTTTACGTTATTTTGTTGGACATATGCAGGTAAATGCAATAAAAAACCTGCAGTTGACCTACAACTTCCTTTTTTGAAACAGTTTCGGTTATCATTGTATATTGGTTACTTTTAAGTAAGTAAGTAAGTTTAAAGCTGTAGTTTAAATTGTTATATTTTTAATTAACAACCGCTAAAACGTAAGTTATCTTGTCTTATACCTTTACCTATATGCACCAGTAAATGTTGTTTTGGGCTCCCTACAGTAATTTTTAAAAAGAGATTAAATCTTGTTTTTAACCGACTTCAAAAAAGGAGGTTTGTTTCTATTTTATTCTCCAGAATTTGTCTCAAAAAATATTTTTTCTTTTTTAAGGTCGCTTAACCTCGACGAACTTTTCCGACTTAATGATTATTAGCCCAAAAAAGTTCCAGGAAATACCTTTAAGTAACCAAATAGCAAATAACATCTGATGTCACGGCGGCCACTCGAGCACAGCGGCGTTGCGTGACGCCCACCTCACACGAATAATTTACCTCCTCACACTTTTACTGGCTTATTTATAGAGCATGACCACCTTTTGTGCAACTTGCGACCTTTCTTTTAATAGACAAATGATACACAGAATTACGTTTCACGTCGAGGCTGTGTCGCAATCCCTTGGACTCAACTGATATTTGACAACTTGAATGTAGGTACATCTATAAAGATTTTTGGCTACTCTCTTTTAATAGCAGATCTCTGCTACTTTGATTTGTTAGTAGTATACGAAATGTAGAGCACTTGCCTTATTTATGACGTTTAATTGCAAATGAGTGGCTTTATTATAAAAAGTATAACGTGTGTAGGCAGTAGGTGAATGGGTATACTTTCTCTATTAAGGTTATTTTATTTTAAAACAAGTTTTAGTACTTAAATTACAAAACGTACCTATGCTAACTTAACTGAAATAACATTGAATATAATGTTAATTTCCTAATTACAACAGAAGGAAAATAACTAGGAAACACAGAGGGTGCATTTTTAACCTCTATTAAGCAGTGGCGGCCTCTTTTAGAATCGCTTTCGACAACTAAGTGGCGTTTTAAATTGTTCTTCAACACGCTCGCCCCTGGAGACATGCTATGGCTTTGTTAGAAAATCAATGGCACTCGGCTTTGAAATAATAATAAAAAGAAACACGGAATTGTGCTCCGTGACAAACCGACGCGACAGACCGACTTGTGTAGCGTCTTGCAATTTCGATGGACATATGACAAGAATTAACAAAACCGAATCCGCAAACATATTTCATGACGTATTTTCCAACAGCATACTTTGCATGGAACGAACAGGAAAAATGGCAGAATTATATTTGGAGGCATTTGCGGTATCTACCTAGGCTGGTCTGTTACGCTGACTCCGTAGTATTTCACTAAGTGAAGCGTTTTTTCTCTGACTATGAAGATTTAAATCTTATAATTTGCAGCCAACTACCATACTTGCAGCAGCCGAAACTGAAAATATTCATTAGCTTTATTCCGCCAATTACCTGACAATTAAAGAGCACGCCACGCTTACTTTTATCTGAATAATTATCCCCTTTAGAATTGTAATGTTGAACGCCTGTCAGAGTTGGAACATTTCATGCTTCACGGTTGGCGATCTTTGCGAAGACTGCGACAGCTCTGTCGCCACTGTTCACCATGCCTCGACAATGCAATGGGATAGAAAAGTAAATCATAAGAGTGCGGTAACAGAGAAACACTTCAATTTAACCACGTACTTAAAACATAAGTAGTGTAATGTGAATTGTGGTAGACTATAACCCAGTGATGTATCAACGAGTTAACTTAGTAGTGAAATAGGGGGCTGCTAGGTGTTTCTCTTAACCGGCGAGTTAAAGGTATCGTCAGCGTAGGTACAAATCGTTACTACTTTAGAAAAAACTAGTATCTGATATTTCGAGATATTACATGAGTTTGAACTTAATTGTCTTAACGTTAAAGTTTAAAACCGTACGCCACGAAATATGAGATACGAGGTTTTTTCAAAGTAATGACGAAATTATAAACTACAAAAAACACTTTAGGGCGTGCATTCTTCATAAGGGCTCAAGAGGCCACGTATGGTGCCACGCCCGGTCGAGAATGAAAAGGGATGGCTTTGTGTATGTGCATTTGCGCGAAGAACTGAGACGGAGATAGTTTGCGCGAGCCTTGATGGTAGCGTCAAATTCAAATATTTGCTGTTCACTTTAAAACCACCATTTAAAAAAAATATGGTTTAGCACGATTAAGAAGTTATGAATGCTATTGAATCAAAAATCATCGTTAAAGGTCGTAGTGTTTCGAAGATTCAACCAGAAACAAGCGAAAATCGTGTCTTGTTTGAAAAATAAAACTATCGAGGATTTTGTTTTTAATCATGTTTTCTGGTTTGACAGTCTCAAGGAAGAATGATCAAGTTTCATATATCCAAAAAACAGAGATATAAGCGCTATGATAATACTCGTACCCGACAATCGACTTTATCATTATGGCCGCTTAAATTAAAACTAGCTGTTACCGAAACCGGGAATACCACTCTACGCAAAATTTAGTCAGTATTCTAAAATAGTGTTATTCAATTCAATTATCAATTCAATTAAACTTTCTATTAAATTATCTATCTTATGTGACAAAGCAAAATATCCAGCCAGAATGTATCGTGATTCAACTAATATCTTATTAAATGGAGTCTTTAGCGTAAAATCTAAAGAAAACGCAACTATTTAATTTAATTCATGTGAAATATGACTTTATTCAAGGTTTAATTAAACGAAAATCAGCGCTTGAACTGATAATTAAAAAACAAACAACACAATATTTGAAATGAACATAACGCAAAGCAAAACAAATTATGGTCAATGATGACATAGGGTCCGCAAGGCAAGCCACTGCCAAAGGACAGCCGTGCGCAGCCTCGTAGGATTCCGCGCGATTAGTCAACAATATAATAATATATACACGTCGGTACAATCCACTCATATAAACCCACATACGGCATTCTACATTTGTTGAGATGTTGGCGGTGGCATTTATGGAAAGAGCCAATGCACAAAAGTTCAATATTTGTATTTGTTTGTGTTTGCTAACATAATTCATTATAAAAATCAATATTATTATAGGTGGTTGAGAACCTTTTTTACCAGAACATAAACTAAAATATAATACTTTAAACGTTGAATGCATGATTGACTTGGACTTAGTTACATTGAAGGTTACTGATTTCAAATCAAATAGTTCTTTAGTCTAAACAAATCGCGCCCAATTATTTCTAGCTTCTATTGTAATAGAATGTTGCAAGTACCGAGAAAAATAAATGACTTGCTATCGACATCGCTAGCACTGCGCAGTTTCAATAAACGTTAGGTGTTTGTAAACAAGTGTTTAAATAATCAGGAAACAAATAAAATAAGACAGCACTTGCATCACCATTCGTTTATGACATAGAGAACGCTGTAACAATATTTAGTATGACCAAATTATTGTATACCGAGATGAAGTAAGACGTATCTACGAGTGTATAATAGTAATTTAGGTGACTGGTGCGTAATGAGAGGCATTAAACATGAGTGTGGTCTGTGTGGTATAGCGGTTCTCGCCTTTCGGCTCGTTTCATAATAACTAAGATAACACGAGGTTTTATGTTAAGTTTATATTTACAGTCGCATACATAACTTTATCTACGTGCATATCATAAGTTTTCTACTATATGTGAGAGACCTGTATCTACGGTTGCCCTGTATCTTAATGTGAACATTAAGATGCAACTACATCGATAGCCGATATTTTGATGACATGCAATGCAATACCTAAAATGTTAACATTTAAATACAACCACAGATACAGGTTTCTTTATACATATATAGGCCATTTGCTAACCGTTGAACATACTGTAGGGTAGGGAAGTTATGATAGGGATGTAGATAAAACATATGACACAAATAGCTAAATACAGTGTTGGTTTATAGTGTCTCAAATAAGTATGTCCTAACACTTGCTATGAACCCAATGAATATGAACTTCAAACCCTACAACACCTTGTTAGATGACTTACTGTGGAAAAAAATATTTACGATCGCTTTTTCTAATGGTTTTCTACCCTGTCATATATATCCCTGATTAAAGGCCAAGAGTGTGCCATCAGTACCCTCAAGCTACCTTATTGATTGTTACTTATAAAATAAGCATGACGTCCTTTTATGGCTGTGGATCGCACATCGCACAGAAGCGTTAAACACGTTGATAAATATTTATTACTCAAGGTATCGTACAACCATTAGCAAACTAGGTACAGTCGAACTCCGAAGAAGCTGTACATTTTAGTACTTTGTTACAGGGCCTCTAATTTAGGTGGTAAAAAATAAATCGTTTTTGACCTGTTATGGTCAAGAGAATAAGAGCTAACAAAACGTTGACCACACAATAACAGGTCAAAGACGATATGGTTTTTACCTCCTAGAATCGCGGCCCAGTAACGTATCGAAGCGAGAGTGGTTTGAATTTAGTAATATTAAAACTGCGACACAATGTACTGCTTCTCTTAGTTTGACTGTGCCCAATGTTCTGCAGAGGATTTGTGCCAACAAGAACTTCCAAGCTTAAATCCAGGTTCAGTGGCCGATAATAAAAACTGCAGTTGAATTAGGTCGTCATTACTCACTCACAGTCACTCAAACACAGATATATGATATTGTCATTGCCGTGACTCACCACCGTCAGTGGCTTGCATATATTAGTCGCATAGTTACTATATTAGCACAGATGTTAAGACTTGTGTGGTTTTAAAGGACTTCGTTCTGTATTTAAAATCCCCTCTGGGTTTGCTGAGGCCACTACCGGCGCGGGGCAGGGTAGATCAGTTTACAAAAGCCAGTGCTTACTAATAAACAAAACACTTCGAACAAGATACTTCGGACCAGAGTTCCTAGTGCCACATAATTATTTACAAGTGTTTTTTCACTAGTTGCATGGAATTTCTGCATATTTATTTAGTTTACCTATCCAGAAGATTGAGCTAGTTGGGAAAGCAGGGAAAGGTGCTAGGTAGGTGGTTAAGGTTCATGCTCTAGACAGATCCTTGAACCTTCCAAAACCACAGACGCTGGCTATCCTGGGGGGTTAGGTTCCCACATAGTCCAAGATTTACCCCCGTGGGCAAGAAAGACTTCTAAAAGACTATTATATAGGTAGTCTAGTCGATTATTTACATTTAGTGGTAATTAATGATAATTGAGCTGTGCGTATAAATATAAGTTTTCACCTCAGCAGCTCAAACAAGCAGGTTTTGCTGCTTAAAAACAGTGAGCAAAATTCAATTTTGCTGCGAGCGAGAGGCAAAGTAGCTTTTTAATTATTTTTTTTAAATGCCGTGAGCAGTGCTGGGGCTAATCACAACATTCGAAAAAATTGAACTTCACTTTGTTCTGTCACTTTCACTTCGATAGGAAAAAAGCGAGAGATAGAAACAACTTGATTCGAAGTTCGATTTTCAAATTCCACACATAGTAGGCCCAAAAAGAAACGCACGTTCGGATGCACACATAACCGTAAAATTGCAAATAAAACTATCTGTTAAACTTTGAAATGTGTTTATTATAACTATTTTATACAGTAGGTACAATAATTTTTTTTATTTAATGTTTTGAAGACAAAATTAATGAAAAATAAGAAGTTATGTATCTACATAATTTTGTTATCGTTTTAACAATCTTTAATTTCGTGACATAAACCGCGGGGGCAGTTTCAGAACGCATTTCAAAAATAGCGGGATTATTGTACTTAAAAAAAAAAAGTAATGTATACCTAATGTAAATGACGATGTAATTTTTGTTAATTTGTCCGCCATAGCCAATAGCCATAGACAAGGCCTAGTTAGGTTTTTTTTAAAGCCACAGACTACATAAAGCTGTATAAAGTTGTGTTTGCACTACGGCATTATCAAGTTGAGTGACAGGTTTTATCTGTTTCATGTTTATTTTTTCCACTTTTTATTTTATTAGTATTTTGCAAAAATGCTTGTGATTGATGCATATGCGATCGTGTCGTTATTTAGTCGTGTATTCACCAAATGGTCACAACGGAAGACCTGCGTTGGCCCTACCAGCTTCACGCTGTGTTGTTCTCGCTGCTGAGGTGAAACGTTGTATGTCTCACACGAGACCAAAGTTTTTTACGTCTCGTATCTTTGAATCCCTCGCTACGCTCAGGATTCTAACCTAGAATCACTCGCTACGCTCGTGATTCAATAATAGAATCCTTCGCTTACTCGGGATTCAAAATCATCACTCGCAGCAAAAACCAACTTTGCTCTCTTGTTGAACAAATAACTATTTCAACCTGGGGGTGCTGCCGCGGGCTCGGCCATGTCCATAAAGCAACGAAACTAGCAACTTAATCACTTTATTAAGTATGTGGAAATGAATCGAACACCATGAAGCGCATATCAGTCTTATTTCTTTAGAAAAAACCTTTGCTCTAAAACCCAAAAAAAGGATAATATTGAATAAAAATTTAAAAAACGCCAAAACATTATGTTTTATAGAAATGGCGGAGACATAGAGCACGCGGCAGCAGTAGAGTCGAAAATTTGGATTTCTAAATAAAGCCAATAGTGTATCCAAAAATGGCGGATACCCGACCTTTTGCAAGGTAAAATACTGAACTATGAGTAATAATTTAAATGAAGTCACGCCGTGAACTTGTTTACGGTGGGTGGGGTATTCATATTTGATATCATAGAGAATGAATGAGAATTTAGTCGCACGTGTGATATGAACTTTAAGAAAACCTTACCTTAACCTTTCAAATCCTTAACTTTTTACTTTTTTAGTGAGTGACAGGGTCGGAAGGGGGGCGGCCGTTTATGCGTACTTTTTTTAATCAAATCGGAGAAATACTGGAAAAAGGCCGAATCTTAAGTACCTACCCGACACTGACGTGCATGCATGACTCGATGTATGAATGTGGAAGAAGCGAAAGGGGTCTGTCAGAATCGTAGCAGGGCAGGTGGAAAGAAGTGGTTGGATGCCTACCCTATGCTCGGAAACAAGCGAGATGAGAAAAGTCAATCATTAAAAAAAGTAAATAAGCAATAAGCGTAGATGGTTGTCCCTCGGAACCCCTAACAACATTTGTCCTAACACATCTTTTGTCCGAATTTTAATTTGGCCTAAACTGGTTTTCAGATGAGTTAGGCAACTTTTAATGTTTTCTAATTATATCTGCGGTTCAGTTAGGTTAGGGTTGTATTATAACAACAATAAAAAGTTAAATGTGAGCGGAAATGGCTATAGGATAAATGAAAATTCGGACAAACGATGCATTAGGAAAAATGACGATTAGGGGTTCCAGCGTGGACATATTACTCGCTGTTCTGCGTCGGACGTTGATGTAAGTACTTATCTTTTGTTTTAGGCTTGTTTAGAAACCCATTCTCCAAGCAGTTGAACAAACGCTATTCAGACTGTGTCTAAACAAAACAGCTTGTTGACATGCATTTAGTTTAGGATGACGGCACGCGTCTCCAACGAGGAATGCGACACGATTAGTTGCTTAGGATTTAAATTATATTATGATACATAAAGTTTCATTATAGTGTCGATTCTTTCCTTATTTGGTTATTAATCCAGGAAACTGGCTAGACTTAACTAAATATCAAGGGTGCTTCGTTCGTACTTCGTTTTTTTCTCAGATTAGATTAAAATCTTTAATTTGAATACAATGATGTTAAAGTTGGAAATTTACAAGTAATTATTAACAAGAATTTATAAGATATTCCAACAAAGAAACGTATTAATAAAGTATGCGTCTCGGTCAGGACCTAGATCAATACCTAAGCACATGTTAATCCGAAAATCAGATACAGCCTCTGTTTCCAAGTGTTTCTTTAAATATGCAGCTGCAGCCCAGCTCAGCTTCAATATAGAAAAGCCTTTTCGGGTGTGTTATTTTCTAACTAGCCAAAATACAAATTCAAATTCCCTTTGAATAGTTTTTTGTCAAAAATGTCATGCTCTATTTTTTTATACAGTTGTGTTTGCTGTTTATTCAGACTAATCAACACGTTCAAACTCAGTAGGTCCATGTAAAGTTTTCCATGGTTTAGGACAGATCCTGTTGCTACCTTTCGTTTCCATCATCAGCTCTAACACAACGTAATATTGCATTATCATCGGATTTACGAGTGTGTACTTAAAATTTTACCCCACTACAATTACCGGAACTAGTTTATTGAATTTTCTTTTTTTAACAAAGAAACGGGGAGTCAATTCTAATCAGTTAAACCATATCGCTTTCGATATAATTATCGTATTATTAATGTTACGGTATGGCTCTTATTTACTTGACAGTAATTGTGCCCGAGTTTAAAACAATACGATAACAAGTCGATAGCAATATGATTTTACCGACTAGAACTAAACCCAGGAGAGATAATAGAAACAAATCTGTTTACGTGTCTAAGTAAGTCGTTAAGTTGGTATAATGTCTTTGTCACGGCACGGGGTTTTATCAGTCAACTGGCACCCTAATGCTCAGGAAGTGCCACGGTCTCACGCGCAGCGTAATTTACGAGCAGAATACTTAATACAAGGGCAATTCAAAACAAATACGCAGCAATCATCAGACTGACTGTGCTTTGCCAAGTGATACGATCAATGTTGTACGAGTATGGTAGTTTTCAATTCACTAACGGCCGCACTTTCGAAAAAGGAACAAAAACGGCGCGGTGCGGTAAGCTGCGCCCCAATACCTTATTTTACGGAGCAGACAAGATGCTCAAAAAAAAAATACTTGTCTGTCTTAAGACTGCGTCGAGCCAACGCCGAGCGTCCAGTGGCGCCCTCATTACTATTATTGTTTTCTAATTAACTAAAGAATTTCCTTGGAATCAGACGAAATGTTTTTATAGTGCAAGTAAAAACACAATTTATGGGATACACACGTAATCAACTTTAATAAAAATTACCCTTTGAGTAGTCAGCTTAACGGGAAAAGGTGGCCACTTTTTTCCGTTAAGTTAATAACTCGAAGGTGAATTGTTATTAAACTATATGATATACCCTATAAGTTGTGTTTTCATTTGTAGTACAAAAACATTCCGTCCAATTTCAAGAAAATACTTTAGTTTATTAGAAAACACAATAAAAGTAATGAGGGCACTGTACATCCGGCGTACGCTTGGCGCAGTCTTACGTGGGTTTTTCTTTTGCTCAGAATTCTAGCATCTAGTCTGCTGGAGCCGAAATATTTGATGGCGACAGTATGTGAGGACATTCAGCAACGTAAGATGTCGAATTGAGTACTAGTGCGTATCTTCGCCGTCGTCGGTATTGATTCGTTAATTTGTAGATATTTGTAGAATTAAATATATCGTAGTAACCATAAACTGGTCACCCACGGTAAAGCTAAGATGTACCCGGTGCCGGCCTGACTTTGAGCCTTCTTGTGTCGTGATGGGTGGACACTGGACAGTGGGTGAGGGAAACTTCTTGTCCCTATCCTGGGTGTCCCTCAGAATCTCTAACAATGTTTGTGCAAACACATTGTTTGTCCGAATTTCCATTTTTCCTTCATTGGTTTGGAGATGAGTCAGGCCACTTTTTAAGTTTTCCAATTATACCTACCATTCGGTAAGGTTAGGGTTGTATTATAACAACACTAAACGAAAATTAGAGATTGCGGAGGGAGAGGCGTATAGGTATTGATATCTGCTACTCTTCTTACCCTGTGCCATCTGGCGGAGCCGCAACGTTGCTTGCAGCGTGGTGGGGCCGCAAAGGAAGAGGAGTGCCGGTATCACGGTATGCCGTTCTCCCTATTGTCTGTGACCGAAACGTGTGGATCTGCTTGTCGTCCTTGTGTACCTATACCTACCATTTGTGTTGATATACTCGACTGTGAGTGCCTTGCCTTGAATTCTCCCGGAGCGCTTTTTTAATGTCGAACTCCGCGCTAAGTGGGCCTGCCGGTGAGTATCGTAGTCAAATGCGCAAGCGGAACTTGTGGCCCTCATCAGCAACGGTGTGGAGGGAGAATCTCTGGGTTTTTATGGGTATTCTGGCAACTCTCGGATGGTGAGTCCTGCGTAACCATAGGCTTCCCCGAGCCCTACGGCTACACTCGGATTTTTATTCTCACAGAAAAAATGTAAACAAAGTTACGTCACTGTCAAAGTGACATTTCAGGGGATCTTAAAGTTTGGGTCGGCAAGAAATATAATATTAAGTTATCATTTCGCTCGAACCGTGATATAAAAATAAATTTTAGATATAATTGAAATTAAAATCGCATAAATGAGTCACTGGAAAGCGATTACGACACGGGAGCACGAATCGTGAAGCGAAGCGAGTGAAGTAACGTCTCAAATCTTTCAAGCAGCCGTCAACTTGTTAACACGGGTACGTATCGAGTCAATGATACCAGTGCAATAAATAAATTATGCGTAAAAAGACGGTTTTCACGTTTTAAATTAACACAACAAAGAGTTTATATAAAAATGAAGTTTTCCATCAACAGATTAAATTCTTTACTCTTAATTACAATATATAGTTTTTTTATAGACAGTCGATTTCTTATAATTGTGGAAAGTAAAAATATTTTGAATACTGCAAATGTTTTTCGTTTACGGCAACACCTTTGTTTACATTTTTTCTGTGAGAATAAAAATCCGAGTGTAGAGCATACGGTATGCGTAAAAGTACAAGCACAACCCCAATCCCTTTATTTAACCTGCCGCCAATTCTCGTATTATTAATTATGTTCGATCACAGATTGTTCGATGTATTGTATGTGCGTCCGTTTCAGCACAAGTTTTAAGTACTATGCAGTTAGTTACCTAGTAGGTAAACATATTACCGCTTATCAAAATAACAAGTACGAAAAAATATGTTTTCGTGGTTAGGGTACTCGTATTTAGCTTACATTAGTCACATAAAATTGATTTTAAGTGATGTTTTCGGTGAATTATATACCTATACATAAAGCCGATGGATAAACCTGTTATAGTTCGTTTTTCTAAAAACTATAGTCTCTAAAAACATGACCCAGACCTGAAATATCGTAGCGTGACTGGCAAGTACATCGATTCACTATAAACAAACAATTTGTACTTAATTATTCATTAACAACCAGGCAATTATTGTAAGTACTATAAAAGATAATTATATTGATGTTACTCGACTATGATCAACAAGTTTCTAATTTGGATAATTCTATCATCGCCGAGCATCTTTTCAGTTATTATTTAGGTCCTACCTGGAAGACCGAGCATCGCTCAGAATGTAAACGAATTATTCCGAAGATGACAAAGAAAGCGACGTGCGTGCATGACTCGATGTATGAATGTGGAAGAAGCGAAAGAAATTTGTCAAGATCGTAGCAAGTGGAAAGAAGTGGTCTCTGCCTACCCCTCTGGGAAACAGGCGTGATTTAATGTATGTATGTATGTATGTACCTATGTATGACAAAGTTGTCAGATTTTTCGCCACCGTAAATCATTATAAAGCTAATTTCACCGAAATCGTTTTTGCCGTTTTGGAGAACGTGTTTACAAATATATGCCAATACTGATATCGCAGCTGATGAGGGTATCAGATTCAAATTTGACAATAGTCAGAACAAAAAAATTTTTTAATCGGTCTCATTCACAGCTTAAACTTTTAAATTTCCCAGACGGAGAAAAAAGTCTTGTATTCAATAAAATAAGGTTGTTTTGAAATAAAAGTCGGTAGGTACCAGGTTACAAAAAAGAGGTGATTGATGTTAGCTAGGGGGCTTGCTTCTTGTCGCGAATTAAATTGATTTCTAGAGTAATTTTGGTCGATGTCAATCCTAATTCTAATTCAGTAAATAAATAATAAATAAATAAATAAATATCAGGGGACAATGTCACACCAATTGACCTAGTCCCAAACTAAGCTCTAGGCTTGTACTATGGGTACTAGACAACGATATAAATACTTATATAGAGAAATATATACTTAAATACATCTTCATTAATCTTGTCGCGAACCCTCTACAGTCACTAGCGAACCCCTGGGGGTTCGTGTACCTACCTACCCCACTGTGAGGAACCCTGCCCTGGATTGATCAATAGGAGAATGTCAAATGATAAATGCTATAATGTATTTTCATGTACTTAACATACGATATGGTTAATATGACTGTATTTGTTTACTGTTCAAAGGTCTGTGCGATAAAGCCATTAAGCACAATTTTATTACATTAAAATAGATTACAATGATTCATTTATTAATGAAAAACAATTCGTAAGAACTGTGTCAATACTTTACTTAATTAAAACATTGTTGGCATCAATGTTGATTTATTGTTTTACACATTTTCAAAGTATCTAAAAGCTTCCCGTAGGTACCTACTTCTATGTAATTTACATTTTCTTAGAACATTGACAACGATTACCTACTCGTATCTAAGAAGTTTACCTTTTCCTAACCTTCCTAATACCAAAAATATTGTTAAAAATGATGACTAAATTAGTTTATTTTAGATTAAGTCGAAATAACATTTATATTTTATGCTTAGATGGTCCAACGACCCCAAATTTAGTATCTATCTTCACACTGATATAAATTTAGACCTCGTTATCTCGGAGCAGGGCCGTCAAAATACGGAAATTGGCAGTTTGGTATTTATTGTAAGTAAAGTAATTGTTATTAAAAATATGACAATCACAAATTACAAGTACATTACTAATTAAGTTTTTAAACTTTCAGTTCAATAATTTCACCTAAAAAATCATACAAGGTTATAGATAGTTCTATCTGTAATACAAACGTTTGTTTGTTTGTTTTTTTTCCGTTGTTTTTCAAATGTATTTGTAACGTGTTTAAAAAAATATATTTTTTTTCTCTATAAGTAAAACAATTCCACATTTTACATTTGTTTTATTTTTAAATTACCGCATATCCCTATTATCCCTATACTAACATTATAAACGCGAAGTTTTTTTATCTGATTCCCAATCGCACCAATATGGTACTTCGTGTTTTGAAAAGGTTTAAACATGTCATTGTTTTTTAAATGTGCCATCTATACTGTTCAGACTGCTAATAAACTTAAAAAAAAAAAATTCAAATTGGCCAAATACTCCCCTATTTTGGCAGTTGTGACATTTCACTGCCCTGCCCTGAGATAACGAGGTCTACTAGATACAACATTTATCGCAATTTGCGACGAGACTGTGACAACTTCTTTTGTCGCAAATTTTAAGATAGCACAGTTTTGTCGCAAAGGTGCGATATAAGTTCGAAGTTCGTATATGTATAGTCGCTATCACATGAGTATATCGGATCACACAAGATGCTCAAAGATATTTGACCAAATCTGTATGGTTTACGGCGTAAAACAGCTTAGATATTTTTAAACTATTAATCTGCTCTTACATATATGATAGTGACTGTAACTATAGCTATACATACGAGTATAATGAAGCGTCACTGGATTAGACAATGCATCACACCCACCTATAATGCCCTCATTGTACTCTGCGCGTAAACAGCTTCATGCATTTGTTGTCAATTGAACGCCGATCTATTGAAAACTTTGCATTCCAAAACATACCTCTCCCTGACCCTATGACCTGTGGCGGTTTTAAAGGGAGGGGGCCAAGGGGTCGCTGGAACCCCCCCTGAATGAAACTACCACTGCCTATATCAGGATTATATTCTTGGATAGTGTATGGTCCGACATGACAGCGTGAAGAGACAAACAGGGTTTATTATATAATTTAGAATGTAACACTATGTCTATTTGCTCTACGTACATTTCCTTTGTGTTTCTGATTCTTCTTCTACTGTCAATAGGTCGACATGCCACCTTTTTGATGTCCGGTAAGTTAATAATCATTGTACGGTCACGAGCGTTAATATGGGACCCATTTTGAGAAAAATATGCTTGAAGTCGTCAATGTCATTAGAGATGTCAAGTCATTTGTAACTTTTAGGAAACTCAACCTTATTGTTGTAGAATGTCACATTGACTTTGGACATAAAGTGGGTACAGATGTAGTGCAAAATGATTTTCCTTCGGGAAAACTCGGATCTCAATCGGAATACGATGGCACCCGAACTGTCAATCAATGATTGTATTAAATGAGTGACGTTTTCATGTCCATTAAAATGGAACTTTATTGTTTAGTGTCAAATGACAAATGCTGTCATTTGTCACTTTGTCATTTAACACTAAACAATAAAGTTCCATTTTAATGGACATGAAAACGTCACTCATTTAATACAATCATTGATTGACAGTTCGGGTGCCATCGTATTCCGATTGAGATCCGAGTTTTCCCGAAGGAAAATCATTTTGCACTACATCTGTACCTACCGAATGTAATCTCGTGACCAGTACACATTATGTTGACCAGTAAGTAAGTACTTACGTTATTACTCCACGTCTACTAAGGACACTACCTATATGGCACTCCACTAGATCCTGCTGTTGTAAGACTGTTCTAACATATAAAGAGCATTATTTTTGCATTACCTGAGAGGTATTGTGGCTTGTGTTTCATGTTTACATAGGTACTACCTTTACCGCGTCATAATCTAGTTTTGCAAGGAAACGAGGAAGACTAAACTTATGTACAAATACATTAACTACTGTTGTAGGTATCTAACACTGCTTAGAAAACAACGGAACAATCAATCAATCAAAGTTGAAAAAAGAAAATGTAAAATGGGTTCTAAAATATTGGTTTCATCTTGGTTATTGGTGTTTTTTTTTAATAATATGTTCGTTAAGAAACTTTAGGTATCTATCACAATTCACAACCCTGGAAACGTACCCCAATACTAACAAATCAACCCTCTTTCTTAGAAATAAAAGATTCAAATATTAAAAAAGACTGCCCCGAGCGTACGCCGGATGTACCGTGGCGCTCGCATTACTATTATTGTGTTTTCTAGTAAACTAAAGTATTTTCTTGAAATTTGTCGGTAGGTTTTTGTACTACAAATGAAAACACAACTTACAGTTTAATAACAATTCACCTTCGAGTTATCAACTTAACGGAAAAAAGTGGCCACCTTTTCCCGTTAAGCTGACTACTCAAAGGGTAATTGTTATTAAAGTTTGTTACGTATCCCATAAATTGTGTTTTTACTTGCGCTACAAAAATGTATCGTCTGATTGTAAGGAAATTATTTAGTTAATTAGAAAGCACAATAATAGTAATGAGGGCGCCACTGGACGCTCGACGTTTGCTCGGTGCAGTCTTAAACTGAAATAGTTTCTTCATAGTTTCTATTTTCAAATTGTTAGGCAAAATTTTATGAAACTATTAGGTAAGTATGATGACTATGATGAGTCAAAATAAGCAACTAATGATTGCAACAACTTAGTTGCTTGTTTTGTATGTTTCCTACAAATATAAACTAGATTACTCGTTATTATAATTAATATTAACGATATAAATCACTTAACGAGCTTGTTGTCAGTTCAATTTAATTTTATTGTATCACATAAGTACTTTATTGAGATCCGCCCCCTATATAACTGCCACAATCACTACTTACGAGTAGCTACAGTCTGTGAGCACTCAGAAGATGCTTCGGGCTTGACTTTTCTCTCACTCGCTCTTAATAAGAGCATATGACAGCGAGTCAGAGAGAAGTAGAAACCCGAAGCACCTTCTGAGAACTATCGCACTGTATTTAATTGGAAATACCTTCCTCAACTCCAGACACATTCGTCAATATAATAAATGATCGAATAAGGTGCAGTCCATGTCTTAAATATGTAAACGTAAGCAAGGAGTCCAAAATATCTACACGCCCCTACGTCACTAATAATGAGGTCTATGGTTACATATATTTGGTATGATGGTTATATAGAAATTAGTGCTTTTGTCTTTACCCTTAAGTAGGTATTTTACCCAAAAGGTTTTGGGATTCCAAAATATGCAGTTTGGAGTGTAACGGGACGTTTACATTATTTCGACTGCAGTCCGTGCATTCTTTTAACGACTTGTGTAACCGGTTTTTTTAAAGTAATTCACTAATCCGGTTAAACCGAATGCGGATGACGCAATCGGTCGTCGACCTTTTTTTATAAATATGGTATGGAGAAGGCAAATGAGCACTCACGCCACCTGGTGGTAAAGGGATCCATACACATTTGCATTCTTAAAACTACAATCTTAAGAATGCAGTCCTAAGAAATAAAATAAAATAAATAATACTAAGATGGTAGGACCTTGTGCAGGGTCCGTCCGGATCGCTACCACCGTCTTATCCATTAACCTACCGCCAAACAGCAGTGTTCGCATTGTTGTGTTCCGGTTTGGGGATAAGACAGCCGGTAAAATGACTAGCATAGAGGCATTCCATCTTAGTCCTCAGGGTTGGCAACGCATTTGCAGTCTTAGGATTGCTCTGCAGTCTTGTGAATGCGAATGTCTATGGGTCACAGTTTCCGCTTACCATCAGGTGGCCTGTGTGCTCGTTTGCCATCTCTATGCCATAAAAAAAAAAAAAAAAAAAAAAAAAGATGGAATGCCTCTATGGTAATAATTTCAAAACAATACGAGCACTGCTGCTTGCTTGCATGATTAGTTCAAGCAAGCAAACAAACGAGAAATCGCGGCAAAATTTGCAGAATTTTGTATACTTAAGTAAAGTACCTATATTTTGCAGTTATTCATAGCCATCGAGTCTCGCTATCACACTCGCACTTCCATTCTACTTGCAACTCGTGTTACATAGAATTATGTATGTATGTACGTAAACTCTTTATTGCACATAAACAATTACAAGACATGTTTGCAACAATATAAATAATGTACATTTATATACGAACTTATTCCATACTCATAGAATTATGACGCGCGGAAGCAGATAGCTAGGTATTTTATGTTTCTGTTGTTTGATATGAAAGGCTTATTTTCCTTCCTATTCAATTAAACACTACGAAATAGGTTGAGAATTCGAATGAGTATACAAAACTTAATTGATGAGTGATGCCTGATGACCCATTGTGCAACCTTGTCACAATATTAACGTCAAGTCACAAGAAATAAATTACGTCAAAATTCTATGTGGCTCAACAATAAAGCACTTCTATATACGCAACTTATCTAGACAATTAACTTATTCCGCGTTGTATAAAGTAAGAAAACACTCACTTATTTCATATGATAAACTTATTTACTAGATCCGACCTCTATATACTGGTGAAATGTGTAACTATGCAAACTTACCCGGGGCCAGATGGACAGACAGACAAACAGACGGTTTTCATGAATCTAATAATTATCTTCTATTTTGCACTGCAACGACAAATTATTTTCCTTTATAGCAAATATCCTATATTGAATAAGGATCCTTATAATACGAGATTTCTTGTGAACCTCACAAATGGCGTAGTAGATACCAACATGCATATACATATGTTAAACTGAAGCGGCCTTCCGGGCGAAGCATAATCTATTATGCATTATGAAATCGATAAAACACGTACCGACCAAGCTAGCGACTTCATTTAACACTTAATGATCGATAGCCGCGGCCGTTTAGAGGATTTTGAACAGTTTATATTTTACTAGCTTCGGGCCGGGGTCGGACCTCTATTCTACTATGTTAGAGACCATCTTGTTTGTATATCGTTATCATATTGTTGAATTTATGGTAGGTAGCACTAATCCCGTTCACAGAACTATAGTTACTGGGCATGAAACCATGATGGGATAATAAAACAAGACAATACAACAGACCCAGCTATTTAAGCTTCGTATTAGTAGGTACAAAAATAAAGTTTTCCGGTTAATGTGTGATAGAATAATAAACACGAAAAAATTACACAAATGTAGGTACTTAAGTATGTATTATCAACCCAATGGAACCGTGACCCACCAGATAACTGTGTAACAGTGATGTTATGATTCTAGTCGTAAGAAGTGTAAAACAAATTGTTTTATAAAGTCACTGTAACACCTTTTTATGGTGGGATCAGTTCCATTGGGCTGATTATAATACCTTAAGATGATTTAGTAATTTCTGTAAAATCATACTTATTTAACATTGTACCTACATTCTTTAATAAAAGTTTACTAATATTTTATAAAAAGTTCCACGTTGTGACTGCAGCTGCAGCGA
The DNA here is from genome assembly GCA_963966035.1 of Acleris laterana. Classification (NCBI taxonomy): domain Eukaryota; kingdom Metazoa; phylum Arthropoda; class Insecta; order Lepidoptera; family Tortricidae; genus Acleris; species Acleris laterana. The sequence continues at coordinate 7,482,439 of OZ014445.1, read as the reverse complement.
AGATAGTTTTCTCGTAGAATATGCGGCCTTGTCCATAAGAACTAGTAAAATAATTTTACTAAGTTAATTACCTTTAGTGATAATGTACCTATCTACGTAAAACATTTTTACACTTAATATAGGTTCCATGGTTAGATAACTATATTGCAGGAGTCTCTCGTCCGACAATGGAACTATAAAAATACCCAATTAACTACAATGTAAATAAGTAAGTACGTAATAAATAAGGTTTTTAATCATTATAGTTTATATAATTGCCTCTTTAAAATCATAATAAATGTAACTATTGTTTCCATTTGTTTATTGTAGGTACTTAATTGATACAATGTTACAAGTCGGGACGTCCTGGCTGCTGCATTTGAACCTAAAACGTGCTTCTTATTTTTATTCTGCTCTGACCAGCGATTGACCTCTATCTTACCTGATGGTAAATGATGATCAAGTCTAGGATGAAGCACGCTCGCTACATAATTCTTAAGAAAAGTCTTTCATATTTGGACAATTTATATCAGCGTACAATTAAGATTTTTTTATAAATTCAAATTATTTGAATTTCGTGTCCTTATGTTGGTATGTAGCCTAGCTATTATAGATAGACTAATAAGATGTTTGGACCGTAGGAATAGGTTTATCCTATTTTAAGGCATGAGTCTATTTAAATGTCTTACCTACATGAATCAGAGTTGCTAAACTAGATGCATAACGCTAACGTAAACGATTTTCGAAAACGGACCAAATGTATGGAATTTACACAGCACTCGACGCGACCGTCCGGCAGCTTACGTCAATCCTATACATTTTCGATAACGATAACTTGTCTAGGGCCACAGGGCCTCTACCCTAAGCGGTAAAACCATACTACTTTTCACTTATTGTTATCGTACTGTTTTTAACTCCGCTGCCATTAACTACTGTCGAGTAAGAATGACTTATCATAGCGTTGTCGATATACGATTTATTTTTTACCGCGACTGAGCAGCCTAAACTCAATTTAGTATTAATTAGGTTTAACGTCAGAATATGCAAGTCCGCCTTAGCGCTCATGAGTGTAACAAAGAAACGGTAGGATTAATGGTGCTTAAATTAAAATCACATAAATATCTCAAAATGGTCTAAAATAAATTAAACCTGCATTCTGATTTTTTGGCCCCCATGTGATAGTTTAAGTGGGCCTTTATTCAAGACGGTCAAACCACATTGCCTTTGAATAAAATAGAATAGAAATCATTTATTTCGCGTCGCGTCGACATATTTTTACAGGGTTTATTTATTTATTAAATTTTTACGTGTTTTCATATCGTCAACGTCTTATTTACTTAACACTAATGGCCACCGAGTTAAAAACAATACCCTAACACGTCAAAAGCAATATTGCTGTAGAATAGAGGAATAGAAAGTCCCAGTAGGTACGTAAGTAGAGTCCTATAGGATCTATCGAATTAAAAGCTAAAATGACCAACGATTATTTACATCCGAATGTTATAAAACCTTTAAAGTGTCTCGTGATCGTGACCGCTGTTGCCGAGTTACACTTAACGGTATCGCAATTGCATCTCAATGCCGCCGGTTTTTGTAACCCACAAACGGGTGAAAACCGTAGACGTTACGCCAAGTTAGTTACTAAATGAGTAATCAAAACACCCATTCAGCCAATGGTGTAGATACTGTTTGTTTACTTTGTGCTAAATCGTGTAATAACTTTTGTTGAACGATATTCGGATTGTATCGTAAGCGATATTAGGGCCTCGGGCAGGGTCCGTCCGGATCGCTCAAACAGTTGTCTTCCAGTGTTGGGATAGGACCACTGATGAATTGACTAACATGTAGGAATTACATAAAATAAACATCTTTACCTTGTACAGATGGGCCCTTTCGGATACACTTCGATCCTTTATAATCTTTTGAACAATTACTCCTCTTATACACTCAGCTGTAATAATATCAATCGAAGAAAATGTATTTATTAAGTACATACTTACATTACATAAAAGAAGCCTGTCTTGGTTACGCTCACACACTCTCTTCCAGTCAGACATCAGTCGCGCTATTTTAGGAGTAAAGAGATCATATTGTGGTGCTGCCGCGAGCATGGACATGGGCATTATCCAAGGATCTTCAAGACAGTTGGTTGTTGCTACTCGCATGCATCGGCTTCCCGCAATCTTTACCAGATTGTCGATCTATCTACTCACGTTGGCGAATCTCGTTCACGAGTCGACACCCTGAGCTACTAGGCGACCGACGCTTTCTAGTCTACTTATTAAAATCATTTAACTTCAAAATGTTTATTTATTTGCTTGCACCTGGATAGTAAAATTTGAACTAAGTAATTCCCTTATTAATAAAATGGGCTGAAATTTGGAATAGGGACTTATAAATAATATAAGCAGCAGCAACAGTGTTCGCATTGTTGTGTTCCGGTTTGGGGATAAGACACCCGGTGAAATAACTAGCATAGAGGCATTCCATCTTAGTCCTCAGGGTTGGCAACGCATATGTATGTATGTATGTATGTAAACACTTTATTGTACAAAAGAAAAACCATAACAATACAATTAATATAAAAATATGTACAAAGGCGAACTTATCCCTTTAAGGGATCTCTTCCAGCTAACCCTATATATGCTGTCTTAGGATTGCATTGCGGTCTTGTGAATCCGAATGTCTACGTGTAATATGTCTGAGTCACAGTTTCCACTTACCATCAGGTGGCCTGTGTGCTCGTTTGTCTTCTCTATGCCATAAAAAAAAAACATTACGTAAGCCCGATTCGATGCGGTGCACATTCGTTTTGCAGAATTTTAACATTCAACGGATGCAATTTCTCTGAAGCTTTTTTATTTTCAGAAACTGGAATAAATGAATTCTGCAGTTTTAACAAACTACCGCCCAACTTATCTGTCATTGTGACATTTGAATCACAAATTATAGGATATGTCTATTTGAATTTGGCAGACAAGGACATAGCATGGTTTAGAAAGCTACCCCACAGTTAGTCCACGTTTATAAGCTTAGTTTATAAGTAAGGTGGCTAGTGCAAGAAAAGGTCGGACTAAGTTCTAGTAAATAAAAATGTAAAATCTTGTATCTTGTAGTGGCACAGATTATATACTTGTATACTACGTAAGAAGGACGCTTAAATGTCGCTCTACCCTGATCAGGGGCTATGGCCGACAATGAAACAATATCCGTTTCGGCAAGAAGTACCTAGTGGTGGGTCGTTGACAGTTTTCGCATCAACGAAACGAAACGTTAACTTAAAGATCGTCAACTAGTTGAAAAACTAGTTGATTTCGTCAACTCGTTTTTTTTATAGTTTGCTTGTTGATTCGAAATAACGTTTAATTGAGTTGACCGTTTCTTAGAACAATATAATAGTTTTTGCTGTGTAAAAACTAAGAAGAGAAGAAAACGTGCGCCATAACGTAACGTGTTCTCCTTCCCTTTCGCGCTTAACATAACATCAATCAACCTATCCGTTTCAGACATATCCTATAATCTGTGTCCGTTTCGTTCCGTTCCGTAGCGCGATCAACGCGTCAACGCCGTCAACAAATTCAACTATGTCTCTTTCGTTCGATTTCAACGTCGTCAACTATCAACTAGTTGATTTCAACATACAAAACAGTTGATTCGTTGAAGTAGAATCAACGGTTGAATCAACTAGTTCGTTGAATCAACGCCCACCACTAGAAGTACCTACCTCGGTGCTAAATGTAGAATCGGCCGATCGGTTGTCAGTCAATTATTAAGCACTCACCACAAGCCTCTGTAATGAATTAACGACACGTGCCTATGAATATATACATCATTCATCGAATTGCGGAACATCAGCACAGCACACTTCGCACATGGCAGGTAGTCATTGTAATATCGTTGCACAAGTTGCGTTTCACACATCGGAAAAGGAAGCCGCTCGGATACTTCACGCTTGGTTTACTGCACCAGTGTTCGGGAAAATAAGTTAGTAGTGCATGGTACTATTATACTGGTTGATCCAATCGACGCGTTTGGAAATCGTCTTATTAAAAAAATGCGTAGGTGTGATTGATTAACTGATGTGACCATATTTCAAATGCGGAATTCCACGTAGGTACATTTAGTGATTTGTTCTGCGCTCAGTCAGCCTCGCATAGGTAATACTCGCCGGACTAAGTACAGAGGCTCTATTCTAATCGGTAAAAGGGTCAATCAACTTTGTGTTGTAGCTCGTTGCCATGATGACGTCTCCTTAAAACTATGACTTCAAAGGATATAAGAAGGATATAAGCCCACAAAAAAAGTTTTATTGTCAATTACCAAGTTTACCAACCCATTATTTTATAACTTAGTGCCTTAGGAGTCTATATTATTAAAAAAATCTAAGTAACTCTATTACGGGACAGAATAACAACAACAAAAAGTTGATCCACCCAAAAACATGTTTATTTTGTCATGTTATCGTATTGTCAACGTTATGATAGCTCTTATTTACGTATCAGCAATGGCGGCCCAGTTAGAATACGACCACATGTCAAAAGCAATATGGTTTTACCGAATAGAATAGAGTCCCAGTGCAAGAGATTTTGAAAAGTCTTCCGGGTTCAGGAAAACGGGTAAGACATATGAGAGTTGTATAAACCCAAAAGCTTTTAAGAGCCATTGCACTTGTATTCAAGTTCAATTCTTTGTTGAATGGCTACTGTCCAGTGGGACAATTCTGCCAGTGTCAAGGTTGGAAGTTACACGTGATCGGTAAAAATGCACTTGTATTGTATGGTTGGCATTATAAGTAGGTAGTAGTACCTGTCACTAAAACGTCATGTTTAAACGGCTGCAATAATCTGACGGACGGCGACTGCACATCTTTTTGAACGACGTAGCGGTTAGGCTAGTGGGTAGTGAGCCTGCCTAGGAAGCCATCAGTCCTGGTTCGTTCTTGGTTAGGAGCATACATTTACCAAGTCTTGGATGTTTTTAAGTGTAGTATTTAAGCAATGGTTCATCTGTGTATATCCGGTGTAGGTTCAGAGGAGCATAGGCTCTTTCGACCGACGAGATCAGTTATCTTTATTTAGTCGAGCATTTATAATAATTTATATGAGCCCGACTGTACAATAGACAGAACATCGTTTCACGCATATTTTGCCACATTTCCGCAGTTTCTACTTGCGCCATTTTTTGTAGTTTAAATCATCCAAGCGATGACTGATGATTATGAGTTAGGAGGACAAATAAGTCAAGGTCCAATTTGAACGACCAATAACTTATTAGCTAATACTGTATTGTTAACTAAAACCGCCGTATTGGGATTGTTCGGCAAATCATATACTTCGTTTAGAGCTCCGTATGCCGTATGCTAAGATTAGAATAAGAACGTTACTTCGACGAACGACGCCGTATCGACAAACGATCGTATTAAGACTAATCATTGTAGACTTTGGGTTAATGGTGCTGTGAATGAAAGGTTCTAAAGTACAGATCCCGAAGTATTAGTATCATACTGATGTCATGAGCACAAACAAGATTAAAAAACAAAGTCTGTACATTGCGAAGAGCGAAAAACAATGCTGTGTCAATCCGCGCGCGAGTTGAATGCCGACCTTAGGAATGTGCTAGTACAGGACGGCACTACAGTGTAGTGCATACTGCAGACGGGAGAGGCGTGGCGCCCTCAGCTCAGGCCGTGACTACATTCAACTCGTGCGCGGACTGTAGGTAGCCTCGCAAGGCTGCCTCACTCCGTCTCAAGTCTAATGCAAAAAAACACATTTCTAAATAAAGATATTCATGTATTTCGATCTTCTTACAAAATATTTACAACACCATTATTATGCAAATATTCAATAAATCATCATAAAATCATACAAATGAGATAAATTAACATTTATGAGGCGCATTAACAACTTACTATGCACTATTACATAAACTAGTCTAGTTACAGATCGATATCTCGGGGCCCGGCCCGGCACCCGCCACGGGAGCAACTGCAGTGGAGTCAGGGTATAAATAAAGGTAATCTAAATAAGTTTCAGTGTTGCTCGCTTAGCGGGTGTCTAACGGTACCCTTAGCCGCCACAATAACATCTTGTATGTACAGTGCGATTGCACCTAAAAGGTCCTTCGGGTTTGTACTTCTCTTTCACTCGGTCTCATACGCTCTTATGCAATACTAATAATAGTAATAAACTTTATCCGAACCCGAAAGACTCTATAAGCTCTCTTGCACTGCGGCCTCACTTTAGGCAACGTTGCTTACCGCTATTCGTTAGAATGGCAGTCGAGTCAACCAACACATCGACGCCATTTTAACATACACCAAGGCTCAGTTCAGTCGCATAAAGTGGCGACCGCTTTAGTCCATCTGGACGAATTAAGTTAGACCATTGTCGTATCGTCAACACGTTTGAATAATTTATAATTGCTCTAATAAGTTCCGCGTTTGCAGGTAATACTAATAAATAAGAACGGACCGTGAATACTAAGCGCGTCTCAAAAGAATTACAGGTGGATGATGTCATGTCATGTATGAATCGACACAACGACAACAAACAAAACGACGTGGGGAAAAGGATCGTCAAGTATAATGCTTCGGCATTAACATAATAATATTACCTGATTTAAATAAATACCAGTACCGAGATAACATGGTTATATAGAAACTTTTAAGAAATGAAAATGTTAAAAAGTATTATTTAACAACAAAGAAGTGAAATAGGTATAGATTCCAAGATTTGTACATAAGAGTCGTCGATGGTCTCAGGACACGAAGCTGCATATTAGTACCAGAGGCCGACGACGGTACGAGGGTACGACATTGCTTACAATACTTAAGTTGGTATAAAAGGCCGAAGTTTTAAGGCCATTAACAGATGTTAGCGTATATTTATTAACTTTACATAACAATGTTTTTAATCAATACAGGCCAATAATGTACGTGACTAAAGAATGAAACATGACGACTAAAACTAATGATAATAGGCGCCTCAAATGTCAATGATTCCTAGCTGAATCGGAGGAATGTGAACTAAACTGTTAACGAGCAATATATCCTAGGGCATCCCACTCTCATCTTGCAATATTTACATCTTATCAAGCCGCGTTTTCACTTAGTGTTCTGAATAAACATTTGTTTAGAGCAAATGATTGCGGTTCTGCCGATGTTCGCTCAAAGTAGAAAATATCTGTTTTCATTCAATGAGGAAATGAACAATTGTTTAGAACAATATTGTACCGAACGAACGAACGAAGTTACACGATCATGGACACCACTCAAGACGATTTGCAACAAAGATCGGACACCCACCGAGCACGTACAACGCCGAGCGAATGCTCAGAGCAGCAGCTCGCTCGCCACAGACGTCGTTTTCACTGAATGAATGAGTGAGCGAGCAATCGTCCGTCGCGTCCAGCCGATCATCACTGAACAAGCACGTTCGCTCGCTCAAGTGTTTTCATTTACGCACGAACGAACGATTGCTCGCTCAGAACTGTTCAGAACACTAAGTGAAAACGCGGCTTCAGAGTAAAACCAAACACCTATGCTACATTTTTACACTACACTGAAAATACTATTTACCTAACACTAGTCTATTTATACAAACAGTAATGTACACCATTCGGCTGCAAGGTATGTTTACCATTAAAGTAATACTTTCATCAAATACGAAACGGCATTCTTCGCTCGAATAACGAATATAAAAAGCTACACTCAAAGTTTAAGTGTTCATATCATGATCTGCCGAAGCATCTCGATAGACATGATTATTGTCATGAACAAGTATATTGAATAAACATTATTAAATTTCAATTAATTAAAATTCTCAAGACGCAAATTATCTTAAATTTATATATATTTGGCAGTACGCGTGTACAATGCACCATGTTTAATTATATGTTCAATTGAAATAAAGTGTGTAAAAGGACACTATCATGTGTTCAGTCTTTCCTTCGTTATATACATGGACAACGGTCGGCGCGGCGGCGCCCGCGGCTGCGGTATCACAATCAATTGAAGTCTACTGACTAACATGGACGTCAATTAACATTATTTTTGTGGGCTTTTTATGGCCATCAGTAAAACTTATATTTGTCACGGTCATGACTACATCAAGTTAAACATATAACCGCTGCCCATTGTCAGTTGTCATCATCGGTGTCATTACAATGTATGCCTTGGTGTGATCATGTATAAAAACTTGCTTGACAAATAACCGTTAAATTATTTAGCCTGGAGACGCGCCCAGCGCTAAGCAAAGCGTCTTTGATCGAGCGAGACCTTCAAGCAGTAACCATCTGCATTATAGCTGCATCGTATTTATATTTAGTTGATAGTTGCATTAATTGTACATTACACGGACAGGTTTGAGATTCATGATCACGCCACTACGGCATACATCCATAGAGGTAAGTTTCAACAACAAGAGACAGAGCGTATGTGTTGCGGGTCGTCGCGGGTTGACGCGGGTCGGCGCGGCAGTGGCTAGTGCGACCCGGAGTGCATGCTGTGCTGCGCCTTCTTCTTGCGCTGCGCAAGCATGTCGTAGAACGGGTTGTGACTAATAGAGCGACGCAAACACTCTATCCATTCGTCTCGCTCCTCCGCAGCAGACGCTGACATCCTGAAAAAAAATAAACACAATTGAGGTTATGGTCGTTTTAGATAGTTAAGAAAGTAAAATATGAATGGAATAACAGGCATAAGGATAAGAGCAATTTTCGACAACCAAATTAAGGTATTGGATTCAGGAATTATTATTTCATATGGAACCTCTCGTTTTCCAGACCCAACACCTCACACTCGTATCTTATCTTATCTTATTGGTTGGGTCTTTACGGATACACTTCGACCCTATGGGATATTTTGCGCTAACGCTGAATCCAATGCAGCCTCCTCCCCTTCCAGAGAGCGGTCGAAGGAGCGCAATGGCAAAGCCTTGTGCCTCTAAATCGTTTGGTTCTGGGAAGTCACAACCAAGGATTTTCATTCTTACTCTGGCGAGGGCATCACATTTGTTTAAAGATAATAGTTATGGCATGGCCAGGTGGATCGATCTTCTTATAAGGGTCGCAGTTGACATGTAAAGATATATTCACGTATAATGTTGGGGACGTACCGGTACACGGTGTGTTTCCCCTCGACGACCTTCCCCTCGGAGTCGGTCTTGCAGGCCTTGATGAGGTCGGCGCCGCCGCTCGCGTACAGCTCCAGGCAGTGCGGCCGCTGCCGGTCGCTCGCCGGCCGGACCTGGCCACCACATTCATTAACACTCGCGCAAACTAATAGGATGAGAGTCTGACGAGTGAGTGGTGACACAAAAAAATGGGGGCACATTTAAAATATCACTAGCTGGTAACACGAAATGCATGACGACTGAATAGGTACGCATAATGTGACAGCTTATTTCATAGGGGTTGTCGTCGTAATATAGGTACGTGTCTGTACGCGTTACAAGTAAAAGTTCGGTCCTCCCGCTTTTGTAAGATAAAACAACTGTACAATGTCCCAAAATACGTTACACGTACAACTTGATAAACATGACTACATTTTTATGGAAAACCGTACAATTTTATTTTGTGGGATAGCAGGCAGGTTGTATATGGCTGAACAGCGGTATGTCAGATGAAATGAGCCATAATCTAAACAGATTTAAATTGATTCAACGAATTTTGAACGATATTTTTTTTTACATTTAACGTCTATTCTGTACTCACTTGCGAAAAACTAACTATTTGTAAGACGGGCTCTTTCTACTCGGTAAATCCATTTTGCTTTTGACATGGTTGTACCGAGCTGAATAGTTATCCTTATTTGAAATATGACAGATATGATAATAATATTAATGGTCAGTAGCGAGTCGTTACTTACAGATATGTTTTCTAGTGGAATGATGCCTCGAGGCTCCTTGTCTGTCGTGTATTCGAAGTAGTACAAGCAGTTGTCATTGAGTATAAACCACCGTCTCTTCCATGATTTGTATCTGTAATGCAATAAAAAGAAAATTGAAACTCTTACATCGCACCTAAAGCAGTCATCGGCTTTTTTTTACCTAATACTTTATTAACCTCGTGAGGCCTTACAGTCAAAACTTAGAACAAAATTATTTCTTGAACTAACGAAATTTGACGTTGTCCTAACGAGTTAAGGTCGAAATTGCCAAGCTTTAAAATGCATAAAGCTTTCTCAAGTCTGCTAAGGTGCATTGAGTAATAATTATTAATTATTCATGTAAGTTTCTACAGACGGTGTCATTGTCAGACTATTTTGCTGTTTTAAAATTGCAAATAACGACTACATAAATAAAAATAATAAATTACGAAACAGCGTCTTAAAATTAGTGTCCGAGTCACGGGTCTTGAAAGTTTGCTAGCATAATTTTGAGCATAATAAAATTCGTGTCGTTGAATCTATTGATTAGTTATTTACATACATAATATCAATTAGCATTAATTACAAAATACGTTTACTTAAAAGTATACATACATACATACATTAAATCACGCCTGTTTCCCAGAGGGGTAGGCAGAGACCACTTCTTTCCACTTGCTACGATCTTGACAAATTTATTTCGTTTCTTCCACATTCATACATCGAGAGTCATGCACTTAAAAGTATGTGACATGTTAATAGTCATAAGACTCTTAGATTAATAGTAAGTTAGTAGGTAAGTCTTTTGTGTCTCTAATTAATCATATTTTACATTAATCATGTCCAAAAGCGCGCAATAGAATCGACTCTAACGAAAGAAAACGTGTCTTGCATTATTGCTTCAATTTTCCCTGACCCACAAACGTCAGTAATAAGAACACAACTGAACAAAGTTGATGCTTTAACCGCACCTAGTTTACCGTCAATTGTGAATTTTCCAAGGAAAATGCAGCACTACATTTGTGCAAGTCATTTTATTGCCTATCAGTTTTTTATTGCAGGCGGGCCGCGCTGTAAATTGGGCTCGTAAACGTACCTGCCACCCTGCTTCCACAGCCACCCCTCTTTATCCGGATTGAAGAATGTGTGCATCAGGTCATTCCCGTCGTCCTCTGGTATTTTGAACGGCTCCGTCTTTATAGACTCGTATAATGACTGGAATGTAATGAAACGAATTTTATTGTTTTATTACACTATAAACGTTTACTTTGCACTGTAACACAAATAGCGAAACTCAGTTCACTTTAACAACCCAATATGTTGCGAGGAGTACAAATGAATGCCAATGCGGTAGGTTTCGATACCAGCGTCGTAAACAAGCACTTTAGAGATAAGCCCTCCCCCTCTCTTCATCAACGGTTACCGTTTACGTCAATATAAAGATATCACCATGCGCACCGCGTAATTGCGACGACCACGGTGTGTGTCCGATTTTTAAATGATAAATTGGTGTTTTAGTACACTACATTTTACTGTAGGTCGAAACAATTCATTATAACAGCAATCATGGCAGGCAGCATCCCTAATAAAAGCGGTATACCTACACTAATAATGTTGAATAGAGCAATTCGTGACCTCAGATTCGTGGTATCAGTGAAGAAGTACACATTCCAACAAACAGGCCAAAAATAAAAAAAACATTTAAAATGTACAAATATGCTACAGTTGTATGATATATCTATTAAACATTACGTACGATTTTGCAAGTGGATTTCGTTAACGCTTAACACTTCTAAGTATTTTTTAACAATTGTGGTAACAATGGATACATTTCTAAATTAACATATTGAATATCACTCAAATTGTGTTTAGCAATTCCAAGGTTGGTGAAAACTGAAATGCGCCATAACGCTTACTTCCATTAAACAATGCCGCAAATCTAATATTATAACTCCAAAACTAGTCATATTTATACAGCAAAGAGACTACAACTGCTGTTTTCCGCACCGCACTGTTTGTATTATTTCGAAGCTTTTAATCAGTATGTAAACATTATATTAGCCTATCTAGCAAACTTACCAAGAGCAATTCATGCGGCAAATCCCCGCCGTTGTTGATCCCTCGGTTCATGGCCACGAACTGCTCGGGCGCCGGCTTGTCCTTGACGCTGGGGTTGTGCAGCGAGGTGTTGAGCATGATGATGGCGAAGCTGAGCACGTAACACGTGTCCGCGTTCGTGAAGATGTCAGGGTTCAGCTGGCAGTAGCGCTGCGCGAAGCACTCCATCATGCGGTCGATCTTTTGAGCCTCACCCGGCAGTCGAAAACTCCATAGGAATTGTCTGGAATAAATCGGGGGGACCTTTCAATTGTTGTTTCTTTATTTATTCTTGGGGTGAATATAATCGAAGTGGCGTCATGGGGATTTAAGCGTATCAGACGGTGATTCATCTGTTAGTAATACAAATTAATCATCTGACTAGGCGACGCATTAGCTCCGGCATCACCTCCAGTTGAATATATTTTTTGGTTAAAAATAATATAGAAGTTTTTTTTGTCTCAAATATTAAATGAAAACCAAGTTAAATTAGTAAGGTCGTTCGTTCCTTTCAAGGGCAAGTAATATCAAAAAGGAAACCACACAAATCACAGCAAAATTGGGGAACTCTGGAGCTGTGATGTTTGTAAAGGAAAATAAATTAGGAGAGCCAAGTTATTCCCAGTCGGTTACCAAAACAACCGACGGTAAAGAGGTTTTTCCTAGAAGTTTGCGATTGCTGGCATTGTTTACCGGAGCGCTCCGAGCCAACGAAAATAATTAGATATACGATCACCTGCTCTCCTTTATTCGTGACTGTTTGACGCTTTTGTACATTTGAGATGTAAACGGACCTTTATTAATGTACAGACTTGTTATTACTGTACAAAGGTTGTACTATTATCTATTCTGTAACCATACCCAATATACTCGAAAATAGTGCTCGGTTATTACAAGTAGTGCAGACTGTTATATCTATTGCGGTTTAGAATATACGAGTGCGGTCAGAGTACAATACATAGATGTTCATAATTGTTAGATGTTTGAATATCAAATATTTGTTGAGCGAGATCAAGAGTCGTGTACCCTTGAATTAGAATCCGGACCGTTGCATGCATAATCAATAGAAACTACGACGTCAGAGTCAGAGTGGATGTAATAGAATGGATATAATAGTTTTGTAACATTCAAACCGAAACGAACATTTAGCATGAAAGGATTTACGTCAATATTATAACACAAGGAAAATCCATTGCGGTAACATGTTCACTATAACTGATGACTCTAAGAGTTACAATACAATTATTTCATGACTTACATCACGTGTACACACAAAACTTACTCCTATCACAAAATAGCAACGGTAAACTAACCACTAAGTTGCTCACCTAAGTGCCTGTACAAGTATGAGATCGGTAAAGTCGTGCAGCTCGACGAAGGCCCGGAGCACGGCCTCGTTGAAGTCGGACCGCTCCCCTAGGTAGTCCCCGATGGCCGTCTTGCTCAGCCCCTCGCCCTTGTGTAAGAACTGCGCAACATCCTCCGGCGTTCTCTGGAGGAGGCCATTCTCATACAGGTACTCGATGCCTGGAAATAAACATTGTAACTTAAATAATAGACATCATACATTTTCAGGATTATCTGACTAATATTACAAATGCGAAACTTTGGATGCTTCTAACTCAATCACGCCAGAACATCTTAACGAATAGATTATATATTCTGGAATAACACATAGGCTATTATTTATCCCGAAAAATAAGAGTTCCCGAGGGAATAACGATAAACCACTTCTATGCCGACGGAGTCACGCGCAAAAGCTAGTTTAACTCTATCGTTGTTAAATCAAATAACTAAAATAAACGTAGTAATTTATTAAAGGGCGTAGCGCGTTTAATAATGAAACGAGGTAACCATTAAAGCAGTTACCGGTGCTCATCCTGTCGGACAAACACTGAATTATTAATTTGTGTTTAGGGTCCTGATTTAGTATTCTCTATTCAAAGAACGACTTGGGCTCTACCAGCCGCAGGTACTTAAGCTATGTTACTTATACTTACACCTAAAGACATTCGTCTAAAAATAAAACGACAATACTATTTGACTCATTTCAATATCTACGTCATACTACCTACATCATAAGTCGTACGTAACAATTTGAGGTTTTGAAAAGAATATATCCCTACTAAAATGTAATTTTTTATGATTGTTTGCTGGAGAAGACTCCAGCAAACGCTAGAGGCGCTAACAAAATAGTTTCATTTCATAGCCGATAAAGCTCCATTCTTAAGATCCAAATAACACGTTGACGTGTTTTTATTTACCATCTTTCTTTTCGGATATTGGAAAGTGATATTCGTTTATGTGTGATCGTGTCGAAAAAAGGGAAACGAGATTCACGGTCCCATTTGTGCTCGAAAATCGCACTTGAATATTGATTAAGACTGCACGTGTAGAATCACGAGTGGCAGTAAAAGGAAAATGAAAGACAGACTCGAGTGACGTCAACCCGCCAGTCGTAGTTTTTGAAAAATAGCTAACGTAATAAAATGTACAAGTATTCTTGTTATGTGTTATTTACATTAACGTCGTGTTTATTTAATTAAATGACAACAAAAGAATAAACCCTAGTGAAGTAAAGGCGTGAAACAAAATAGGAAATGCTTTTGATCACACGTCTGAGTTAAATTGAACTACAATTAATATTGTCGTGTATGCTGTATCGATCGTAAAACGCCCGATAAAACTCGAACACGTACCAATACTAATAGTAGTTTGGCATGATGAAAAACCTTTAGTGCGAAATGGTGCAGTGAACATTTTGCACAAGCACCGCGTACTTGTAAAATGTTGCAGGAAAATTTTGTGGTATCTAAAAGGATTCGTACAACCGAGGTTCACGTAAGTGTTTTCGGTGCTAAAAGCAACATAGGGCTTTACAAGTTTCAGCGCTGTACGATACAGGGGTTTGAAATGCGATCCTGAATTTAAAAGCGTTTGGTGTGGAGACTGTACTCAGAGCCGATAGCAGCCGTGAAAGCAGTCGGTGACCGGCGCCGTATGTGCGCGTTTCCGCTGTAATTACGGCGCTGAATGCAAGTTCCATTCAAACAATGCATGCTAAAATATGTAATTCTTATTGAATTACACGGAAAACATATGTAAGGTAACAAAAGATTAGTGGCCAATCGACCTTTAACAACGGATATGTACACTAAGGGAAACTGAAATTATGTTTTATTCAAATTGTGACAATAGCGGAACAGAAACTTTTATTTTTTGTTACACTTTGCAGAATGTAATATGCTGCAGAAAAACAATGTACCTGCTACTTAAGATACTTTGTTGTGCGGCAAACAAAGAATAATTATCATATTGTTAGACATAACTCAGAGCAGTCAGCATCAAAAGTAGATACGAACTTTGGTACTTGCCGCTTTACAGTCACGTCGTCAGCATTGTTAAACAAGATTGTCGAATGTGTTAATGCGATAAAGTACAAAGGTGATCCGCTACTCTTGACGCTGACTGTTCAAAAACAGACTCCTCTATTGATTTAGATTCGACGTGCCATCTCTCCTACGCACTGCGCTTCTGGTCGGCTTACGTCACGGCACTACGCCCCCGCTCATCCAGGCTGAATAGGATACGGGCTATCAGGCAGCGCCTTTGCCAACACTTTGAAAGTCAAATATAATTTCAGTCGAAATCTCGGAATATTTACGCCTAATATTTGTCAAAGTATTGGATTAGAAAGGTCAAGCCTCAGCAGCACCGCTTGACCTAAGTTTAACTCGACCTCTTTGAATGTCAAATTTATTTTGACGTAGGTTGGAACTATACAATATAAAGTCTGAGCGACTAGCGAGTACAACTTGAGCATACCTCGCAGTCTACAGTAACATTCAGACATTAGGTACAATACGAGAAATTCTGGCTCGCATAGGTCGATACGGGGGCATTAATCTACAGTATCCAATCTATCTAACGGGTTTTTTGCGATGCGTGTTACGGATACATTTAGATGCCAGGTCATTATCCTTGCAGGTGAGCAATCTCGCATAGGCAGAGAGAGGAGATGCTAACCAAATAGGACCGGATTTATTCCAACAATGCATTAGCATGCACAATGTAGCCGGCAGCACAACACAGTACAGACAAGAGACGATGTGGAACGAAACCCGGAAACAACATTGTCGCCATCGTAACCATTGCATTGTATTAGCTGATCTGAACCGCTACATAATAATAGATGAAACGGATTGGAAGTAAAAATTAAAGTTAGGTATCCTCGGAATGCCCAGAAGCAATACCGTCTGCTTTGTTATTGCAGCGAAAGGGCAACCTTATCGTGAACTCAGTAAAATTTTCAGCGGGTGTACCTGGCGAGATATTTTAGTCGCAATGCGACCGTCGTTTCTGGCGTGGTTACTTAGTACGTATATTTCTGCTGAGTTGCTTTGAATATATCAAGCCCCGGTATTGCGGGTATTTTCGTCTCTAGTAATGAAGCTATACAAGCACTAACGGAGGTAACCTTGAAGCAAACATGATTAATTACAGCTCGGTAGGCCCTCGACAGGAAATTGCGTATTTTTCCGGTTACTTCAGTTTTTCCTAGTCATGGTAATCAACGTAAAAGATGAACTTCATAATTTTGTCTGTAGAAAATACACTATGTGCCATCGGTGCGGCATTAAATTATTTCCCCGGGGAAAGAAACCCTCAAAGTCACGTGCCACGCAAGCATTATATGAATTATGCATGTTCATTGCATATTCAAGAATAATGCTGAAACATTATTATGTTATGAGGCCAGTTAGTTAGTTTAGTTATATATTGAAAATTTTCAGAGAATATTATTATAGGTATACCATACCGATTATTAAACACAAAAGTAAAGCAAGTAGGCATATTTTTCTAAGTGTGCACGCTGGGGCCTTTTATAATGTCCGATTAAGTGTTTCTGGCTCAAAATAGCATAAATCGTTATTTTGCGATGGTAGAAAGGAGTTCGGTCAGACTAAAACTACAAACAGCATCGATTATAAGCGACGAGTAACAGAGTTACAAATCACTTTATTACCTATAAGCTACAACCAAAACTTTACCTACCTACTACATAAATGTGATAAAATTGCAATTTCAAATTGCGAACTCACAAAGAAACATGATGCGTTTGCAAAATGTTAAACATCCGTCGGTGGTCGGACGTCACATATCACCGCTAAATAACTCTACAGCGAGATGTATACACATTCTTGGAAAGCCTATAAGACGACCGCTAGTATTTGATGTGGAAATGTAATAAGAAAATTTAAAGTGCATGCACGTGCCAACTCTTTCACGGAGCGACGTCATTAGTAAATTGTCCAGAGAGAGAAGGAAACTTTTGTGCATGCAGTCGAGAGATGCTCGAGCATGAGCCGGGTCTGTAGAGTGTATTCAAGGAAGTTGGTACGGACTTGCTAGCAGCTTGTTTACGCCTACTCGCTTTGAGGTAGGTACCTAGATTTTACTGTGAACGCGACCTAATTAGCTTGTATGAAAAGATTTAGGCACTGCAAAAAAGAGTGTCTGGCCAGGATAATGGAAGACAGTTTACAGCTTCTGGTAGTAACATTATGAAATTGTATTCGACGATTGTAAAGCACAAAAATATGCGTTAAGAAATGTCGAATTAGTCAATACGGAAACGAGTTATTTCGTAATTAAATCATTAAGGATGATTATTTTCCTCGATATAATATTCTGTTACGTGCATAGATCGATTACCGTGATCTCGGTCTCGACCCACCTCGATCTAACTAATAACCGGATACCGATACATCATAACATCTAATGCAGCTATCGGTTATGTTGGTTAAACGAGGACCGCAAAGATTCATAATTTCTACGTTGTTTATTATAACGGAACGCATTGCGGTATTGTAGTAACGGTTATCGAGGTGTTATTTAATAATTAACAATAACTAGAGCACGTAGGGGAAGGGTGTGTAAGATGGGGACGTTAAGGTAAAACAGTAAAAATACGGAGTATTTAAAGTAGCATATTTATTATACAGGGTTATTGGTAATTCGACGTATTCCCGTTAGGAAGTGATAGGGGTGACTATTTGCGGTAATTTTAACCCCCATATGCATTATGCAAAAGTGAACCATTTTTGAGTTATCATGTTTTTTAGCTTTTTTCAAAATAAGTCAAAAATGCAGCATCAAAAATTTATTTAAAAAAAAGTATCAATTTAAATCAATTTTTTTCTTCTGATTTATAAAAACGATAAAATTCTGGTTATTTATCAATATTAAAACAACAATTATCGGTCCAAATTTAAAAATGCGAGACTAAAAACGATATTATTTCTAGATTTTTTAGATATCTTTTGCCACTAAAATGCCTTAAAAACAAAAAAATCGTTATGCAACTTGGCTTGCAGATTAATTTAAAAACATAACCGTTTTCTTAGCTCTCCAAAAATGCATAACAAATAGGAACTTATTTCAAAGAAACTGAAAAAAAAATGATCACAAAAGAAGCAGGCGGAAATTTGGATTCGAACTAAACACAAGGTAGTTCTTTAAAAAATCCCATAAAATTAATTAAAAACAATACCCAATGTCAATAAAACAAAAAAACTATTTTAAAATAATAACCAGTAACAGTTTAATAGTAATAACAATTAACAATTAATAATAGTAACAATTAACACATTTTTTTATTTAAAGTTCTTGCTCGAAGTGACTTCCCCTATTGCGTACGCAAAGTCGCATTCTTTTTCTTAGTTGTGACTTAACTACCGAAGTAGTCAAATTATTACGCATTGCATTTGCTGCATTTATAATTCTCGTCTTGAGTTCTTCCGCGGATGACACAGGCGAGAGGTCGTAAACTATGGATTTCATGTGACCCCAGACATAGAAATCAACCGGCGTTAAATCCGGACTTCTCGCGGGCCACGGGAATGGGTCCTCCTCGCCCTATCCAAAGATTAGGAAAATGGCTATCGAGCCATCGCCTAACATTGACACCAAAATGTGCAGGATATCCGTCTTGCTGGTATATCATGTTTTGCCTTGTAGCCAAAGGCACGTCTTCGAGGAGGGCAAACATTTCATTTCTCAAAAAATGTTCGTAAGCTGCAGCATTTAGATTGCTCGGTAAAAAATGTGGTCCGATTAAATTGTCGTCAACTATTCCCATCCACACATTGACCGAAAAACGGCGTTGCGACCCTTTTGGCCTCTTTTTATTAGGATTCTTGTGCACTTTCTCACTCCAATAATGTTCATTATGGTAGTTAGTAATCCCATCTTGATCGAATCTGGATTCGTCGGTCCATAGGATTTTATTCAAAAAAGACGCGTCTTCTAAATCCGCATTTAACATGAATCTACAGAAAGCAACTCTCCTTTCAGGGTCCTCTTCGTGAATAACTTGCACAGGAGTATAATGGTAAGGATAGAATCCTGCATTATGCACTGTAGACCACGCTTTCCATTGTGTTACAGAGAGTCGTGTGGCGACGGTGTTTGTCGAAATTGTTGGTTCATCGATAAATTCTTGCTGAATATCCTCTTCGTAATTAACAACATGGACTGGGGGTCTTCCGGCATTAATTTGTCTTCTCTGAACACAACCAGTTTCTCGGATTCGCCTATACACTCCATTAAAAACGGATAGGGTGACTGCTATAGTTATTGGCCCCTCCATAGTAATTGGCCACTATTACGAAATTAAAAAGAAACAAGGCAATAGAAGCATGAACTCGAATGAATGGGACCAAAATAAAACCTGTATTTCTCCAGCTTTCGTTTTAGTTCATATGATTTTGTCTAGACGACGTTCTAACGCGGTAGAATCTCAGTTACTAAAAGTGTTGACAAATGTAGGTCGTTCGTTAAGAAAAAGTTAAGGTAAGAGTTTTAGAAGAACTTAATTTTTCATGAAAGTTACGTAGCTAATGCTTGCGTGTTGTACTATTTTGTTGCCGGATTAAGTAAATATTAATTCTTTGTTATTTTAAAGATCACAAAGCAACAATAACCTCAAAATATTTCAACGGCTAATAACTGAATCTGAGTGGCTGTGGGATTTAGTTATTAGCCATGGCCGGCCAATAACTCATTTTCCCTTAAATGTGTTTTCAAAGCAGTTTCAAAACTACAATGGTGTAATAAAATCTGTAGAAAAAATCTACAGTTATAAATATGTATAGTGGATCAGTTATTAGCCGGGGGTGGCCAATAGCTAAAAAGTAAGGCGGCCAATTACTCACTGTAATTAGCCAGAGTGACTTTAGTTATTAGCCATAGACCTTAATATACTTTTATGTTTCTGATTGTTTGACCTCCTTGGATATTTTTTTTAAATAATAATTATGGCAGCGAGATAATATTAGATCTGGGCTATGTCAAATTATTATTTTATTTCATGTAATTTTTCGTTTAATTTGTGTGGCTAATTACTGTGTCTTAGGGGGCTAATTACTGTAAATTGATGGCCAATTACTAATTTTAGAGAGGTTAGACTTTATTTTTTCTTTTTTCAAATATATATGTGATCTGATTTATAATCTGTTTTATTTCCTATAACCTCATTAAATTTGTCTTTAATTGAAATCACAGACGTGTACGTATCATTATTAAGTTTTTTTATATCGAGGTTTGAAGATACTTTTCAGCTTAAGTGGCCAATTACTATAGCAGTCACCCTACATGGGGTAACCGGCGATTGGGAAACCGACGCGAATAATCATGACGAGCAGCTTCACTGTTACCGTTGCAAAAGCCGTAACAAAACATTAAATCGGCGTATTCTTCATTTGTGTAATTATGAAACATCCGTTGTTAATTTTGATCAAGCTCTTCCATATTTCAATACAAATTAAAAATTAAACTACAGTCGTGAGTGTATTTACTCCAAAAAACACGGCCCCAATTTGTATAACAAAACCAATGCACGTGTGAAAAGTTTTTGAAAAAAGAACTCTTTGAAAACTTTGTTATTTTTTTTCTTAACCTGCCAGTTTGCTACCGGCATTAGCTTAGGTACGCATAAAAACTATTTGCAAGATATTCAAACAGTGATTTTAAGTTTAGTTCGGATACAAATTTCCGCCTGCTTCCTTTGTGATCATTTTTTTTTCAGTTTATTTGAAATATGTTCCTAGTTATTATGCATTTTTGGAGAGCTAAGAAAACGGTTATGTTTTTAAATTAATCTGCAAGCCTAGTTTCATAACATTTTTTTTGTTTTTAAGGCCTTTTAGTGGAAAAAGATATCTAAAAAATCTAGAAATAATATCGTTTTTAGTCTCGCATTTTTAAATTTGGACCGATAATTGTTGTTTTAATATTGATAAATAACCAGAGTTTTATCGTTTTTATAAATCAGAAGAAAAAAATTGATTTAAATTGATACATTTTTTTTAATAAATTTTTGATGCTGCATCTTTGACATATTTTGAAAAAAGCTAAAAACCATGATAACTCAAAAATGGATAACTTTTGCATAATGCATATGGGGGTTAAAATGATCGCAAATAGTCACCCCTATCACCTCCTAACGGGAATACGTCGAATTACCAATAACCCTGTATATTAATGGCACATACATTATTAAATCAAGTTTCATTTGGCATAGGTTTTGGTAAGTTAGGTAATCACATGAATTATAAAAAAAAAACAATAAAAAAATGGGAAATACACCATCTTACCCCATATATGAGGTAAGACAGGGACGTAAAAATGGGGGCAAGATGGGGTTATGAGGCATGATGGTGTTTATTCCCCTTCGCAGGAAAATCAAATCAAAACCTCTTCTGGGTTGTCATCATCTACACCGGCACATGCTGTGTGTGCCCAGCGCCCACACCGCTGACACCCCACCCAATTTTCAGACGATTTTAAATATGAATTATTTTCATCATTGCAATAGATGCAGACAGTATCTTCTTGGGTCTTCTTCCCTTTACCCTTGCCTTTTCCTTTCGGCTTTTTAGCCGTCTTTTTAGTTGCTACTGGTTTTGCTGGCCTTTTTCTGTCTTCTATTTCTTTCTTGTACGGTGTGGAAGTAATTATAGCCGTCTTGCCCCTTCGATATTGCTTCCTCTTTTGGTTTGAACATATTGTTGGAATCGCAATAATATCGTGTGGAGAGGCGTTTTGGCGTTTTTCTTTTATAATTACGTACCATTATAAGGCCCGTACCGAAAAGTTTTTTTACAAAGTTTGCATATTAGTAAAATATAGTCTGGTAAATGTTTTTTTTTTCTGATTATAATTTTCAGTAAGTGTCATTTTGATGTATCAATTCACATTGTTAATTTAGGCTGGGTATTGTTTTAATCAAAAATGCAAGACGATAAAATAACTCTGAGAGAAAATGTTTTGCGAACGTATCTGGAAAATCCTGATTCAACTTTTGCGGCGGTCGGGAAAATGGTGAAAGTAAGTCGTGCAACGGTGCGAAATATAGTTAAGCGATACTTGAATGAATACAGAATTCAAGACAAAGCTCGAAGTGGACGCCCGACAGGTCCATCAAGTAAAGCTTTAGAAAAGAAAATAGTGACTGCTTATAAGAAAAATTGTAGTTTATCGGTGCGGGACGTGGCAAAAAAATTGAAAACTAGTACATCTATGGTCCAGAGAGCGAAAGTACGTCAAAATTTAAAGTCCTAAAAAAAGTAAAAGCCCCAAAACAGTCGATAAAACAATTCAATAGTTCCGTTACAAGGTCAAAAAAATTGTACAAGCTGCTTTGCAGTATGAACGGAGCATGCGTTCTCATGGACGATGAGACGTATGTAAAAAAAGATTTTTCGACTTTGCCAGGTGATCAATTCTTTACAACCGAATCAAGGGCTAATATAAACGATCAAAATAAATATATTTTTATGGAGAAGTTTGGAGAAAAATATTTGATATGGCAAGCAATATGTTCCTGCGGAAAACGCACTGGGTCATTTATCGTGAAAGGTACCATAAATGCAGATATTTATTTCCAGAAATGTATAAAAGGTTTTATTTTACCATTTATAAGGCAGCATGAAGGGAATGTGCTGTTTTGGCCCGATCTGGCTACTGCACATTATGCCCGTGCCACACAAGAGTGTCTGGCTTCAAATAACGTGCAATGTGTGTCCAAAGATATGAACCCCCCGAACTGCCCCCAGCTACGACCCATCGAGCGGTATTGGGCATTAGTCAAAGCAGAATTGCGTAAGAACGGTTCACCAGCAACATCAGAGTTAGATTTAAAAAAAAAATGGAAAAAACATGCCAACAAAGTCACCGAAACCACTGTGCAAAACTTAATGGCAGGCTTGAGGAGAAAAATCCGTTTGTTCAGCCGCAAAACTCTTAAAATATAAAATTTGTATATTTTTTGTAAATAGACACTTTTCATAATATAACTAAAATAAAATATCTTTGCTGTTCATTATAGTTTCATTAATATCATAAATATAGTATGTAAAAAAACTTTTCGGTACAGGCTTTAGTTACCTGTAAAGATACACAAACAAGACTTAGCAATGACCCGATAAGCATAAATAACATAAATCATTACAACGTTCCACGAGGCAAGATGGGGCAATACCCCGTCATGCCTCACGCATTTTGCCCCGTCTTGCCCCGACCACCAGATTTGCACAATAATAAATATTCAAAAAAACACGTCAACATTCAAGTACCATTACATGCACCACACGATGGTCAATTTAATGTTAAATATGTAAACAAAATAACAATAGTCATACACTATTACTTACGATAATATGTCAATTTCTCAAGCCTTGAAATTATAGATCGAGACAACACTAAAACACGTTTCGACCTGCAGTTCAAACACGCCTGCACTCTCGCTTGCTTTGGTCACCGGACTAATGGCGGCTCGGGAATGGCGTCCTGTCATCAGGGACCGGACCCGCTTACCCTAACCCGGGGTTTTTAAAGGGTTTTTATAGCGCTGATTTTTATTAACCCGCACATTTCGGTAAGCGCTTCATCGGGTTACACATTAAACGGATAATCCATTCGATTGAGTTAATTTCGCTTACCGCTTACCAGTATCAAAACCTCCGAATGGGTTACCGCTTAAAATACCTTCAAGCAATTTTAGTTCTTAGACGAACTACGTACGACATATTTTTGGACCGTTTATAGAAACCTATAGAAACCAAAACTCGGGCGGCGCGCGCGCTTCAATCAAAGGTGAGTGCAGTGGCCTGTGGCACGAGCCGCTCGTGGCGGCATTTGTCAAAGCTTTATGAATTGCCGCCGTCGCAGCCTTGGTCCTTGATCTTTAAGCATATTTTTGCAAAAATTTTGGGTCCTTGTGATCAATTTTTGGCGTAAACTACCTTTTGTCACTTGTTTGCTTATTTATTTGTTTATTGCACGCATATTACTCGTCACTTTCTTAGTGATTTGCGAACGTTGCGCATCTCCGGAGTTATATTAGTAAGTGAAAGTTAATTTGATGAGCTAAGATTTGGTGTGTCGTTTTGGTAATAAGAGACTGTAATTAATCAAGTAAAGATATTAACTGTTATTGTTATTTAAAAAAAGTAGTAAGTGTACAGTCGCCATCAGATATATCGGAGCGGCCGAGGTACTCAAATATTTCTGAGCAGCAATAAATTTCAATAAATTATTTACGGTAAATAAGGTCAATAAGATCTGAACATCCAATTCGCCACAAATATATGAGCAGTGGTTTTTCAATTAAATCTGAACACACAACGAGACAATAATATCTCAAAGCACAACTCGTCAAAGTTATCTGCACAGACAGGGTGATCATAAAAATATCTGAACATTTAGGGAAAATATACCTTAAATCACTTGGCATACAGTTTAAAATTCTTTAACGTACTACGCTGGAATACATTTTCTACACAACCACCATTCGGTTTTATCAATGTCAAAACTAAAAAGAGTTTTCTGCTGGATGTAGGGGGTATACACTGCCTGGCCTGAGATAGAGCGTGACGTCATCGTGATACTGATGGCGTCCTTATCTTACTCGTACTGTGCGAATCGTGCGGTATGCATGTGTCGCCCGGACTCTGTATGGCCGTTTATACAAAATCAAAGACCATCTTTTTGTATTTATTTTCTATTCGGAATCATCAAGAAAATTGAGCGGTACGGAGGCTTGAACTCACTATGTTTTGTTTTTTTTTGTAGTTTTGAAAACTAACGAGTTTTTATAAATATTGATGTTAAGTTTGTTTACAGGTTTCATTTAAAAAAAAAATGAACATGAATTCTTAATAAAATACAAAAAATAAGCACGATTGAGGATTTGAACCCTGATGCAACGGTATATATAAATTATGATTTCTAATTACTAAACCGCTAGGCCATGGGGACTGACACAATAGTGGATGAAATATTGCAAAGCATTCGTACCTATTGGCAGCTTCATCATCACTACATATTATAAAGCAAAGTCGCTTCCCGCTGTCTGTCCCTATGTATGCTTAGATCTTTAAAACTACGCAACGGATTTTGATACGAACGGTTTTTTTTAATAGATAGGATAATTCAAGAGGAAGGTTTTCATGTATAATAAACTTTGTTTTACGTACGGGTATTACAGAAAACTCACATAAACCGAAGCGAAGCGAGGGCGGGTCGCTAGTATTACATATTTGCATTTGATAATACACGCTGTGAATTATATGCAATGACAGTTATGCTACCGTTTTTGTGAATTGCCAAATATTTTATTCAAATGTGTCTCTTGTGAAGACCGTGAAGTTGCTTTTCGCAGATTTATATTTTGTATACCTACTTATTTTGTAAAAGGAAAATTCATTACATCTGTACGATTACATTTAAACTGTATGCCTAGTGCTTTAAGGTATATTTTCCTTAAATGTTCAGATATTTATGATCACCCTGTCTGTGCAGATAACTTTGACGAGTTGTGCTTTCAGATATTATTGTCTCGTTGTGTGTTCAGATTTAATTGAAAAACCACTGCTCATATATTTGTGGCGAATTGGATGTTCAGATCTTATTGACCTTATTTACCGTAAAGAATTTATTGAAATTTATATTGCTGCTCAGAAATATTTGAGTACCTCGGCCGCTCCGATATATCTGATGGCGACTGTACATACCTACTCCCGGCTTTATTATGCCTAAACAAAAAAGTGACGCAGCTCATCGGTATTATGAATACGACGTGGCATCAAATATAAGTACCTAAAAAATAGCGGCACGCGCGGGAAGGTGGCGAAGGGGTTACCCTAACCCGAACGGTAAGCGCTTAATACCAAATCCAACAACATTCGGTAAGCGGTTACCAAAGGGATACGGTTAGGGTAACCTGGCTTGATAGGGCTATCTCATCGTTGGGTAAGCCGGTGAAGAGGTTACCGAAACGATTGGCTTACCGTATGAACGGGTAAGCCGTTCGAACGGCTTAAGCAAAGGAACGGGTTTTCCGGTCCCTGCCTGTCATCGGATTCGTTACGTTAGTGTGGTGTCTAGTTTGATGTATGTGTGCGTGGCCCCGTCATACCCCGCGTCCCCGTCTTACACACCCTTCCCCTAATTGTCACTTGGAGGACGATGTTTGTTACGAAAATCTATGTAAATATAAGTACTAGTCCTCGCAAATATAACGACTCTGACTGTAAGAAGTTATTTTCTTGGCACCTTGTTAGTTAAATGAACTCTTCACACTTCGTAAACCTTCCGGATTTCTTCCGTCGTAAAAGGGTGAATCGACTTTTAAGGTACTCCCTATTTTTCGACATATTTCACAAATTACACGTTTTTAGAAAAAACTATACATTTGCTAACGATATAGCTTACACGTTTATTAAATCAGACAAGTAGGCTAACATTTGAACTTATATAATTTAAAATAATACAGTTTTGAACAATAATATAGTTAGTAACGCAGTTACCAGGATTTTTCGAAGTTTAAAAAATATTTGAGGTGTTTAACGTGTGAGGTTCATAAATTTGAAGGTCTGATTTTAATATTCATACATCATTAATATCATTACTAACCATAAGTCACCAGGAAAGATTTAATATCATAAAATAAAATGAGTACCTACCTTAAAAGTTGATTCACCCAAAAGCAGCAATTCAGGGTTAAACATGATTCGCACACGCGAGGAATGAATTCGTGTAACTAATGAGGAGCATTCAGGTAATTCTGACGCAGGAGGTAATTTATAGCGGGATTCCTTGTCGGCGGCGGTGTAAGAACAATGCATAACAAACAGAATCCACATTTCATATTAAGTTGCGTCGTGGTAACTTTATATTGACGACCTCATATCAATGACCCCATCTACACAATGCGTGTAAATAAACTTGGTATACACCACATATCGAAGATTTCGTGAGCGCTGACTATTGCGATTTGGTCAAGAATTATGAATGATAGGAGCAATCCTTGGATTTGAGAGAATAGGAAAAACGCCGGACTCTTCGGTTATATTTAGTACGCAAAGGTGTTAGAATAAGTCCTCGACAAAAGATTAGTTCACTTATACATACGTATACACATTGTCTGTAGGTACTACCACTAATATTTTATTCCCATAGCAACTCAATGAAAAATAGGTATTATGCACAAACGTTGCAAGCTAAGGAAGCTCTGACTCGTTGAGGGTATGTTCTCACGCGACGCCCGTAAACAGGTGAGTGAGTGCAGGAATAGAACAATTTGCGCTCGTCGACAATGTCGTCTGACCTTCTGCGTGGGAACGCAGCACCTGCCCGTGTCGAGCGAATGCCATCGAAATGACCACCGATAAGAATGCTGTTTACCGCCTGTTTGCTATACAATAACTACAAATATTGGCTTTACTAGTCTACAATACTTTACTTTAGTGTCGCAAAATCGTCAAAGTCGGCCGCTACGGGACGGGATGATATTTGTATTGACTTTGTGAATAATTTGAATCATATCGTACGGAGAAACCAACCACCACAGAACCTACCATACCTATATACTTACACATTACTGTGAAATACGGGATCAAATGCTTTATGATCGTTTATTTAACTTTGATTAAAAAAAACAATATTATATTTAATACAATATACATACCTATACGAATAACATAATGTTTGTGAGAAGACACTAACATCTGAATTACTGAAATAGACCTAGGTCGACAGTCAAGGTACTCGACACATTATTGTCAACCCTTTATGTAAATTATTAAGTTCTTAAGTATCAGTTCCCTAACTTTGTCTTTTAAGAATATTTAGTCCTGCGTGCACGTAAATGTTAACCCTAGGATAACCCCAGATTAACAGGTTAATTTGTTAAAATTGACAGTTCTTATATAAATCAGACATTCTTGAATAATTTAATCTGGGGTCAACCTAGGGTTAAATTTACGTGCAAGCGGGCCTTAGATACTCTGAAGTCGTTACCTTTCTTGGGGTCCATGTTGAACTTTTTCCTCCCGATGCTCATCTGTTTGGCTTTGCTGTTTTGCTTGCATTCCTCCTGCCCGTCCAGGGCCTCCAGCTCAGCCACGACTTCGCCGAGCTCATCTTTAAGTTGCTGAAAAAGAAACAATCATCGTACGTTATAATAAAAAAGATAACTTAAAAATAAGAACTTTCAATCATGGTCTCCGGCCTGTGTACTTCGTTATACCGCAAATTCACTTACACAGTAAAAAAATATGAATGTCAGATGGAGGGAAACAGTAGGTACATATTTAATAACCATAACAGCTAATATTACTTAAATAAACCTTTATAATATTTTTATCATAAATATGATCTCATTTATGGATATTTTGAATTCTGTATTTTATTTACACGTTTTCTCTAATTTACATATTTTGAACCTACAAGAAGTCCGTGAAATCTAATAAATAGTTTAATGTACCTACCTACCTAAATTAAAACAAAACGCAGTGACTAAACCACGCTACTTTCAAAATTTAAGAGATCTTTCATGTGGCATTATTATTTTACCTGGTAGGTACATCATATCCTACTAATTCTATTAACAGAAGTTTGTATGTGTGTTAGTTTGTTACTCCTTCACGCTGCCACGGCTGGATAGATTTGGATGAAATTTAAAATGAAGATAGCTTAAACCCTGGATTAACACATAGGCTACTTTTCATCCCAAAAAATTAAACTGCTCCTGAGGGAAAAACGATAATCGAAATCTACGCGGACGAAGTCGCGAGCAGAACCTAGTTAGTATCCATCTTGAACTTATGTGAGTTACATAAATACATCATCATTAATCAAAGAATATAAGGGAACAACAAAAAATATACTAGGTATACTTAGAGTGCTCGTAAGTTTAATCAAATGGATGGTTTTAATCGAGGATCATTAGCGATGCATATTTGTGCAGGAATCCCTTGATAGGGGCCGCTGCCGGCCTGTGGACGGACGCCATCACGAGAGCCACAGCGGACTACTACAACGCAAATTCATATTGCAACTAAATTTGATTAAATCTTTTAGCGAAGCATCCTACGTCATTATTTATGGATTATCACAAAATGACGACTAAAAGGGTCACAATGTAAATGAGTAACTCTGAAAATGTTTCCTTATGGTTAACCGCTTGTATGATAAAAAGTTCAGCAAGTATACCGTAACAAAATAGGGGAACATTAGGGTGAATTGCAAAAATATTGTACATAGTTAAGGGCTCAATTAGAAAATCCTTATCAATCCTTAACTTTTTCCTTTGTGTAACGAAGATTAGTCATATATATGGATAACTTTAGTTACACAAAGGAAAAACAATGGAAGAAGGTTAACGTTGTCTCAATGAAGTCCTTAACTATGTACAATATTTTTGCAATTCACCCATTAAGTTTAATTAAAAAATGTACTATCAAATAGATGCACATAATTATTTTAAAGCTGGTCTTTCAAATACCACTTCGACCAAACATGTTAGTTTGCGTAGCCTGCAAATAGCCTTTCATACCGTCGTAGACGATAATTACAAGTCCTAAATTAACGACAATGCGCTATTTGCTGTTGTTGTGCTATTTGCTGCTGTGAATTACCTACCTACAAATGGAAAAATTTAAAATTAAGAATTAAAAAAACTGTTTAACTAACCAATTTCAGGAGTTTCCAAATGTTGCCCATCGCTCTAATATGTATGCAAATGTAAAATTCACACAGCACCGGTAAAAATTGAAAGTAATTTTAGTTCGTATAAAGTTTAAATATAAATTTAAACTAATTTTTACGATAAATTAACTAAGGATTAAACCACGATGTGTACACAATTACTTAACTTAGTCAACGACACCGCTGTGTATTTCAGACAATGTAATAATTTGCCACTTTAATCACTAGAGTTTATAGTTGTTTTAACAATATTAAATACGGTTCAGTGCTATTGTTAATACCATTCGTTTAATGTCGTTTGTACACACTCAATTACGCGCAGCGTTTGACACTGAAGTGTTAGCGTCGGTACTGCTTGTGGCTTTCCTCCGTTGGGATAGGGATATCCATCGAGTCATTCAGGACCCTTACCATGAGTTACTATTACCGTACGCGCTAGCGAGTCGAATGCTCTGTCCCTTGCACTCTACTAGAATACTTGCGAGAGTTGCGAGGTCTGCGAGAGACAGAGCTTCGATTTGCTAGCGAGTACGTTAATTTGTAACTCATGGTAAGGGTACAGTTACAGATTTCGTATTGTTCATGTTAGTATTATTGTGCAAAGGCTGTCAACAACAATGACTAATTTATGACTATTATAAACTGACTGAAGTCACTGTCAAAACAAATACCGGTTATTTACGACATCACCAATCGTAGATAGTATTTTGGTTATTAGTGAGTCTGTTGAGATGAAAACGTATGCTGATCAAAGCCGGAATTCTTTGGGATTGTTCTAATTGTAAAGCTAATTTCCATGTGTAACTCTTTGATCACTTAAATTATTAGCACTCTGTGTGTGTGTGTGTCTCTCTTTTAATCATGTTGACTGACCCCTCATTTACAAAGGGAGGAAGCTACAATTAAATTAATAGTTACACGCAAAAACGTCTCTCACAGACGGAGAAGAGGGGTAATTAAAGCAATTTGGTTAGAAAGGGAGGGAGTAAATTGAGTTTAAATTAGGACGAACAAAGTTTTAATCATTTGCTTTTATAATAAACATGGCAAAATAATTTAGTACAAATACATGTATTGAGAGTAGAGCCAAATGTACCATAAAAACTCAAATAACAATAACAATAACAGCAGGCATTAAGTCCGCCATTTGTACTTTTTACAATTGCATTGTGCAATAAAGTTTAAATTAATTAATTAATTAATAACTACCAAACTACACGAAGAGCAAATATTAGTACCTACTTATTATAAGTTTTGGACATACAAATAATATATCTTTGACAATTTTACTCGTCAGATGGTATGCTACCTTCGAGCTCCGTCATCAGACCAGCCACTATACAAACAACTTTTAAACCAACTATTTGCAATTAATTAGTCCGTCAGCGTAGTTGGAAAATAGACCAAGAATGTAACACCGGAAATACGAATAATAACAGAACAAGTTAAATAAAAACTTGTTCAGAAAGAGCAAAAAAGAGCACTTGGGTTTTCATAGCGTGCAAGTGAGACCTAACTAGGCACAAGTAAACAATGAGCTTGCTACGGTCTAGCTGCTAGCTGCACGGGAGCTAACACAATTTGCGGTCCGCTACCTATTCCCCGCGAGACGCGGCACCGGCCCTCTTGTCTAGACAATGAAGTAATAGCAAATACAAGCGTTGATACGCCTCGGGCAGCTCCATAAGAAAATTGTTTCAAGTTTTCACGTTACATTCTAGTTATTATAAGGCCTGATTCGTAACGGATTTGCCAAATTCAAAATGCTGTAACTGTAACCTATGTGGTTTAATTGACCAAAATATATGATTTTATACTAAAAAAACAGCATAAAATTATTATCTCTTGACTATTATTATAATTCTACTTTTTCTCCCATTCTTGCCGCAATTTTTGTCGAATGCCCTCCATCAGCCTTGCGACAGTGTCATTAGCCACTTTCCTGCTCGCTGCGTTCCACTTTCTCAGGAAGTCTTGTTGGTTGCTGGCAGCCTTACCTGTCTTACGCAAGATTCCTTTGACCAGAGCCCAATATCTTTCGATAGGGCGGCACTGTGGAATATTTGGCGGATTCAGTGCTTTAGGCACGATCTGGACATCATTTTGTTTGAGAAAGTTTAGGGTATCCGTCGCATAGTGGGCTGTAGCCAGATCAGGCCAAAATAAGGCCGAAGTATTGTGTTTTTGAATGAATGGTAGTAGACGTTTCTTTAAGCATTCATTGATGTAAATATTCTTATTGATTGTGCCAGTTGTAACATATGCACTGCTACGATCACCGCATGGGCAAATTGCCTGCCAAACCAGATACTTGGAGCCAAATTTCTCCATTCCTATGGTGGTTTCCGAGTCTGGAAGAATTTCTCCATCAGCTATAGTATAAAACTGATTGCCTGGAAGTGTTGAAAAGTCCGCTTTTACATAGGTTTCGTCATCCAAAATCAAATGAAAATTTTCTGTACCCAGAAAGTCGTACAGCTTTCGTGACCTAGTTTTTATGGTGAGTCTTTGTTTTTCTGATGTTTTCGGCACCTTTCGCTTCTTTTTTGTCTTCATAGCAGCCCGTTCCTTAACACGTCTCACCATTGACTGACTTGTAGATTTTTTTTAGCTATGTCCCGTTCGGACATGCTTCGGTTTTTGCAAATCGTCTTGATGATTTTCCTGACTAGCCCAGGATCACGAGCACCACCATGTTCTACGGTTCGAGGCTTCTGAGCGGTAGACAAGGTTTCGAAGTATCGTTTCAACACCGTATCAACGGTTCTTCTTGTGATTTTTAATTCTTTTGCGATGAAGTGGTTCGGACGCTGTGTATTTTCCATCCATTTGGCGACAATCTGCTCACGGCGTTCACGTTGATTCATGTTCTTTTGCTTTTATCAACTAATAACACAGTAAAAGACAATGATTACATAATTTGGTGACAGTAGTAAAGTCAATGCTAAAAAATTAAACATGAGATAACCTTTACAGCTAGGTGCCAGCATTTTGAATTTGGCAAATCCGTTACGAATCAGGCCTTATTTAGTTTGTAACTATGCAACGCGACAGTTAAGTTTTGGAAAAAAGTCTGATTTTAATATAATTTAATGGTAAGGAGCAATTTTCTATATGATCTAAATTTGCTTTGTTCGCAACTTATTAATAAGTAGTCTGGCATAAATAAGATTATATGTCCTTTCCTGAAGTGGTTCTAATTATATCCATACCAAATTGAATCCTAATCGGTTAGCGGTTTAGCCGTTAAAGCGTAGCAGACCAAACAAAAAAAAATCTCTTAATATTATTAATGCACATTTTGAAGAACTTACGTATTTGTAAATTATATACAATTTCCTTAGTAACTTCAAGCAAAATCACTTTATTGTTTTGTATTAATAACGTTCGCTCATGCTCAATCCCACGCGAAGCTTACAAATTCGTCCAACCAAGGTAAAGTAACTTGACAGACAATAAAACCAACAAGTTGAACACAAGAGGTTTAATTGTGCACTGTCGGGAAACACACAAGGATCGCAAACAATGTTATTACAGAAAAGGCTCGGTTTCCTCGCAGGACAATCCGGTGTAACAGCTGAATAAAACAATGCTACCTGCACTTGGGCGAGGCGGGCAAATGTTTCAACGTGACCGCTTTATAGAAAGGAACAGGGTTGACAATGAGTCGCGCGGCGTTTTATGGATTTATCAACACGTTCGCAGGCATAGATGCCTATGTCGTTTAATATGCCTTGTCTAGACGGGTTTTTGCAGTGCACCAGGTGCGTGGATTCCTCCTCCTCGCCTCCTCATCACAGGAAAAGCCTTCGGGGTTAAGAGCTGCGGGGGCATGAGCCACTGGTAATAAAAGAAAATATATTACAATTGGACATCGGAATAACGGTGTTTCTTTTTTTATTTAGGTACTGGATTGTCTACATTGTCACATAATATGTGATTTACACGTGGATTGCATTTTGCCTTTGAACTTTACATGTCCCTAGATGGTTGTGTAAGCACATCAAGTTGCTGAGAATGATCGATTATTAATTATACTCGTAGTTACAATACGAATACACAGTAAAAAGGTTTAGTTCAGAAGAAGGTCAACGAGGAACCAACTGCTTAGTATGGTATTAATAATTGACGAGGGAATGCGTTTGGTCACTAAAGTATGACTAGTACAATAGTAAAGTCGGAAACACCAAAAAAACAAACAAGGCCTGGGAGATCGTATATGGACCAAGTTGTGGAAAAGTTTAGTGGCAATGAGAAGACTATGGACAAAAAATAATTAAAATTATTCACTTCACCAGTTTCAGTTTCAGTTTCTTTTTTTGCAATAACCATTAAAGGCTGTTTTGAAAGTAACACAATAAACATTACAATTCGATTTCTAATTGCTCATTCTGTACAATACAGAACTGTTTAAACGCTACCTACTTCTAGTTTCATTCGTTAATAATAATTTACTTCTCAATGTCCTTTCCATAATTACATCAGACATTGACGCTTCAAGACTTCACATTGGTATACTTTCACTGTAAACTTGCACTGAACCTTTCACCAATATCAGTTATCAAAAGTGAATGTGGTACAGTCATCAGCACTAGTCAACAGACAGAAAATAATGAATAAGATGTAATAATAAATAGTACTTTCACTTAGTCAGTAGATAGTGTTAGAATCGTTGTAGCTATATTTGTCGATTGGGGGTCGAGGTCAGTTGTAATTCAACGTCAAAGCGATCACAGGGAGGAAGCTTACTGTCGGGTAAGATGTATAAGAGTGCAGTATGTGCGGTTCCCTTGCGAAGATTAATTGCAGTGAGTGAGGCCTCGCAATCTCGTCTAGACCATCGTCTAAAGATAAAATGTTGAAGCTCTCGTATGACTAATAGGTGCAGTATGGAGATAAGCGAGAGTTCCTCGATCGAAATAGCTAAGTTTATCATGTTGGTACTCCGTGAACGGGATTTGTGTCGCGCGGCTCATTTGGATGCGATGCGAGCTGGGCCGTAATGGGCACCGATTAAGTCGCACGCCATATAAATAACCGGCAACACAAAATGTTGCGGCATTTGTGAAGAAAATAGCGAACACGTGGTCGGCCTTTAAATGCCACTTTGCACTATCATGCCTTTATATTTACTTCCACTTGAAAGCAAACGCGTCAAACTTTCTAAAAAATATATATACCTATCGATATTAATAAGTATAGAAAATAATAGAAACCGTGCAAAAATTGAAACTAAAATTTCCTTTCTAATAAATAGGCAAAGTTGCGAATTTAAGAGCAGAGAAATCGCCTAGTGCGTTGGTAGATGTGTGCACATCTTTGGTGATAGGTTAGTTAGAAATATTTTATTGAAATTCACTTTTGATCATTTACATGGTTGAATTTGACAAATTTCTTGGTTTTAAACAATAAAAGATTCTTAAAAAAAATTACAAGTTTGCATTAGCGACCAAAATTAATCAATTAATCCGCAATATTAGTTGGCTCAATAAAATTACATCATATTTTCGCTTTCTGTGCCAAATCACTCTAGATTGTGCAACAATTTTAACAAAGCAAGAATCACGATATTTTTTAGAGCGTGTTAAATGCCGACCGATCTTCTGAATCCGTTAATAAAATAATACAAAAGACAATAGGTACCTACAAGAAAAAAATGGTGACGTGTGGTGTAACGTGAGATGAAAATAAAGTGAATAGGTATCTAGTTCAACGACAAACTACATTATCAATCACTCGGACAAACGGCGACCGCTGCTCAAATGGAATAAAAGGACCCACATCATCGAACCAAATTGAAAGGTCATAGGGAGAAATGAACAATTAGAAGACATCGTACCTAACAGCCTACACCCCGAGGGAAAACGACGAAACAATATTTTAAAATAGTTCCGCCGTTACTTGATCCCACATGTAACTAATTACAATTTTAGAGCACATATGGCGCTGGGAATTAGTTACACGCTTCCAAAATATAATAAACATCAGTCTTAAAATATAGCTGCACCTGAAACCATACATTCTTACCGAGTGCTTGCGGTTACTGGCGGCGGGAAGGTGGTCTGTGAACGGTTGTTTAGAGCACTCAGCAAATTATTGTATTTTACTATATCTTTTGACGTATGGAGTCAGGGCACGTATCAATTCAAAAGCCATGCGACAAGAAACATGCACCTATTCTAAAACAGTTCAATGCGTGTAAACGAACGAAAAAAATAGAACTAGGGAGGGGTTGGAAAGAATGGCGCGGCACGTGACCCACATAGTTAAAAAGTTTAAAATTGCCTACAGACACACAAGGCATACTAAATTTAAGAACTCAATGACCCGTAAGCATGTATTATACAGTCACAACAATCTTATAATATAACAATACAATAACATATTGTCATGAAGTCTTTATATTGCCTTTTAAAAGGCAAATTTGTGTGACATTCGCCACTGATATTTATTTTTTATTCTTATATTAAAAGTAAACAAATCACAAGGAGCTACATTCACTGCCATGTCCACTTTAGATCTTGTTCGAGCAATCACCTTCACTGGGCCTATTGAGAGTAGACCATAAATCCATATCAAGAGCAGATGCAAGAGCAATCATGCAATTTAAACTGCAAAGCTCCATTTGCAATTTCGCCACCGACTATAAAATGGCTGCAGACCGTTTATTGACTTAACGCATTAAAGGAAATTATTTAATTGCTATCTGCAAGCCCTGCACTGGATGCAATTTGAGAATGAATCGGGTCACCGGTAATATTGACAGAGCTGCGCCATGCAGCACGTAAAGATAGCGAGAGCACGCAAATCCTTGGAGACTTTCCCCCTATTAATTCACTTTCGTGGTATCTTATTTAGCTAAACGTTCAACGGCAGCCAGATCCGCAAGCACATGTGTCACGATTGAATCAAATTTAAAAACTCAGTTGGAAGTACTTTCCCATTAGGCATAAAACTCTGGGCCACAAAGGACAAAGGCCGTGCTGGGAATGAAGTAGAGAAAGTTAGATTTGAAAACACGTAAAATCTAACTGTAGGTACGGTCAGCTGCAGAGAAAAGTGACCCCCCCTGCATACAAGTTTCCTAGCAAAGGTGGTTACATTTCTCTGCAGCTGACTGTACCTATTAAATTTGTGCCGGAGAAAGAAAATTGGTCAGAAGCCATTGTTTGCAAAACTTTTAACTTTCTATTATTCATTTGACATTATAAACATGCAACCCTTATTTTGAATCTTTACACTGACATGAAAGCGACCAAGCCAGACTTATAATTGGGATTGTTCATATTTTTACAATTACTGCAATTCGAAAACCATTTCGAGGAACAGGGATTTAAAGCCGTTCCTCATTATCAAGTTTTTTAAATATTTATCTATTTTGGATATTTCGTCAAAAGTATATTTAACCTTTGTTTGACTTTCGTTTTCGGCTTGAAGAACTCCTAGGTGTATCTTACGGGTTAGGCGAAAACAGCTTAAAATAGTATGTTTTAATACACTATTACAATCACTTTTTTTCTTTGGATAACATTTAATTATTGTAATTTATTAGAAAATGCCATCCCAAATTTAAAATAATCATGTCATCCATAAAATGTCTGCTAAATAAATAAAGCTATTAAAACAAAACTATTGGGTCAAATACAAAATTAATGAAATTGGTGTCTTAAAATTTCCTATTCTTTCGAATGAGAAGGTAAAAACCGTATGTAATTTTTTTTGGTCAATGCCAATTAGATGGTTTGCACCTTTCTTTGCATAAACTGGCTTGTATAAACCGCCTACTTTTTTGTAAACTATTTCAGTCAATCCTGTAGGCAAGGTTAGATTAGTTTTGCTAGATTTCATTGATTAATTTAAAAAAACACAATACAAATCGATAGAAGTTTTTCTCAGTGCAACAATTAAATTCTATGAAGTCAATCTGTTTAAGTCCATTTTGGTTGTTAACGCCTTAAACCAATCTCCATAGCCTGCACTTTATTGCACAATTCGATGTTATCCTAACTATCCTGAAGCAAGAGTTCAGAGTGGAACATATCGGGTTACATAAACGTAAGTGTAGCGCATGCCGCAGCCGCGTGACTCGACAGCTCACGTGAACCAACAAACGGGCCCTCTAGCTGCCTAAATGTTTACAAACTTCCTTCCCTTTAGACATTACTTTGAGTAATATCCATCAGCTAATGTTGTCAGTGCACTGAACTCCGTTATGACATGATTGATCGATCACAGAATAAAAACGAGAACGTTAATAACTTTAATTAGCTAACTGGTTTCCTGATGTTTTTAAAATCTGTTTACCCGGAATTCCTTGCGTTTTCACCGGTTATTCATAGTCAGTTGCTAATACGGCAGGTATTTCTAACAATAGATCCTAGGTGCATATTACCCAAGCATTAATGACGGGCCATCGCCCTAATGGGCTGGCTAATGTATGCCAAGTTATAAATAATATGGGGAACATTAAGGGTCGAACGTTTTCCAATAAGTAGTATTCAATTTATGCATATCAGTCATTAACAAGGCAATTTTGCATAAAGATACGGCGAGAGAACCACCATTTATATGGATGACATGACTAAATGTTCTAACAAAATCATAATAGTTCTTAATAAGTTTCTTATTTATCCAAAACATCTTTGAGTCAAAACCTACATGTTGGCAAAGTTCCTAGCAATTAACATTAAGAAAACAAATAGATGTCAATGCGTACAGAATGCCGCAGTGGCCTTGGAAAAATTGTTTCATTTATAAGGGTACGTAGATTCTTGATGGTACTAATGAACAAATAGGCTATTATTAGCGGGTACCACTGGAAGAACTTAATTGCAATGACAGTGACGACGGGAAATTAAACTAATGACAATTTTGAGTCGTCTCCCGATTGTCCTGTTTAATGTTAAAAACTAATTAAATCTTCAGTAATCATAGTCATTAAACCCACATTAACGTTAGATGAACCGTTTCTCGTAATGGTCGATTTGTGAAATTATGCTCGTTAAAAGCGTTTTACCTTGTCATTGAGTTAAATAAAATATTGCATAAGAGAACATACATACGTTTGACTAAGCTGCTAAACGGGTCAGTAAAGAGATATAGAGGTTTACTAGTAAATTGGGCGCCACTCATGTCCTAAATGTCTATCAATGCCAAGGGCTAGACACGCCACCTCGTTAACAATAAACATCATCATGAACATGACCCACATTTTAGGACTATGAAGATAAAAACCCTCATACATATTATTATCCGTCTAAGGCCAAATATTCTCTACTTTACTTTCTTCTGGCCTAGTGATATTTACGACTGTGCCGAGACGCATACTTGTAGGCCAACGATGCTATTATAAGATTCGTCATTTTAAGATGAACTGTGATATTTGCAGTGACAATGATAAAACA
The DNA here is from genome assembly GCA_963966035.1 of Acleris laterana. NCBI lineage: Eukaryota > Metazoa > Arthropoda > Insecta > Lepidoptera > Tortricidae > Acleris > Acleris laterana. Next base: position 7,443,040 of record OZ014445.1, on the reverse strand, counting down.
TTTACGTTTATACATTTCGAATGGTACCGATGAATGAGCTCGATATTGTTGCTGCTTTAAATATAAGAAATACTTAACTGTTGAAGAAATATTTCTCACATTTTTAAATTTCTTTTGTGACTGAGTTGACATTTAAATCCAATTACTTGCCTGGCAAAAGCCAAGTAAAACTTACACTGAATCGCTTTTTAAATAAACTGACATATTCTTGTCAAGGTAGGCTGAACCAAACAAATAGGTACCATAAAAAAAGAGCTAGAAAATTTACGTACAGTCGAAGACTGTGATATCTATAACCCAGCAAACTTAGGTTCCATTATGCACGTTGTTAACAATATAGTTACTGTAGTTACGTCTACAGACGCGGGTATTTGATGTGATGAATAAGATTTTTCATTTTACAGAGCTCATCAACCCATGTATAACTATAAATCCAAAAGTTGGGTCCTAATGATGAGCCCCGCAAAAGGACATCTTTTATTCGTCAAATATACAGATGACGGAACCCTGCTGAGATTACTGTGGAAAGTGTCGAGGATAGTTTAGGCGGAGCACCAGGCGTGGTGGCCATCAAACTGATACCGTAACTTAATCAACAACTTGGCTCGAGCACTTCTCAGCGAAAGATTCTATCCCGTAATAAGTTTTCCAATCTCTTCCGGATTAGAAACAAAGTTAGTTAATGTTACGACTACACTTAGCGTTCAGTCGATCATAAGTTAATCGCGTCAAGTTAGTAAGTAACATTGTTTAATCGAGCTGTTATTGTTATTATGTTAATAGTTAAAAGGTAATATTACAAGAGCTAGTGTCAAGACCTGGTTACTAGTCAATTCTCAGCAGCAGGTTAACCTTCTATGCGATTAACTTGTGACAAATACCTTTTTTTCTTGCGTATGACAACCCGTAACTTCTCTTGAGAATTATCTCAAGGGTAAAAATTTAATCAGAATTAAACAATTTGCAAAGTAAAACACTTACAAATAAGATAACGTTCTAGCAACCAGACACGAGTGAGGAATAAAGACTTAATTCATTTAGAAAAGTTTGTTCATATTTCAACAGTGCGTGTTTCCTGCATGTTGCAAACATGAAACGTTTCGTGATTCCTCATTTACTTGCAGGCATTATCAAAGTACTAGAATCAACACAATCCAAATGAGCTAAAGTTGTACAATGTACAGCGGTATTACTGCTTCATTACATTACGTAGGTATAGCGAATATTATTTGCATATTCAATCATACTTACACAAGCAGATATTTTTAGTAGATTACGTACCTTCTATGCGATAAACTATAAACAACCTTTGACGACTTCAACGTCAACCTTCATACTATGTAGATTTATAGCATACTTGTTTCTAAACATGATAGCAAATTCCTGACAGAACCATGTTTATTCATTGGACCGCCTTAGACTGTTCGAAGAATGTTTAAGAATGTATTTCAATTGTCATATGCATGACTCAGTGCCAGACTATAGGTACAATTCACTAACGTCAGTTCTTGCTTCTGAGAAAGTGAGGCGTAAGCTTAACGAATCCTCATGGCACTTAATATATTTCGATATTCAACACTCGTTCATTGAACAAATTGTGCTGTGACTTACAATTCGCAGTACTCATTCAAACAGTTTTTTTTAAATTATAAACTTGTTTTCTAGCGTATGTTACCTTCAGAATAAAATACTTCGCCCTTCAAATGCAAAGAGGATCTGAGATCTGACGAAGATTTATTTGTTTACTCTATTAAATGAAATTGCTAGTGGGCAGGGATTTCATCGGATCCGGCTACAAATGACGAAGTGAGGGTCTGATCGAACTCAGCAGATATTTTCCTTCACATTCCATACCCAGTTCAGGTTGACAAACACTACAAAGTGACTCTCCCAATTTTCGTGGAAATAAATGTGAAATGCTTTTGGCAAACTTATTGACGCTTTGTATTGCTTATGTGGCATCACGGAAATTGAGAGACAGGACACTTGCAAATGCTTTATTTGAGGTAATTATTAGGTACTATTTTACTTAAACGAAAACTCACGAAGAAGTTGGTGGTATTTCCTTCACTTGTCAATTTTAACACTTACCTGTAAAGAAGAAAACAAATAATTAGAATTAACTTGTCAATCACAATACAATAACTATAGTAGTTAGTAATAATGCTTTTATATTTAGAACCCTGAAAATTGAAGCCAATCGTGAAAAGGGAAATAAAAAACATAAATAATAACAATGGCAAAAAATGTGTCTGAGCATTCTGCACTGCAGTCGCAACAAGAAGAAACAACACAATGGATTCATATTTCCGGCGAGGTTCTGAACAACTTCCAGGGGTTCTTGTTCTCGGTCCGCAGCGTCCAACTATCAACGTGTAAATTAAGGCCGATTTTTGAACCTGGCCAGCAACGCGGGAACAACTCTGCGACATTACAGCAATTTATACCATGCCAAGCGGCGCTCAACACAGACTTGTCGATAGACAATAATAAGAATCAGTTGTTGGCCCAGTTTCAGCAATTCACTTACGCGTTCAAACTAGTTTTTCAGTTTCATTGAATATTAATTATTGCGCTACTAGGTGTGTTATTATACGCCATAAACGATTTCTCTCATTATCATAATCCTACACTGGTGAACTGTACCAACAACTTACTGTCGGTTAGGTGCCAGTCAAAACCAAACGTAATTAAACCTGTACAGACGTTGCAAGTAAGTTAATTTATAACTGCTTACTGTAGACGAAAAATTACAAAACTTGCACCGTGCATATCATTAATGTTACTATAATATTGCTTGCACTATACATCGAAACACGTATGAGTGGTACCACTTAAACCAAGTAACATTGCATGTAACACGTTTGCCAATATATAAATTGGTAATTCATTTCAATTATATACCCAAGTATAACTTCCTTCGAATGAAACAAATACATCGTCCGTCGGCACCAGGCTCCGATAACGGACGAGGGTAAATTGCCAAATAAACAAAAAAATGCCAGCGAGGGATTGAACGAGGAGGTTTGTGAAGGAGCCGTGTGCGGCGATCACACGCGAAGGTTGCGAACAACGCCCCCACAAACTTCAACAGCATCGTTGACATCGGGCTAAATGAAATTCGAAACGCTAATAAATTTACTTCCAAGTTCCTAGCGGAACGAGAATAGTTTCTTCTTTAAATAGAAATTGACTAAATTACCGAGTCGAATCAAATACGGGTGCATTTTAGTTGCGAGCGGCGTAAAAACAGTATTTGACCTCCTTCAGATAATGCATTACAATATAACACACACTACTTTAAGAAGTTTAAGGAAAGTACCAACGAAAAAAGACTTCACTTAGTATAATTTTGTGGGTTGAATCCACGGGGTACACAAACCCAGATTGACTCAATTTACATCCATTGTTTATTGTTGCTTGTATGATTTAATGCAATCTTCTTTTACGATTTCTCAGAAATAAGTAATTGCAACATTTGAATATTCTAATAAGAGTGAATTACTCTTTTACAAAGTTTACTGAATTGTTTTTATGGAGGCAGACAAGCGAACGAGTTATTATTTAAATTTAGTTGTTATTAAAGTTCGTGACTTTGTTCCTAAATTATTTATTACCCACCCCACAAGTCCACGGTGCTTCAAAACTTTTAAAACAAGAACAAAAAATAGATAATACAAGTCAAGCATAGTAACGTAAACCGGGCAGATTTGTTTTAGTAAGCACTTGATACAACTTTCAAGAGGCGTGATAAAAAGCCATATGGCAGAACACATGTCGTCAAACACTAAGCATTTCAATGTTGCCAGCGACCCTGACCGTGAATCTTGCACATGAAACAAAAGTAGGATATCATGTCATGGGATAAATGACATATAAACGCTGACAATTATCTGACGATCATAAACAATATGCCATCTATTGTTACCGCGAAAACAGGGATCTGAGCAAAAGGGAGTGTTAAATAAATAATAGCACCTAAATGAATACAACCGAGGGACGGCGGTCTCACGACAAAAGGGCAATTACGGCGTTATCCGGGCTTTAGTGTTCCCCATGGGAGCAGGGCAAGCTGTTACCCCACTCCTTCACGAATAGACCATTCAAGTGGGTCGCTTCGTTACGCTTTACTGACAACACGCAACGAGCCCAGCTATCATTGTCTTTTGTCGAACCATTTAAGATAAACACCGTCAACAAAAAAAAACATACTTATAACCTGAATTTGCCTCCGGAAGACAAATACAATTTACAGTTTTATACGAAGTTCCGAAGCAGACATTTATTGCTCAACTCTTTAATGCTCCTATAAAACATTACAAAATAAATAAAAACACGGGGGGACGTAACAGTACCTTAATGCCACAAACGACGTGAAGGCAATTTGTTGATATTACTAGAGCAACTCCCCCGCTTCTCTGACGGAGGGGGTTCCTTCTTTCTACTTTGACGCTGAAACGAATTTATGGCGGAGTGGCAAGGACATGCAAGCATTAGGTACGTCAAAGCATTTTAAAATACTAAACACGTATCTATTTATATATATAAAAATTAACCCCTATTTCTCCTGGTCACGCTATAACTTGAGAACGGCTGCACCGATTTGGCTGATATCTTTTTTGTTGCGTTCGTCATTGACAGGACAAGGTTTGTATGAAAGAAAATAATTGAAAATTCCACCGGGAAAGTCAGAAATTTGCAGCGGGGCGAAGCCGCTGGCGGTAGGGGACCTAATATAAATATATATATGACACGCTTATTTGCTGACTGCAACTTACTTCTATCTCTTGTAAGTCACCCGCGTATTATAAATATTCTCTTAAGTCCAATCTCAAGGGCCATTTGCCATTGAGGTTCTTAAGTAAGCTGATTTGTTACATACATTAAAGTGAAGCTAATAAAAACGTGTTAGAAATTGAAATTAAATGTTTATGAACGTGAATAGCTTAGATTCCAGTCTAATAGAGAAATTACATATGCACATTCACGTAACCCACGTTTCTTAGCTTCCGTTTGTAACAGCTACTGGTAACTTAACAGTGAATATCCGTGAAACGATCCCTATCTCGCCTTTTCCCGAATCTCTCAACCGCGGTATTAACATTCTAAGCACGTGCTACGTTCGACAGTAACAATAGCCTTTGAGTATCATACTAGTTAAGATGTTTAGAATTGATAATTAGATATACATAATTAACTAAATATTGCATGCCAGACCCCTATGAATTATGTCGCATGTTTTTTTTGTATAAAAATAAAAAATAAAATAAAGTTTATTTGGTTAAACAATAGGAGTGTACATCACAATAAGGTTGGGATCTCCTATTAAGTATTTAAATACTTGTATCAGGAGAACCCGCTCTTCCAAATACAATGGGTTTAACAAACTTCCTATAATTAGAACATTTGCATAACAAAGAATTAAAAACAAGAAAGGCAAAGAGTAATATTACTAAGACTTAATTAATACTAGGTAATATCCCTAATTAGGGACTCTTCATTTGATCTATGTGATCTCTAAATTTTGTGAGTGTGTGTGTGTGTGTGTGTGTGAGTGTGTGTGTGTATGTGTCTGTGTGTGTGTGTATGTGTGTGTGTGTGCGTGTGCGTGTGTGTATGCTTGTGTGAGTGTGTACGTGCGTATGGGTATGTATATAACTGGGACACTCAATTATAGTTTCAATTAATTATGAGACTATAAGGAGGTTCATTTTGTTATAATATAGGTTATAAATAAATAAATAAGTAATAATAATACCTGTGACTTATAACTTACAAGCAGCTCGAGCGAGTTGATGCGTTAGAGTACAGTTGGATAGTTATGTGTGTGTGGGAGTGTGTGTGTGTGTGTGTGTGTATATGTGCGTATGGGTATGTATATAACTGGGACACTCAATTATAGTTTCAATTATGAGACTATAAGGAGGTTCATTTTGTTATAATATAGGTTATAGATAAATAAATAAGTAATAATACCTGTGACTTACAACTTACAAGCAGCTCGAGCGAGTTGATGCGTTAGAGTACAGTTGGATATGTGTGTGTGTGTGTGTGTGTGTGTGTGTGTGTATATGTGTGTGTAAGTTACAGCCTAAAGTCAGTCGTCTCATTATTACGACTAATCGCTACGAGATAAGAATTGTTACATAGTTGTTGTATTATATAAGTATATTATATTATTTGAATAAGCAAACCAAACAACAGAGATGTGGAGATAAGTTAACCATAGCTAATCTGGGAGAGAAGAGCTTCAGATTCGTCATATGAAAGATCTCTAAGCCATTCTATAATCTTTTTTTTGCAGTCGTACCGTTTAGTTGAGTAGATTTTATTTTTTTTATTTATCCTATTATAGATATATGCAGACTGCACACAGTATTGTCTCCTTGCGAAGGCCGATTTCCTGAAGGGGACCGGTGCAGGCGCAAGAGTTCTCCTTCCTTCTTTAGATGGTTTAAATGGCAGTTGGCTATGAAGCCTTAACACCACCGAGAATATGTAAAGCTTACGCATGCTCAGAAGCTCACAAAGTTTATAGAGTTCCGAGGTTGGGAATCTATACGATTTGAAAAACATGGTTTTAAGCAAATGTCTCTGGGCTCTCTCAACTTCAAGAAATTTACATTTAGTTGCGCCTCCCCAAACTGGAATGCAGTAGGTCATTATGGATTGTGCTAGTGCGGTGTAAATTTGTTTAAGCAGATTAGTGGTCGTGATGTGTCTTAGGTTTTTGAACAGCCAGATCAGTTTGCGTATTCTACGAGGGCTGCCTTTTAAGTTCTGTCGTTTGCAAGCCTTCCGTGATTGCATAAAAAAGAACTAGTGTCATCTTAAAATATTTGAAATTAGAATTCGAAAACAAAAGAATGACTCGAAATCGGCCCAACCGTTTTAGTACAGCGCTCGTTCAAAGTTGACAAGTCAGTTGTGAAAATGGAAATTTCGAAGGAAAATTTACGTGCGATATTTTTTTACAACTTCAAAAGGGGCTTAACGCGACTTCAGTGCTTCGAAGAGTTGACTACGGTTTTCAATGATAAAGCACCATGCCTCCGGACTGTGGAACGCTGGTATTTAGAATTTCAACGTTGTTGCTCTAGTCTTGGTGATAGACATCGTGAAGGTCGACCAAAAACAGCCGTAACCCAGGAGAACATTGATGCTGTACGGCAACTGATCGTCGAAGATCGCCATGCGACATACCGTGAGATAGAAGCTTCCTTAAGTATTTCAGGGACCAGTGTTCACAGTATTTTGCATGATCACTTAGGCGTAAAAAAGTTGATCTCTCGCTGGATACCACATTTACTCAGTGAAGACCAAAAAACGGCTCGCGTTCGATGGTGTCGCAAAACTCTGCGGCAATTCAACCGAGGAAACTCGAAACATGTTTACGACATTATCAGTGGTGACGAATCTTGGATATATGCCTACGAACCCGATTCTAAACAGCAGTCGACTGTTTGGGTGTTCCAAGATGAGCCAAAACCGACCAAAGTAATACGCTCACGGAGCATTTCGAAAAAAATAGTCGCCACGTTTGTGGCGAAAAGTGGCCACGTGGCCAACATCGTGCTCGAGGATCGTAAAACGGTTAATGCTGACTGGTATACCACTGTCTGTTTACCAGAAGTCATCGGCGAGTTTCGAAAAAATAACCCAAGACGTCGTATAAGACTGCATCACGATAATGCGAGCTCGCACACCGCCCGGCAAACAATTGCGTTTTTAAAAGAGCAAAACGTCGAAATTCTGGAACACCCGCCGCACAGTCCACACTTAAGCCCTAACGATTTTTTTACTTTTCCAAAAATCAAGCAACGACTTCGTGGTCAACGGTACCAGACGCCTGAAGAAGCCGTTGAGGCATACAAAACGGCCATTTTGGAGACCCCGACTTCGGACTGGAATAAGTGTTTCGAAAACTGGTTCGATCGAATGAAAAAGTGTATTACATATCACGGTGATTACTTTGAAAAACAATAAATACCATTTAACACTTAAATTGTCTTTAGTTTTTCCAAACGACACAACTTAAAAGGCAGCCCTCGTATTATTGATGTATTCTAAGTGTGAATGCCACGATAGTCGTTGGTCGAAAATAATTCCCAAGTACCTAGTTGTTCTTACTTTTTCCAGCATTACGCAGTCACAGGTTGAGTTAATAGAGGGATTACATTTATGTATTCTAAGTTTAAGGTTTGGGGGGGGTTGTGAAGTGACATTTTTGCTAAAACAGATGTAATTTGATTTTTCGGAATTAAGAGTGAGTAGGTTTGAAGTTAGCCAAAAGTTAATCTTAACTAGGGTTTCCTCTGCAATGGCAAAGACCGATTCCCAGTTCTTACCAGAGAAAGTAACAACTGTGTCATCCGCATAAAGTATAATATGACCATCCCTGGAACAAACGTCAGCAAGGTCGTTTATATAAGTAAGGAATAGGGTCGGTCCCAGGACACTGCCCTGTGGGACGCCAAAGGTGACCTCTGATTCTGCACTTACACAATCTCCGACTTTTACTCTTTGATTACGGTTTCTCAAATAATCCTTGAGTAACTCCAGGGGTCGTCCTCTGATGCCATAGTGTTCAAGCTTGCGCACAAGGGTTGGGTGAGAGACCGTGTCGAATGCCTTTTTTAAATCTAAGAAAACCGATAAGCATTTGTTACCTTTGTCTACTTCATTAGAGATTAGAGTTGCTAAGTTAAGTACTGCATCTTCAGTTGACTTGCCTTGCCTAAAACCGAATTGAAATTTATAAAGTAAGTTGAATTTATTAAGATAGTTTATTAGTCTGTTGTTGATAAGTTTTTCTATAATTTATAATTTTAGATATTGCCGTTAACACCGAAATTGGTCTGTAATTATTTGGCTCGATTCTCTCACCACCCTTGTACACAGGCGTGACTAGGGCATTTTTCAGAGCAGATGGAAAACATCCCCGCGCAAAGCAGAGATTTGCAAGGTGAGTGATGATAGGTATAACAATGTGTTTACAGAGTTTCAAAAACTTTGTTGGCACACCATCACAGCCAGTGGCACTATCTGATTTTAATGTCATTAAGATGCAAGTTACTTCTTGTGGATCAGTATCTAGTAGGACAAAAGATGAAATGGGGTTGTAGTTAGAACTGTTTGTGTGAAAGGTACTGGCTGTGTGCATGTGACTATTATTAGAAATTTCAGAGGCAAGTTTTTTCCCAATACTAGAAAAGTAGTCGTTAATGTGATTGATAGATTCTAGGGGAGTAGACTTATACTTCATAAGTTCAGTGTTATGAGTTTTAACTGCTCTGTAATTTGTAATGGTTTTTATTGAACTCCAAAGTGCTTTAGAGTTCTTAAGATTACTGTTTAACAGTTCCCGCTCGTAGTTACGTTTAACTTTCTTGATCAGGTTATTAGTGAAGTTACGATACCTTTTGAATGTGGTCCTCAGGACCTCGTTTTCTGGATTAGACCTCAGTTTAAGCTGCATCTTATTCCTATTCCTAATACAACGCAAAATACCTGGCGTAATCCAGGGTTTAATGTTTCTTCGATTCCTAGGTATCACTTTTTTAATCTTGCTCTCATCTAGTGATTGGTTTAATTTGCTAATTAATTGCTCAATTATAAGGTTGGGATCATTACAAAAAAGAAGCAATTCTAAGTTTTTATCTAGAAGCCTTACCGCCGCCTTTTCATAATCAATTTGCTCAACAGTTTTGAGAGAAGGTGTGTCATTAACAAAACAGTCTTCGAGAGCTAGAAAAATAGCGCTATGATCCGTGATGGATGTGTTTAGGACTGCTGTGTGTGCATTTATTTTATTCTTATTGATTTTTAACATGATATGATCAAGACAACTTTCGCCTCTAGTTGGTTTTAGGAGCCCTGGTAAGATGCCATATTGGCTTAGCATATTAAGATAGAGATGTCTATTTGCGAAGTCATGATGATGTTCATTTGTACGTGACAGTAAATTTATATTTAGATCCCCTGCGATAATTACAGTGTATGTAGAATTTATTGTATCTAGGTATAGGCTTAAAGAGTTTATGAAATTTTGGGCATTGAGGTTAGAGGGCGAGCGATAGATTCCAAGTATAATAACGTCATTAAATCGAGCCTCAATGCAGGATGCATGCTCAAGCTTGACTTCCTTTAAGTTGGAATTAAGTATATCCTTAGCATAGATAGCTACTCCATCGTTTTGGTTGAGATTATGTATAGTTGATGTACATGTGTAGTTCGATAAAAGCGGTATTGGTTTTAATGAATTTAATCGACATTCCGTCAGAATTAGGACATCCGGCTCTAGATTAAGATGCGCGAGAGTTATTTGAAAGTCGCTGAAGTTGCCATATATACTCCGAATGTTTTGTGCGATAACAGTTAGTTTTAGGTTTGCATTCGGAAGCTGCTTGCTTAGGTCCTGAGGTTCACACTCAAAAGTTTGGGCTATTTCTGTGTTATCAATTTCGTCAAGTATGTCTAGTTGGCTAGTGAATGTGAATAACATTAATAAAAACATGATGGGTAGCCAAATGTTGGGATGAATTAAGTTTGAGTTTAATGAGTTTAATGAATTTAATGAAGTTAATAAAACTAATGCGATTAATGCGGCCCGTGGTATCTGTTGTTATACGTGGTATCGTGGTGTATGTTATGGTCATCATCTGTACCTACTCACAATTAAGCAATAAATAATCTTTAACTTTGACTTTGACTTGAAATGAGTAAGTCAGCCTAAACTTCTGGTTGGTACCTAAACCTATATCAGAACAATCATTTACATGAGTACTTGTAGACTGTTTAAGGATTTGGATTGTTCATTAGTGTTATTTATAAATTTATGGAAAACTACAAACATTTGTGAAAAGGAGAACGCAGGGCTTTATGGTCAGCTCGTGTCAACTCACTCGACCAGTTCGAACGTCGAACCGGATACAAGAGAAATCACTTAGAAAAACTTGGAACGCTTGAAACGCTTCTAACACAAAAGCGTTAATTAGCAAAAGTTTTGCGAAAATATTTTATACCCAATAGATTTAAATTAATTTCAGTCCGTGATTACATTCAAACAAGATGAACAACCAAATCGATTGCTTAGTCAGATAAGAAACAGTAGGGATCAAGAATCACAACCATGCAAATGGCACATTGAATTTCATTTATACGAGTCAGGATCTTGGGTGGGGTCTAATTTGGATTTGTAAATGGAAGACTGAATGAGGGTAACGCCTCATTGGCTGCTGTTGAGATAAAATACGTATAATATAAGAAGAACCAGTCAAGGAGTCAGTGACCGAACATGCGTGCGACGTTCAACGGTGATCGCAAACGGATCCAACTCGACACAAAACAATCAAAGTAGGTACTTCAATTAAAACATTGCAAACCCATTTATAGGATTCAAAATCCATACCAATTGATCTAATAGTAGGAGTTACACAACTATTCATTTGACATTTGAAACGATACACTGTAACAAAATAAGAGAGTAATAACACCATAATAACAGATAAGTATGATAATTTGAAATAACGTCATTAATTTTTGGAGACATTAGGCAACTTATATCCGACAAATCTCCAAGCTTAAAGGTCAACCTATTACTATATTACATAAACCTGAATTGAAGCTACCTATAACACGTATAAGTATGGAACTTTGGAGGAACATATTATTATTGTTGGTCAAGCATAACTACAAAAATCATAATGGCCTAAGCAAGTCAACTTTCCCGCGGAGCAGGTTAGTGACTCACGTCAGCTCGCAAGACCTGCGCCCCCCTCCGGCAAGGTCAAAGCACCCCCTCTTAATGAATGCTATTCCTGGATTCCGCGCTGATGCCAATACGAGTGCTTGCCGGATATAGATAGAAACAACATGGTTATAGAATGTCAGGTGTTCAAATTTTAAATTTTGAAATGTTACTACTATTTCAAAGAGGTTAATTAAATACTTTCTAGTACCGTAATATTTGTATCCATAGTTCTGAGCTATATTTAAAGACAAAAGTCTCTACGCTAGCTCATTGGAAAGTTCCGTTTCAAATCGTTTCGTTCGTTTAATTTGTACGAAATGTTTAAAAAACAGTGATCCGCCTCCAAAAAAGTATAACATCATTTCTTTTCAAATGATAATAGGTTTGTCAGCTGAAGTCAGGTTTTGGTTAAAAATATTGTGGGACGCCGACTTCACTATTCGGTTCATTGTATCATTTTATTTTTATTTTATATTTTCTGTGATCATCAGTTCCAACTGCTCAATAAATGAAACTTTGGGATAATTCAAGCTCGTAAGTCATTCATTCACAAGCAAGTTTTCATTAGTGTATTATATTTATTCAAACCATTTAAACTTGCTACAACAAAAAATAAAGACGAACTAAGAAGCGCCTTTTTATTTTTGAAGTCGGTTAATAAACCAACGAACAGAGAAACAGATATATCTACAAGAAAGTGAGGTAATAAAAAAAGCGCGGTAAGTAATAAAAACCCTATAACGGTAACTACAAAAATAGGGTAAGTAGGTACCTATGTTATTTTAAAATAGTTATGTTTATTGTTCAAATGTATGGCCACAGGACGTCGTGTACGTTTAATGGTATTTGTTAATACCCTGTTTATCAATTAATAATTGTTTTTTTTAGAAGCCAGCAGCTCTGCTATGAAAACATTCTCATTCTGTAAAAGAACGTAAAACCGGATCAATTTATAGATGATCACAATAGGTATTCAATCTAAACATCAGTAAAGAAGTTTCGCTTGGTGAATGGTTTATTGTAGGTATTGTTAGAATAGTTCACGCATTTAACAGCGGTAGGTAGTAGTTACAGTAAAACGGTACTTGAAACCGCGAACGGCGTAGTTCGAAGGCTGCGGGTTTCTATCCTCCTTCCCCGTAAAGTACACATTGAGAACAGGTACGGTACGAAAGGTAAGGCAGGTAAACCTTACAGAAGTTTTCAAAGTTTTCAATTTACTACCTGACCTACTTTTACATTACAGGGTTGATTTGGTTGTTACAAGTTTAAATGTTTCCGTACAATAAGCTTCATTAGGCTTAAAACTTTAACATAATTAGGTAAGTTACTGCATAATATTATCATTAACGTAATTAAATGTTACAGAAACAATGAAAAATTATCAAGGTTGCTTGAATCTAGCATCGTGGCAGCGCTTGATGTGAAATAAGCGTAATCAATTACCAAGATTACAAGCTCTTAAAGGTTTACTGCTCAAAACATTTTCAGGTCTCACACTTATTGTTATTACGGAAATATTATTTTCATTAAATTACTAGGTGGCCTCATTTACACAATTGCGTGCGGCACAAAAGTAGTTCACGAGAAAATTTGCGAACGTGTGACAATATGTAAGGCATGCTCGTCACCTGTGTCACGCAATAGCTCAACTAATAAAGCCCATTAGCACACTAACAGGGAAACGGCGTTTACACGATACTAGTAATTCGGAAGGTAAGCTTGAATAATGCCACTCGCAAAGTTATAATTTATATGCACTTTAGGAACGCCATAGACGGACTGCCCAGAGCAGTCAAAACTCAAAACCGACAGCTCCGTGGTCGCTATTGGTCAATCTACGTTTTCAATACGCACCTCGAGCATTAAAACTAAGCAGTCCGTCTATGGCAGCCCTTAGTCCAAAAATTACAGTTATTTTGGCGCATCACTCGCTTCTATTTTGAGTGCCTTTTTTATGTAGATATGGTAAGTATAAATGTGAGAATTTCTTCCTAACAAGAGTATCATCTCATCGGTAGCTCGCACCGAGTAACCCAGCCTATGAACGGCACAAGTAAGTGACGCAAGCTAAGGTCACCTCGATTCGTCGTCATCACGCTAGTTTAAAGTGTTTAAACTGTAACGTTATTCAGAAGCGCGACAAATTCACTAGGTAATTGAGATTTATGTAACTGTCTCGTGATCTTAAAACTTGATTATTCGAGAACTGAAATCGAATTGCTCGAACATTTTATATTAATAAACTTTAATGAACTTTATTTACAAAAAGACATATAAATATATGGTTTGTTGTTTCTGTTAAAGTTTCATATACAAAATGCGACATATTATATTAATAGCTGTTAAAAGTAATTAGCTATTGGTAGCGTGCAGTGACTGTATTTCATTATTACAATACTAAAACAGCGAGGGCAGTTCTCGCCACGGTTTGCCAAGCCGAGCGCCAGCCGGCAGTTTATTTGTTGACTTGGCACAATTTACCCTGTGCAGAGATGGGCAAAATTTATTCGAATGACGAATAACGATTGAGAATAAAAAAATCATTCGCGAATAACGAATAAATTTTCCGAATGATTATTCTTATTCGTACATATGGCGAATAAATTATTCGCGAATAAATCATTCGATGAATAAATTATTCGCGAATAAATTGTATCACGAATAAATCATTCCCGAATAAAATACTACGAATAAATTATCCTTGTTTAAAAGTCAATCGCTATAAGATCGACAGGGGTATTAAATTAAATAAAGAAATGAAAAATATATAGTGGTTTTGTGTGGTCTTGTGATACCACATCACGGTTTTCACTCAAATCCGTGGAGTTTAACGAGCTATCCTTGCTGGACTGGATATTATCGTCATCGTCATTAACCTCACTCATTTTTTTGTTAAAGTAATACACAGACTTCAGAGATGCGACTGGTTTAGACCAAAGTATGCGAATGACTAATTTTTGTGAAATAATAATGAACACGGGTAAACAAACCGATAAGAAAATTGAGTTACGTGGTTATCTCGTTCATTCATATATCCATCTCTTTCTGGTTGGCTACCTGCGAGACAATCCCTAGACCCTAAAATATGCTCCAGTTGCATTTTAATGGTAAATTTGAAAGTGTACTATAATATTATTCGTGGTATTTATTCGAATAAAATAAAGAATAATTCATTTATTATTCGAAGAAGTGGTAGAATAATTTATTCGCGAATAAATTATTCGCGAATAAATTTATCGCGAATGATTGTTTATTCGAATGATTATTCAAATAAAAATTTATTCGAATAATGCCCATCTCTGACCCTGTGCCAGTACAATGCAGGTAATGAGCTCGATTTTAAATATTTAGACTTCAAACAGATGATAGACAGCATTATTTCTTATGAAAATATACCAAATTCTAGACAATGATGTAGAATAAACACCTACAAAAATTTGGAACGCGAACGTAACATGTCATGACCGAAATAAATAGTGAATGCAGGGCATCAAGTATGGCATTAAACAAAACAATTAAAAGTGATACTGCACTAAGACTTTTAAACAACAAATTTCAGGCGGACAGCGATAACAATCGCTGACAGAGCTTACTTATCTGATATTTTTTGTGAAATATTCGCTTTGTAACTGACTTTACAAACTGACACATTACTAAATGTATGATTTTTTTAACAAACCCGAAGAAAAAAGAGCAGCTAGGCATAAAGGAAATGGCGCAGAGTTGTGCATGCATGACCGAGTCTTTTATGTTACCTTTTATTTATCCCCACAAGTCAAGCAATGCACGACATGGAATAAACCCAATACAATTTGCAGCGCGATTGTGCTCCGCTCGCAATAACGACCTTCGTTACCACCGACAGGACATGCTTAAATATGACTCCAAAGCAGTATTGGAATGTAAATAAATGTACACACGCTTTTGAATACCTCTCATAATCAAATTTCATGAACAAAACAATGTACAGACGCGATAACGCCGATAACTGTTTGGAAGTAGATACTTTGTCCTTGCTCACGAAAGGACCCGACCGTCGCTATACCATCTGTCGAAGTCCAATACATATGTAGAACTAGAACAAACTGAAATCAACCGGGCCAAAATAAAAATAAAAAACCCCTGTCTTACATTTTCTGCTCGTGGTCAAAATAAACGGAAGGAGACCTTAACTTCGGAGTAGAATTGACCATAGGAAGTTTTTCAAAAGGTACTCTGATAAAAAAACATGCTTAATACATGTCTCAAAACCATGCTTTTTTTTTATTGTTTACTAAGAAAAAAAATAATATTATCAGTGTTTGCTACATCCGCTTTGCTCCGCCCGCCACTAGTGATCGAAATGAGGTCAGTTTGTTTGTAAACGCTTTACGAAGCACTCGCGCCGTACCGTAGAAAAGACCACATCATTGTGGCGTTTAAGCCCTTTAGGGATTAGGGAAGAAATGTATTTATTTATTTTCTCAGCAAATAATTAACAAAAATATAGTATGCTTTTGAGACAAACCTGATTATCAAGCATGATTATTTTCAGAACACCTTTTAAAAAAGGTCATGTTGACAATTCATGAATCTAAGAGAAGTGATTGATTGGTTCTAATTGTGTGATCGATTTGTTATTTTATTTATATTTTGTATAAATTAGCTTAGTTATGCGTCCAAATCGTACAGTATTCAGTATAACTGAACCCTAAATTATTGGAATGACAATCTGAAAAGGGCTTTGAATCAGAAAACCAATATTGCCTCCGCATATCTGTCTCTCCACAACGTTAGATTACAGAGCTTTGTATGTTGATTGGATTTTAGTCTGCGACTTCGTAACGGGAACAGCTGAATAGCTTTAACACAGTTATTCTTAGCATCCTCTAAAACTGCTTCGCTAGGTAATTAAGGGGCATGGTTTACTCGGCAACAAAAATTGTTTTACACTTTAAACATTCTATAATTCCATGTTTTGTAAATATTAGTAATCAGTGATTTTCGCAAAATGTTGGTATGTATGCACTCAATGCACTTCTAGGTTTAGTCAACTCCTAAATCAGATATACCTAAATGATAAATGATAATATAACATAATAATATTGTTGGTACAGATGTTTCCAAGGTTATACAATTATCGAAGGTTGTGCGGAAATATTAAACAGCGTAAAAATCATGAACCAGCTAATAAAATATGCAAAATATTATCGTCGTTACCAACGAGCATATTAGGTATATGCCGCGGTTGGAACGCTTTCATAAATAATACATAATTCCATTGGTAAACAACGCGTAAGTTTTTAATACTTAAACATCCCGTTAAATATTATAAATACAAAAGTTCGGCTGGACGGATTTGCATGAAATTAGAAACGGAGACCGCTTCGTACGCGTAGAATTCGTTTCCCGATACTACCCCTATTTCTTCCTGTTGGGGGTCGATTTTCGGAAAATTATTTCTAAGTGCACCCCTAGACCTCATAATCATAAGGGACCTACGTGCCAAATTTGGAATCTCTAGATCCAGCGGTTTGGGCTGTGCATTGATATGTCAGTCTCTCAGTCAGTTTCTTCTTTTATATATTTAGAAGATAGTACAAACAAGAATACGACTATCGCAATAGATCAATAATGTTGTAAAATTCAATGACGCGTAAGTGACTGCTCGTACTTTTAATATTTGGACTCGTACAACATTGTAGTAAACACAATGACATTAGCTACACTGACGCCATATGTCTTCCATTGTTCGTAGGTTCTGTCGTGCACAATATTGGGTCGTCCAAACACAGAGAGGAATCCACTACTGTTTGTTTTGATGTCAGCAGACAATGTTTAACGGGCCCCTTTGTTTGATAATACACGGAATGTGATCCAGTTGTCTGGCACTTGCATAACTGATTGGGTTCTCGTCGTTATTGACGAGACTGTTTCGTATGTCCTTTTGAAAGTCCTAGTCGGCAATATCATCGTAGCGGTTTCTCGTGTCGCGGATGCCCAACTATATGATAATTCTTCAAAGGGGGCCGGTAAACGATCAACTTGTCATCTATGTGTGGTCGGCAACTATTCCCATTTTGCTCTTACGAAGGATGTTAGAACAAGAGATTGCTGGCCACATATTGCCGTGAAAATGTTGCTCGCACTAAACGGCCATAAGCTCAATACATTTGTTGTGGCACGGGCGGCACGGCATATCACGACGTCTGGGGAAAGTAAAATGCAGCGAGATGTCCACCAGACAGGATCCCCCAAGTAATCACTTCATTATGAATAGTGCCTGGGTGATCCTGCCAGGTGACCTCAGTGGATTTTCCTAAACGCAGTCAACTCTGACGTTCAAAAGTTTAACACTAATAAATTCATAACATACCGCTAGACTTGCGATTTTAGAAACTCATCATATTTACCGGGATATAAAGTATCCTGTTTCATCCCAATCTATTGAGTCGTAAGCGTAATTAAGGAAAAAAACATCCAAACAAACTTTTACATAATTAAATAATTAGTTCTTTTTTTCAACAATTTTTTTTATGAGTAGGTGAAGAGAATCTAAAGTCGAACAATCATAGCAAATATATGTGCTACAGCTACACTAACGATTCGCCATTAAATAAAGAAATAATAATACACTTACGATTACCTACCTTTGTTATTTCTTTTCAATGGTGTTATGAATTTATATTAATAAAACATATCATTCACAGTTATTCATTATTATTTACCGACTGTATGAGACGATTGTGCATGGTTTCCAAAAATATATACGGTCATTGAAAAGTAAATATTTTCTTAGCGTGGCTCATATCATATGTCCCAGCGTTATTGAATCTGCTGACAAACAAGGGGATCGGTAAAATCGTGGTAGAAAACAACAAGTGGGTGCTATTATGTTTCTCTGTCCACACTGGTCCCCTCTGTAGTTGAGGCACGTATGAAGTATGTTATATGTAGGCAATGCCCGTCGATGGACAGCTTAGCCAGTTAAGAGGCGGATGCGGCACCCACTTTAAGCACGGTAAATACTTTAAAAAACGCATTAACGCAATTATAACGCATGCACGCTTTCCCGAGGTATTGTTTTTTTCCAGACCATTTTATGCAAAGATAATATCGAACAAATGATTACAAACAATAGTTAAAAATTCATTAATGATTTCAATATTTTCATAATAAAATGATAAGATAGAGCTAGGATAGGACTAACGATAACGACCCTAAATGATTCATTTTACTTTTATTTTTCCTATGTTCTAGCTGTCTTCCGGGTACAACACAAACGACAGTTACAAATATCTATTTAACAAGAACCGTGACTCACTGATAGTGCAAATGGAGCGCTAAATGTTTTTACAGTTGATCTAACATAGAATGTTGTTCAACAGTTCTCCATTATCAGCTCATATCGGTTGCCCACGATCCACGCAATGATAACATCAAAAGCATGTTTGCGCACAAAAATGTTTTTAATGACATTAGGTACGTCAATACATATAAAAAATAATATTCATTATTAATTATTAAGCTTGCACTTTCTGCTTTCGTAAAATCCTAACACAGAAAGTTTAAATACCTACACGTTCACGATCAGTTTTATAGTCTGACATCTGCCGGGGTTGCTATATTAAAAGAAATTAGTGAACATACAAGACGCACTCCGAGAGCGTCATCGATGCAGCGTATTTGGCTGCGAGCCAGTATTCGGCGCCTTGTATCTAACGTGACATTTTGCGTAACCTAAGCTTGAAAATATCAATAATCTGTGTAAGTCTAGGTTTGAATGAGTTACAGACCAGTCGGGAGACAGTGGTAAGGTCCCAGGCGGACCTGGTCTTGCCGCGCGGCGGGGCGCCGTCCTTGCGCCTGCCCAGAGAGCCGTAGTTGGAGGGCGCGGGCTCCTCGCGCCTGCGCCGCCCGCCGCGCCGCAGCGAGGAGAACCAGTTGGAAACGGAGCCGCGCCGCTCCTCCTCGCCCGGCGGAGGGCCGGCCTTAATGAACATCACTTCACGACTGCCAGCGCACTCCTCGCATCACACTCACACTTACGATTAGTCCAACTAAACACTTACCTACAAGGCCACATTTTAAAATTAAATCACAAAAAAGCAAATAAAGTGGAAAAGTTGATGACCGCGTCGTCGCCAGGTTATTTGAACTTGTCGGAATTGCATTGCAAACGTAAGAGTAGGTACCAGTTCTTGTTCTAGCTGTGGAATGCAACAACGCAACGCAAGTTCAACAGATCTATTGCAATAATTTTAAACCACCTCAAAATTCCAACAAGTTAAAGTTCAAAAAGGAATCCCTATACTAACAATGAAAAACTATGTAACAATGCCATATTTTAGCGAGAAACAACGAAAACACAATGTCCACAGACTGTTCCATAGAAAGCATGAATATTAGAAGAACCTAAGGAACTAACACAAAGAAGCATTCTATCTTCCAAAAACAGATGTACAACAAGCATGAAAGTTGTGAAACAGAGCCAATGTCTACGATTTGAGAGAGCTAGTGCGATTAATAGAGTGAAGAGATACGGCATGTATGCGAAAGTAAACAGTAAGCTGCTGCGGACAGACCTGGTCATAGTCGTCGTCGTAGGTGCGGGTGGCGCGCGCGCACCTCATCAGCAGCGGCCACCATAGCGCGTCGCACAGCAGCCGAACATGTAAACACATCGCGTGCCATACACTTCCCAGAAAGGAGCGTACTCGACTGAAGATAGTTGCGGTCGCCACCGGTGTTTGGCACTGTGACAACCGCGCTACATGCGTATTTTGCTTATCTTTCTACAAGTTTTCAACAAGGCCACTTCACACCTTTACACCTAACGTTTATCGGCATCGTAAACAAATGAATGATTCAGATTCTGTTGATATTTATTTTGACGACATCAAGCCTGATAAGGGCTGAAGAATACAAAAAAATCTTCCGTAATACAATTTCTCATAAATCACTAAACATGAATTGAATTGGTTTGATGAATCAAATACACATGGGCAGTTTTGTTATCAGAGCTGGCAGGCAACCACGCTGCGGAAGTAGCAAAGGAAACATGATAAAACCGATGAATCGCGAACATTGTCCGCTTCGGGAGAATGCTGCCACAAAACAACACTGCAATGACTCACTTGCACCACCAGATTTAAGGCGTTTGTATTGACGATTGAATTCCATAATGTTATTCGATTGTGCTGGACATTGTTCCCAGCAATTCAAGAACTTTTTACATAACATTCCAATTCATTAATATTAATAGATACCTCTGCTCTATACCTAACTAGAGGTAATAAAATGACAATAACCATGAACATTACTTTACAAAGGAGGCCAATAGGTTCAATGCCGCGAGCCATTAGTCCTATGTTAATAGACTTTGATCCCTTCAAATATTATATACGAACGCAAAAGACGGCAATGATATGAACGTAGCCTAACAATATTAATGAGTTCTTAGAGGTGTTTAAAGTCCTTAACGACTGTTTGCACAAATCGACTTGATTATAGTCATTTCGAGATCCAAACACGACAAGCAAACAACTATTGCCTAACACAGTTCCAGTTTGGATAGAAGCGAACTACGGGTTCGTTTATTCCCGTAGGTACCAAACAGCAACTACCACTTAGTGAAGATGGAGCAAATGCAAACTATGCTTTATAGCTACTGAGACGTAGTGGCAGAATGTTGTCATGTATCGTTTTTCAAACTCATTCAGCACCGGCCAGACCACTAGGGTGAGTAGTGTTAAAAATTCAAATTGCATACCGGCGCAAATCGCAGAGGTAAAGCCCCCAATGAGTTTGGGCGACTTCCTTACACTTGGTGCCAGGCCTCCTAATTTCCATACAAAATGGAATCCTTGGCAATCAATGTGTAAACGCCCTATGAAGAAATGACGTATAAGATCAACTTCTAACCCCAAATATTATTAAAAGGTCAGTTGCGATACCTAACGGCTAATCAATGATGCCATGCTTAGATACCTCAGTTATTGTTCTTTCTTTCGCATAATATCAGCATGACAAAAGCAATGAGTAATAGTCATGTGTACCTACGTATTAAACATAATCTCAAAATATACTGATTTAGATTCACAAATATTATCAAAAACTTGCGATACCTCACGGCTAAACAATGATGCTTAGATACCTTAGTTATTGTTCTTTCTTTCGCATAATATCAACACGACAAAAGCAATGAAGTATAGTCATGTGTGCGTACCTATTTAATATCTCACAATATGCCGTACGCTGGTTTAGATTCACAAATATTATCAAAAACTTGCGCTACTTCATGGCTAAACAATAATGCTTAGATACCTCAGTTTTTGTTCTTTCTTTCGCCTAATATCTGCATGACAAGAGCAATAAACTAAATTTTAATATAATCTTAACTCTCACGTAGGTATATCTAATCTGCCTGCGATCACTCATCAATTTCGCGATAATTTTACAACATGTTGCTAATGAGGATCACGAACATAGGTACTCCCTTTGGTATATCGCGATACAAAACCTAGTGTAAACATCCATGAAGGTAAACATGTCTAAGAATGTAATGTACAGCGCAGACTAGATTCAATCGTCAATAAATGAATTCTTTAGTTCGTTAAGGAAAACCAGGTTTATAATCGTCAGTGACGACTCGCAACCTCAGTGATTTGAGACACGTTCATTAATATGTTACAGAATACATACGACTATGACAGTTATTGACCAAAATTTAGTCATCAGCGACGATGTTATGGGAAACCTCGACGGCGAAATCATACAAAACAATTCCACTTATCCACGTTATCAATGAGACACTTACGATCAACTGTCAATACACGGAACACTTAAAAGCTCCCTCAAATATGGCACTTCTCCGAAGGGAATGGATCCCGTGTTCCCGAACTACGAACGCCGGTGACACTTGAATGCGGTTCCGTTACGTGACCGCGACGCGACTGCGGGGCGGCGCGGTCCGTTTGCTACTGACTTACTACCACTGCCTCGCTGTAGTAAGCCTGTGCATTGACGGCTTACGTCAGACTACTAGCGCGGGCGGGACATATTGAATGAAACCGCTAACAGCAGGCTTCACGGGGATATCGTCGGGACTGGGGATCTTGGAGTTGAGGGCTCATTACTAGGTATATTTTTTTAGGAACCCTAATTAGGATTAAGACAGTTGTAAGCGATGACGCTAGAATGGTAAATCGGTTAGAGTAAGGATTCAGCATCTTAATTAAGATCTTACAAATTGGACAATGTTGTAATAACTACTTTAACTTTGCCTAAGTATTCAGAACAGAAGAAAGTTCTGTACCTTATTCAAAATAAAATTTGCTGCCGTCCGCTATGTTAAAAACCATACTAACTTATATGAAGAAATATCAATATTATATCTGGTTATTAATTTTCATCAATTAGGACAGTGCTAAGAAATAAAATAAACTCAAGCCAAGATAGGCTAAAATAAAATGAAACTTTATCTGTAAGTAGTAGAAAGTTACATTAATAACTTGAGAAACGGGTGGTAGGACCTTATGCAGGGTCCGTCCGGATCGCTACCACTATCTTATCCATTAACCTACCGCCAAACAGCAGTGTTCGCATTGTTGTGTTCCGGTTTGGGGATAAGACAGCCGGTGAAATTACTAGCATAAAGGCATTCCATCTTAGTCCTCAGGGTTGGCAACGCATTTGTAGTCTTAGGATTGCATTGCAGTCTTAGGATTGCATTGCATTCTTGTGAATGCGAATGTCTATGGGTCACAGTTTCCACTTACCATCAGGTGGCCTGTGTGCTCGTTTGTCTTCTCTAAGACATTAAAAAAAAAAAAAAAAAAAAAAAAAAAAAAAAAAAAAAAAAAAAAACTCTATCTCATCTTAACCCACGTCTAGCTCCACTCTGTATTTTTGGTTGGCAGTTAATTGGAAGCAAATCAGTAAGATTAGTAACTATACCATCCTCGAGAATCCAAAGGGCGTGTGCTTGGAAAGCTGCAGACCGTTTCAGATTTTGGCATGGCGTTGGCAGATTTTGTTTGTCAACCAATGTTATCAAGGTGGTTCCTAGCCAGGTTTGGTAAAGATCGTTTACACGGCACTCTTTCAGTTATTAACTGTAAAATAAGCACGAGCATAGGAGTCGCCACACGCAGGGCATTTATTTTCACTTTAAGGGCTGATTTTTCAATCTCCAGATAATATTATTTGTCAGGTAAATTGTAGCTCTGTCCTTATCTTTCTTATGACAAAGAAAAGGACAGAGCTACAATTAACCTGACAGATAGTGATATCTGGAGATTGAAAAATCAGCCCTAAGTCGCAGACATAACTGCTCGGCACGGGATCGGCACTGATTCAGCTCAAAGTGAAACATTGAAAAGTGAACTTTAAAGTTAAAGTAAAAACAATAGCCGGGCACGAGCTTCCGTTGTTTACAGAAAAATGGATACTACTAACACAAATCAATGCTCACTTATCAATGTCTCACTTTGAGCTGATGCCGTGTGGTTATGTCTGTGAAAACCTTTAGCTGTTGTAGATTATATTTTGAATACTTAGCTATTTTTTTATTATTATATTTATATTATGTTACCTTGCTTCCTATCGAGTTTACACATTGTTGTTAAATAACTCCCCAAACTAATATAATGCTCATAAAATGGTTAGGTATAAACAAAGTGGATGACTGCAAAAAAAGTGATACAAGTGATTTTCTCATAAACATTATTTTAACACTGTTTCCTTATTTGTACTTCAACACGTTGATAGGTAATTTTCGTTACTTATTAGTTTAAAACATTATAATAGTATGTTCAATTAAAAAAATAGGCCAAGTATTTTTTTTAAATGGCCTAGTGCACTCCCATGTGAACCCAGCCATTTAAAAAAAACTTAGTATACCAATGTGTTTACACACGGTGAAAGTAAACAGCATCAAATTAAAGCAGTTCAAATTCCTTACCACAACGTATGACATTAAACCAATAATTATGAGTAACCTGTCCTTTGTTATTGTATTGACTAAGTAGTAATGATAATGAATCATCTTAAAATGCCTGAAGTAGTCATAACTCATAATGCAAGTGCGGGAGGGAAAACAATAATTAAAAAAAAAAAACAAATTCCATAGATAGCATTCACCGAAAATAATGACAAATTAGGGTTTCGTAAATATGCCTACTATAGCTACATTTAGCAAGGTAAGTGCAAACTAACTTAATCACCAGACCAGTAGAGAATGTTTAAAATCAGAGGTCAAAGGTTTCTGGTTATTTCTTACAGTTGTTTTATCTCACGAAAGAGGGTGTGACCCATACTCGTGTAGTGTAGATGCACATGAACGGTGTCTCTGAGTGCGTAGCTGTCGTCGCTAAACGTCGCCGTAGTGTACGCTTCTGTACGCATTACTACTACAAGTATGGCCCATCCGCTTTCGTGAGATAAAACACCTGTATCTCATTTGTTTTGGCCACAGCCAAGAAACCGCATTATGAAATGGTGTTTTTAGTAGATATTTGGTTTTAAGCAGTAACTTAATTATTGGTATCAAAAATACCAATTTTAATGGTTGTAGAATTATCGCCTCTATTAGGTAAATGGTGGCAATAATTGGTAGGGTGCCTATAATAGGATAACTAGTTAATACAAATTTCTTATAAGTTTAGTTTTTGAGAACCACTGATATTTCGGAAATGGACGCAAAAATGACCTAAAACTGCCAACTTTAAGAAACTAAAGCTATGTTGTTTTATTTTTAGTCAAAATAGAAATTCCCACTAGGTAACTAAAGGAGTATCACACTAGAGGTGTGCGCTGAGCATTAAATCGTAGGGGGCGCACGCTTATGCACCGAGCGTCCAGTGGTGCCCTCATTACTATTATCGTGTTTTTTTATTAAACTAAAGTATTGTCTTGTTTTTTGTTGTAAAATGAATACACACACAATATACAGGGTGTCCCTAAAACCAACGCCAAAACTGAGAGGGCTGATAGAAGAGCTTATAGGCTATAAGATTAAGCAAATTTCACCCTTATGAAAATTTCATAGTTTTCGAGATATTGGCACTATTATAAAACTCGTGATTTTTGATACCTTGAACCAGTTTTTCGGGGACTATGACTGCAAATTTAAATATTTTGGAAATCTGTTTATTGCAGGGTGTTGCCAATAAAATGTGCTATCGAATGTGTTTCAAGTTTTTTTTTGTAATCATAATGATGTGGCAGTTATAAAAAAAATAAGTATAAATATATATATTATATTCGTCTGCGTACATTACGATTATGGTTATTTCCCGGGAACTTTTCAATTTTCCAGGATATAAAGTAGCATATTAACATATAGGCTTTTATCCAGTGTATAAACTATCTCCATTCCAAATTTCATCCAAATCCGTCAAGCCGTTGCAGCGTAAAAAACCAACACACACACACACACACACACACACACACACACACACACACACAAACTTTCACATTTATAATATTAGTAGCATTAGTATACTTTTATTTAAAAGTTTCATAACCTTTAATCCTGGTATAGTCAACATAAGGGAAAAATGTGGCTACTTTATTTTTTAAAGTTACTCAGTACTTTATTTGTAGTTCAATTGACAAGATTTCATATTTTCAAGACTTTAATTTTATTCGTTTTATAGATACAGTTTGGAAGGAGAAAGACACTAATAGTTTTAAATTTTCTCTAGAATGAATAATTATTTTATTATTAATTTATTAAGATGTACTTATTCTAAAAGGGCGTAACTTCATTTCTACGACACAATGGACATATTACGTTAGTCCAATCTGTAATTATAAAAAAGTATCATGTCAACCGATAAAGGGCCACTTGCACGAAAAGTTTAACCCTGGGTTAAGACACTAACTCGAGTTAAAATGACAGTTATCGTATGAATCTGACGTCTACTAACTCGAGTTAGTGCCTTAACCCAGGGTTAAATTCTGCGTGCAAATGGCCCTAAGTCTCTATCCATCTGTCAATAGTGTCAATGTCTAATTTGAAGTATGACAGCTTTTTTTCTCGTGAAAAAGGCAATGGTATTATATCTATTCAGGCATAGTATTGGTAAAACTCGATATTTTTATTAACTTACTTGTAATTTTGAAAATAAAGAAAAATGAATCTAAATAAATATTTTGCCGTGTTCAGGAGGTAAAACCCTTTCGATTCGTATAGTAATTTGCAGGTGTCACCAAAATGAAATGTTGTCAATTGTTATTAAGTTGTGTCATTGTGTCATATACCCTACTAGCTTTCCGCCCGCGAGTCGGAACGAGAGTGAACGAGAGTTTCTGCAGAGTCAGAACTTCTGTTAAAAGTACAGATATAGTTTACATCACCTTTAAGGCTTTTTTTTTAAAGTCTAGAACGTGAATATTAAGTAAGCGATCCATATAAACAACTTTAATTTTATGGCTCTATCCTGCAAAACAACAAAATTGCCATACAAAATAAATTCACTAACCCGCTTTCACCAGTTTTTTTATATGGTCTTAGATTAAATAAATATATAATTTAAACATTTAATTACAAAATTTCTATAAAACAATAACCCACTTAGCAGATTTTCGAAAAAGTAAATTGGACCATAAAAAAAGAACCCATACAAACTTTGCAACCCCATTCATCCTTCTAGGGGTTGAATTTTAGTAATTGCTGTAATACATATCTCATTATTTAATTGAAGAGCATTTCTACCAAGTTTCAAGTAAATTTGACAATAAAAGTATTTCTTCCCATACAAACTCTAGGGGTTGACTATTAGTCATCACTGAATATGTGTATCATTATTTCCATTGAAGAGCATTTGTACCAAGTTTCAAATAAATTGGATCTAATTTTTCCCATTCGAACTTTGCAACCCCCTTTGATGCCTTTAGCTGTGGAATTTCTAAAAATCCCTTTTCAAACGATGCCTCCATTACTAAATCAACATTCCCTCAAAATTCCAAATGTTTATTTTCAGTGGTTTGAGCTGGGTGATGATTAGACACCCAAGACATTGTCTTTTACATAATATATGGATAAATTGTGTAGATATTCATTTGTACACCAATCCTTCCATTTCAAGACAATACTTTATTTTACTAAAAAAAATAAAAAATAAAGAGGGCACCACTGAAGGCTGGAGGCTGGTCTCATGCAATTTTATCATTTATTATTTTATAATATGTCCTTTGAATGCTCAAAAGTAATGTGACATTAACAAGTACGAAAAACAAAACCCTAGGAAAATACAAGTACAATTATAATATATTTTTAAACATTCATCAAATAATTACAATTCTGTGATTTAATAACAGTTTACTAAGTAGGTACCTCAAATAAAGTGGAATAAATATTTTGCCTTTGAATTAGACTTGTTTTTGGTGATTACTTGATCTTGATTTGATGGCCAGATTCACTTTTACTGCCGTTTTTTATAATTTGTGGCAAGAGTGTATTTCTTCCTTTACTGTTTATTTCTAAATGTTGGTATGGATAGTACTTCAGATTTTTTTATGTACCAAGTAGCTTTGCTGATAATTATGTTTAAAGAAAAAGTATGCAGCTCTTTAAATTACTATGTCATAGGTATGCAGATTCAATGCCTATCATTCAGAATTTCCATTCAAAATGGACCAGACTAGCTGGTCTTTAGAGCTTCAATGTGATAATGAATGGCTAGGTATTGTAATGGTGGGTTGAGGTGGTATATAGTGTAACCAACCACTAAATGTGTGAAGCAATTTTAAACCATAAACAGCAGATTGTTAGCAATATACTGAGGTATAGAATGAGGTTTTAAACATTTGGTGCTGCAATGCGCCAGTTAACTACTATAAATTATAATGCGACTCTTCATAAATCGGTTTACTAAACGAGAAAGAAATATACAATTAGAAATATCAAATAGCAAACGGCCGCGTCGAGAGACAAATGTGTAGAACTTGACGGCTCTGTTTTTCACGTTGATATGGCGACGCTAGTGATGCACGTCGTCGCTAGTGCGGCGCCATAGGACCCCCCTGGGAGTCTCAAAGTCCTGCCTGAAAGCGAATAGGAAATGTGACAATACGGCCAGAACGAGTGGTCCCAGCGGGAGCAACAGCTTTAGGTTTGGAGTCAGCTGCTGTAGCTGCAGCCGTGTCATTCTGAACATAGGCTGGCTTTACACGATCAACTGAGACAGTCACTGGTCCTCGGAGTAAGTCTACAGTGACAGTCTTGTCCGTTCTACTTAAAACGCGGTGTGGGCCAGTGTATGGGGCCTCTAGAGATCCACGCAGTGCATCCTTTCTCAGGAAAACATGGGTGCATGAACTTAAGTCCTTGTGTACAAAGATAGACTTATTTCCGTGTCTCGATGCGGGAACAGGCTTGAGATGCGACATATGACGTCTTAGCTGTGCGACAAAATCGTCAGGTTGCAGTGCGTGTGAGTTAGGAGTATGAAAGAACTCACCCGGGATGCGCAATGGCTCACCGTACACCATCTCTGCAGCTGAGCTCTGCAAATCTTCTTTCCACGCACTTCTTATGCCAAGAAGTACGATCGGCAGCACGTCGGTCCACTTGTTGTTGTTGTGGGCCATGATGGCTGCTTTCAAAGTGCGATGCAGGCGCTCGACCATGGCGTTGGCCTGGGGATGATAGGCCGTTGTGTGTCGCAGCTGGGTTCCGCAAAGCTCCGTCAAAACCTTGAACATACGTGAGGTAAACTGACGTCCTTGATCGGTTGTTACAGTTTGTGGACAACCAAATCGAGATATCCATGTTTCGTAGAGCGCATGAGCTACGGTTTCGGCTGTGATGTAGGAAAGTGGCTTCACCTCTGGCCAGCGAGTGTACCTATCTATGGCGGTGAAGAGGTAGCGGAATTCGGATGAAGGTGGTAGGGGACCGACCAGGTCAATGTGGACATGACTAAACCTGTCTCCTGGTAGCTTGAAATTTCCCAGCGGAGAAGATGTGTGACGTTGCACCTTGGCGCGTTGACATGCTGCGCACGTACGTACCCAGGTACCGCAATCTTTGCGTACGGAGGGCCATACGAATCTTTCCGTTACCATCTTAGTTGTTGACCTTGTACCTGAGTGACTCATGCCGTGTACTGCGTCGAATATTCTTCGTCGATGCTCCTTGGTGATGAAGGGCCGGGGCCGTGCTTGAGAGGTATCGCAATACAAATAAACAGTCGTACCTGGCACGGGCACTTTTTCCAACTTCAGTGACGAAGATCGCTTGGCAATGAGGTCGTGCAACTCGGCATCATTCTGCTGCGCTTGCGCGATGGCTTCGAAGTCTGGAGGCACGACAATTGCTTCGATACGGGAGAGTGTGTCAGCGGTAATGTTGTCTTTCCCCGAGATGTGCCTGATGTCGCTGGTAAACTGCGAAATGAAATCAAGGTAGTTAAATTGTCTCGGAGAGCATTTCCTGTCTTTTTGCTGGAAGGCGAAAATGATTGGCTTGTGGTCAGTGTATATCACAAAATGTCTACCTTCAACCATGTACCGGAAATGTTTAACGCTTTCGTAAATAGCCAGCAACTCCCGATCATATGCGCTGTACTGTGTTTGCTGCCGTGTCATCTTCTTTGAGAAGAAAGCCAGTGGTTGCCATTGTCCTTCTACTAATTGCTGGAGCACTGAACCCAAGGCTGTGCCAGAAGCATCAGTCACGAGGGCTAGTGGTGCATCAATGATGGGATGAGCCAGTAGAGTTGATTTGGCGAGACTAGACTTACAATTTTGAAAAGCTTCCAACTGTTGTTCGGTCCAAGTAAGTGAAGTAGTGCTTTTGATTTTAGGTCCTGAAAGCATGTCGTGAAGAGGTGCTTGTGCATCGGCAGCATGAGGAACAAACCTCCTGTAGAAGTTCAGCATGCCGAGGAATCTGCGTAATCCGCCTACAGTCTTGGGTGGCGGGAATTCCTGCACTGTTTTTACCTTATCGTCAATAGGACGAGTGCCGTCTTCAGAGACTGTAAATCCGAGGAATGTGACCTCTTTCTGACCAAAACTGCACTTGGACTCGTTGATGAGCATACCATACTCTTGAAATCTATCAAACACTTGCCGCAGATGTTCTAAGTGCTGTTCGGCGTCTTTGGAGAAAATGAGTACGTCATCGATGTACGAGTAGACGAAGTCCAGGTCTTTGAGGACTTCATCCAGGAACCTCTGGAAGGTTTGAGCTGCATTTCGAAGACCAAATGGCATGAAGGGGAATTCGAACATCCCGAACGGTGTTGTGACAGCTGTCTTGCAAATGTCATCCGAGTAAACAGGAATTTGGTTGTAGGCTTTGACTAAATCAATTTTTGAGAATATTTTGCTACCTGCTAGACGGTGAGCGTAGTCCTCTATATGGCGGACGGGATATCTGTCGGGGATGGTGCGTGCGTTGAGCGCGCGGTAATCCCCGCACGGTCGCCAACCATTTCCTTTCTTGGGCACAAGGTGCAGTGCCGACGCCCACGGTGAATCGGATCGTCGTGCCACGCCATCGTGAAGCATTTCTTCAAACTGCTCCTTCGCAATTTTCAGCCGATCAGGAGCTAGACGGCGTGGCCTACAAAATGCTGGAGGACCTGGAGTAGTTCGGATGTAGTGCACAGTTGAATGTTTTACCTCTCGCGGCAATCCAGACGGTTTTGTTAAACTGGGATATTCCGCTAGCAATCGGTGGTACTCGCTGTCACCAGAAATCGCTTTTATGCTGGTTTGGTCGCAATGTCTAAGTTGTCCCGCTGTTGTGAGAGTAGTCACGCTGTCAATTAGCCTTCTGTGTTTGCAGTCGACGACGAGGCCGTAATGAGCAAGGAAATCAGCTCCTATGATTGGCTTATCTACGCTTGCTACGACAAAGTTCCAAATGAAATCCCTCCGCAAACCTAGGTTCAAATTTTGCTTGACTATGCCATAAGTATGTATGATAGAACCATTCGCTGCTGTGAGTGCGTAGCTGTCAGGCGACTTACATTTGGGCATGAATTTTCGTGGCAGAACGCAGAGGTCGGAACCGGTATCAATAAGGTATTGAATTTTGCTTACGTTGTCCGTTATGAATAGGCGGCTGGTTGTGGCGTGACAGTCAGCTGCCGCCGCGATGGACTGTCGTACTAGTTTTCCTGTTTGTAGCTACACGGCGGAATGCATTTTCTTGCCTTCGAATTAAAATTGCCATGATACCAGCACATACCTTCTTTGACAGCTTGATACCGACCGTGTGATTTGGACCTGCTGCGACTGCGCGACCTGCTCCGGTTGAAACGCGCCCGACGATAACCGCTGCTGCTGCCGGCGCTCAGTTGTGCGATTTGTTGCGTTAACTCGCTCTGGATGCGCGCCGTGATGGATTGTTCCATCCTCTTCAGCATATCTTCGAAAGAGCTTGTGCTCGCTACCTGCTTAAAGAAAGGGTTAGGAGTAGCATCAAGTATTTGGTCAGCAAGAACAGCGATGTCGTCCAGCGAAGCAGTAGTTTGCGAAGCGATAATGGCCTGCACGTGTGTAGGTAGGCGACACGACCAAAGACTACGGAGAAAATCGTCGCTGACACTGTCGCCAGCCAATCCTCGAAGGTGACGGAGGAATTGGCTTGGCTTCCGATCGCCCAACTCTTCGTGCTGCAGCAACTGCCGTCTTTTGTTTTCTTTTGACATTGACAGCCTGTTTATCAACTCTTTTTTTAATTTTTCGTATTTATTTTGTTCCGGGGGCTTCGTAATTATGTCTCGAACTTCCATTGCGGTTTTAGGGTCTAATTCACGAATTACCTGGAAGTATTTTGTAGAATCGGCTTTTACGCCCGATATTGCGAACTGCGCCTCGACCTGGGCAAACCATACCTCAGCGTCGTCCGCCCAGAACGGCGGCAATCTTACTGCAACTCGGTCGACAGACCCTGCAGTCTCTTGTGCCGGGCCGGCGGCTCCTTGCATCGTATCTTCAAACTCGTTATCCGACATAATTATTAATCGTCGGGGTCACCAATTTGGTGCTGCAATGCGCCAGTTAACTACTATAAATTATAATGCGACTCTTCATAAATCGGTTTACTAAACGAGAAAGAAATATACAATTAGAAATATCAAATAGCAAACGGCCGCGTCGAGAGACAAATGTGTAGAACTTGACGGCTCTGTTTTTCACGTTGATATGGCGACGCTAGTGATGCACGTCGTCGCTAGTGCGGCGCCATAAACATATTTTTAATATTTTTCATCCCTTTTTTTATAAAAGCAATAACCCTAAAGCCCCTACTCTTTTCAGATGCAGCCAATACTAATCACAAGTGATCACAACACAAGGGTGGAGGTTTACAAAATTACTAAATAGATTTCATTGTGCAATCAATAACAAATACCTAAAAATTAAAGAATAGGTAGTTTTAATAACAAAATTCAATGTTATCTGTCACTTGATACTAAGCTCGGTCAGAAAGGGCTTTACCAACCTTATAAGTTACAGGAGAAGATAGTTTAATATGTTTTAAATTAGTTAGTTGATATTAATTCAAATAATAATCCGGGGCCCAAAACTGGGTTCTCGATGGTTAGGTGCTTATTTTTGTCATAGCATATGCTTAAGTACCTATATGATCTGGTTCTGGCTAGAATAAGTTCACCATCAAGTCAATTATCAAACTTAACTACATGAAGGCTTCATACCACCCTATTAACCGTAATTGACAATACATAACCCAGAAAACAAATGTAATATTCAGTTAGCAACATATTGAATTGTAGTTCCAGACAGAAATACACTCGGAACTTCTAATATTTAATCACTTGAAGCCCGAAATAACGTTTCGTTGACGCACAGTTCGCCACTTGGCACACAAATAATATCGCATAACAATGTAAAAAACAATGCACTTACCTGTATTTCAAGCAGCAACTCGGTTTTTCGACGCCGAATGTCAATCAAAGTTTTCTGCTGGTCGGGTGTCAGCTCTGTAAACATCACATTCAGCATTAGCTTAAAATCCACTAGCATTGAGGTCAAGATTTAATTGGAAAACAACGAAACTAGTTCTAAGATCTACGTATACACTAGAAAATACACTTGAATTACCGGTATGAGGGAAAGGATCTCCATGATTACTTGACGTATTAGTTCCTCCAAGGGACAAGTTTTCAAATTCACTTATCATTTCTTAACTAAATAATTATTTAAAAAACAGTCAACAATAGTTTACATCGTTATTACTGGCAGGCGGCCATATTTATTATTTACTACACTACTTCAGTCAACTCAAGCGACCACAGAGCCGTTAGCCCGGTAGCAAATTGCTACTCGAGTTTTCATAATGGAATTTATTTTGTTATTCTTATGAAGGTTTCTTGCAATTTTTAATTTAACTTTATTTAAAGATGATAATATTGATCTTTTTGATTCCGGACATTGATGTGAAAAGTAGTCGTACTCGAGATAAATAATCTGTGTACTCGTGTGGTCAATAACGTCAGCCAGTGCCATGTACCTACATACGTACTAAATAAATAGAGAAGTCTTCTCGTAGACCTACGAAGATACCAACCTAACTACAAAATTAAAATAAAATAAAAACGTAGGATGTTTGTCACGTATAGCGTATACATACGCTAGTTTATACATGTATAAACTAGAAAGACACACGCTGTTTTTTTTTCCTGGCAAGCAAAGGAGCCCTACCCAACCCTTGGATGGTTGTTGTTTCAGTAAGATTTTCTTGATTGTGCCCGAGAACGAGAGAGAAGTCGCTTTGCGTTTGCGTAGCTCTGCGACGACACCGCGAACGCACCCAGTTTCTTCACATTTACATCAATAATAGCTCCCGTCTCATTTTCGATCATTTTGTCAGCTGTGTCAATTGGAACATTTTCTGTTTTGTGCCTACAACAGTGCA
Source organism: Acleris laterana (assembly GCA_963966035.1). NCBI lineage: Eukaryota > Metazoa > Arthropoda > Insecta > Lepidoptera > Tortricidae > Acleris > Acleris laterana. Next base: position 7,408,406 of record OZ014445.1, on the reverse strand, counting down.
ATTATGAATATATTTATTGAACTTGCGGCATAGAAGATAGAATAGATTTAATATCGCATCGCCGGTGTTTTAACAAGCAGGAATATGAACGACAATGGATGCATTCATCTGAATAATTTTAAGGCCGCAAAGGGTTCGAATCCTTATAAAATTGTGCATGCATTTTTTGTTTCTTGCACCTCCTTTGAAGCCAGGAAATACAAGGTACGTTACAAAGCGAATTTACAGTAAATCTCAGTTAGACAGTTGACATTTTTGCAACACGCAAATGACTTTAAAGGCTGTAATAAGGCTCACGGTACAACATAAGTGAAGACCTTACAAAATATTATGTATTGCATCAATTTATACTAACGTCGTCAGCTGTACAAATCAGTAATCAGCTGATTGCTAATCTTTGACCCCAAAACAGCTGATTGTGTTAAGCATTGTTCCGTCGCATTAAACGCGGCGTGAGTGTAACTCATTCTTATAATTTAGATGGGTCTGTATTTTCTATATATTTTCCTAGTTGAATAATAAAATGTATGTATTGATGTTTTTTTTTGTATGAAATCAATTTTAACCTCCTTTCTCAGATTTCCCTGATAGGTTGTGAGTGAACATTCTTAATTCAAATTCAATTTCTTTCTTTTCAGGCTACATCATGTCTGTGCTTTACTTGTGGCCAGCCAGGGCCTCGCATGCATTCCTGTCTCCATTGCATATTTTTTGCTTGTTATGCTGGCCATATTCAGGACCATTCGAAAATCAAAAAACACTTTCTGTATGTTGACCTAAGCTATGGAAATATATTCTGTGCTCAGTGCCAGGACTACATATATGACAGAGAATTGACAGAGATAGCCATGAGTCACAGATTAAAAGAAGCAAAGTGAGTATTGTATTACAGTTTACTTAATTTATATATATACATTATACACTTTACGGGCTGGTTTTTATTATTCTCAAGAAGGTCTCCTATGCCTTGGTTAAACAATGCTAGTTTTTAGAGCTAGGATAACAAGCTAGTATGAAATTTAACTGGCAACATTTTCATGATAAATTGATTATTCTGCGGGCCTAGTATGGTTGGCGTTTATCGCATGTCAAAATGTAGATAAAGCATCCGTCACTCTCGTATTATATATGTGTCAGAATTGTCAGAAAGTGATGGATGTTTTGTCAAAATGTTGTCACGTGATTAACGCAAACCATACTAGGCCTGAATAATTAATTGTTAGGGGTAGGTAGGTAGGTTAGGTAAGTTAGGTTCGCAGCCATGTTAGGCCTAAAACATCCAACAGGCATGCATGGCACTTACTTATGTACATAGAAAACATCTAAGACTCAGAAACAAATTAGGGGGGGGGATGCCAGGAATGTGGTAATATTTTATTTATCTTGTACCAAGGTCCTTGGGCATCAGTGCGCCATTTATGCCGTGGCTTCCGAATACAACCGAGGCAACAGCACTGCGTCGGCTGCGCAAACGCAGACTCATTGGGCCCCACACCACCATAGGGTTGCGAGGACTTCAGAACCTTGGCTCTACTTGCTTCATGAATTGCATTGTGCAGGTACATTGCATTAGAAAAGATAAAGAAAATATGCTTTGCTTACATGTTCATATCCAATTATAATTTGAATAAAAAACTTGTACTTTGTGGTGTATAATTGTTTGAAGTAGGAATTTGTTGATAATTGTTAAGAGGTTCAACTCTTTACATATTTAGAATGTAAATGAATGTATATTATAATGTATTATTGTGTTTAGAAAAGTGGTAATAAAACACATAAATTATACAATACTTATAACATATTTCAGGCTCTGATCCACACTCCTTTGCTACGGGACTATTTCCTTGGTGAGAAGCACAAGTGTAAATCACAAGGCTCTGGCAAATGCCTTGTCTGCGAAGTTTCTAAGCTATTCCAGGTAAATAACTAAACCGATCCTCCTTCCTTGACTATCTTACAATTCAGCTTATTCAGCACATCAGCTTTTAGCACATTTTCCTGATCTTCAGGGTACACTTTGTGCATAATCTCAGAATCATTAAGTCTATTTATACAGTAAAGTGCCATATTCGAGTTGGGACCTATGATGCTATGTAAGTAATCACAAGTTGCACGAAACATGGTTTCTCAGTATAAAGTCATTAGTTGGTAATAAACATGTCAGTCATATTTATTACCATTGTTTTGTTGCGAACGCCAGGCTATTAGTAAGTTGTTTTACACTCCAACCATTTTCCTGTTGACTTGTCTATGGTATTTAAAGTGTTGTCAACTATGGCATTTAAAAGGTTAACATACGTAATAAGTCATTTGTGCAGGAGTTCTATTCGGGCGCTAAGACGCCGCTGACGCTGCACCGTCTGCTGCACCTGATCTGGACGCACGCGCGCCATCTGGCCGGCTACGAGCAGCAGGATGCGCACGAGTTCTTTATCGCCACGCTCGACGTGCTACACAGGTACTTGCGAGACACTACAGCCGTAGCTTAGAGTAGGATGGGCAAGGGGGGCACGATGCGAGAGCTACCCGGGAGCGCCAGCTATGCCAGGCATATCAAGTTTTTTTTCTTGTAAAAATCTGGCACAAATTGATCTAGTAGGTACTATGGGTGCTTGACAATGATAAACATACTATAAAATTAAAAAGTTCAATTTTTGTTCATGACCTTCTGTCCTGATCTTAAATTAAGTTCATAAACTTTGTACAACAGTATTACTTCTGTCTAAATAGTTAAATTTTAATTCCAGGCATTGCATGAACGGCGTTGATGACACGGAAAAGAAGGAGACCGTCCGTTGTAATTGCATCATCGACCAGATATTCACGGGCGGGCTGCAGAGCGACGTCGTGTGTACGTCCTGCTCCGGCGTGTCCACCACCATCGACCCCTTCTGGGACATCAGCCTCGACGTGGCCGGGCCCGGCTCGCTGCAGGCCTGCCTGGAACGCTTCACGCGAGCCGAACACCTGGGCTCCGGAGCCAAGATCAAGTGCTCGAACTGCCGCGCCTACAGGGAATCCACCAAACAACTCACCCTCGAAACCCTCCCGATAGTCGCTAGCTTCCACCTCAAACGGTTCGAGCACTCGTCGCAAATTGACAGAAAAATATCGACGTTCGTGTCGTTCCCGGCCGAGCTGGACATGACCCCGTTCATGTCGTCGCACCGCCGCAGCGTGGACAGCGGCGGCGCCGACAACAACAACGCGCCGTCGGGCGTGTTCGAGGACAACCGCTACTCGCTTTTCGCCGTCGTCAACCACCTGGGCTCGCTGGACGCCGGCCACTACACCGCCTACGTGCGCCAGATGAAGGGCAGCTGGTTCAAGTGCGACGACCACATGATCACCAGGGCCTCGCTGCGTGAAGTTCTAGATAGTGAAGGGTATGTATCTATTCGAATCCGGTTTTCGATTCCCGTAGTCCCTCACGTGTTGCTAACGTTATTTTCTCTTCGACAGATATCTTCTCTTCTACCACAAGACTGTTTTGGAGTATGAATGTGACATCTTTTAAGTTAATGTTATGATTATTCAAACTATATCTGAATGTCGACTTGTCGGGCATTAGAATATGCTTTTGAAAATATTATACAAAAGGTATACTTTTAGGTGTGTTGTAAACTATAAATGACCATGTTCTCATCAATAAAATATGTTAAGCGGGAGACGGGAGTTTTAGGTAGATGGTGAAATTTATTCTTGAGGTATATGCATGTTTTGGACGATAGAAAAGAAAAGTACTAGATTTTACGATTATGACTGACGGGTATTATTATTGTATTGATGAGGATACGGTAGGTATATTAAAAAGTCATGTTTCTCTCGTGATATTAGTAGGTAGAAATGGTTGAAAAAAAAGATCTTCTCGTTTGATGTTTTCTGCGGAATGATTCACGAATTTGTTAGTCATAAGCTTTAATGTATTGTTATCCCGTAGAAACTACCCTTGACTGCCCTTGGCTTAATTTAAAAATAAAAGAACCGGGCAGTTCCTGCATTAAATTATATAATTTTATATCCAAAGCAAGCAAATTTTATCTTCATATAATTTTATTTATATAACTTTAAATGGCTTGCTATGCCTTATATGTCGCAAATGTAAATTATGATTTATTGTATTTAAAAATTTAGGTTACAAATGTCAATGAATGTATTGTGTAAAGAAATCAAATCGATACAAATTTTAAACCCATCTGACACGTGAGACAGGGTTGAATGATTAATATTTTATATTTCTAACAAAATGTATTTCATGTTCCTTCTAATGACTATGTATTGAACAAAAATTTAAATCTACCTCGCTATTACTCTGCATTTCATATCTGTAACGTTTAAAATGTAAACAGTGAATATCCGATATTACCTAAGCGTCCAAGTTTTTTTTATGTGGCCTAGCCTAGTCATATACTTAAAGTGAAATCACCTTAATAATATTTTAATTTCCGCATGCAATGCGAGAATCGGAGGTCGCAAACGTTTATTCGAAAATTCGCTGCGGCGGAAAACGTTAAAAGTTGAGACAATTTGAGTCCCCTTATTTAGCATTTGTTGCAACTTTGTTACCTCTTTATTTTATTATAAACGGCATGAGCCTACGTTTCAGCTGTTGGAAAACTACTCTAAATCTGGCGGATAATTATGAAATGTAGTATGTTAAAAAAAACTTGCACGCTGGGCAAATATTAATCTTAAACCTATTAGAAACCCGCTAACAAGTAAATCCACGCGGAAGTTAATGACTTGAAGTCTGTCGCTTGTATTTCCCGTGTATTGCGGCTGAAATGGTTTGGTAAGTAGTTAGTAAACCTGGGACTGAACTGACATTAGCTTAATGTGATAATTAATATTTATGACTTGTATTAAGATGTAGTAGATGAATGGACTTTACATTTCCGAGGAGTAGACTAATTTTTTTTGTTTTTTTTTATTAATATGCTTGACCATACTAGCAAATGGTAAAGGGTGTTTTTATCTTTCAATGACAGTTATGATTTTATCAGTAGTATTGGACTAGTAATCCAAAGTCCACCTCACGGCCTTAGTGTAGTAGGCACCACACTTTGGTCTAATGTATAATTGCCATAATTTTAAAAGGTATATGTTCTCTATAACTAATTACGTAATTTTATTTTACACAACACTTAGATCACATATCGCTAAATGTCTATATAAGAGTTGATGTATGTCAAATGTTACAGAATTACTGGTACGACGGAGGTTGCATTTATTTTGAATATTCACTTATTCAGCACTGCTGGATTATAAAATAACTGTTCTCTTTGTCCAACTCTAATATGATTTGCTGGTGTCAAGACAATTTATTTTGCATTTATTATTACTAGCGGTTTTGATCCGAGCCTAATTAATGTGTATCTGTGTAAACTGTGTCGAATGATAATTATGATATAATCAACTATTAAAAGATGTACTTTTAATCATTCTTCTTAAGTAGTTCACTGAACTTGATGTACAATAGATGTTTTAAAAATACAATATATTCCAATCCAATAATTGAAATCTGAATGTGTGTTACAAATTGTTGTTTAAATTAATGTTCAAAATATTCAAATTCAGTAAAATGCTGTTAAATGTCAAAAATTTGACAAGCATCATAATGGAAATAAATATATTAATGAAGAAGCTGGATGTGTTTCTTTATTTTGTCATACGTATTACGTATAGGTCGATTCACAAGCTGGCACGAATGGATTTAATTTCGAACAAGCGGATGACTCGTGGTCACACCAGTTTGTCACCCCAGTGCTATTCGCTTTAGTCGGTTATTCGTCAGAAATATTTTTTATTCCGCAAAAGTAGGTAGGTTAGGTTCGTTAGGTATCTTAAGATGCCCGAAGGGCAAATCGCTCAGAAATAGTGACCACGAGCATCGAACATCGGTTCAAAGGACGACACTCGCTCAGTGATAGGCGACATTACTTTTGTTCATTCCATTCGTGCCAGCTTTAATGAAACATCAGACGAAACGTGATAGACGAGAGATAAAAGATATAAGGTCGTCTATAAGTAGCTGAACACTTGTCTGTCAAAGGCGTTCAAGCGACATGGTACTAAAGTGTGCAGCTACCTACTTATAAGGCCGAGTGTACACACACATGTCGTTTTTATATTAACTTTCAAATATTTGTGTATGCCAGGATAATTTTTTGACAATGTTTAATTTTAAGTACTGTTCGTCACGTCAGGCCTTTGTATATGCCGTTTAGATCATTTCTTATTTATTGTGGGAGCCTATTAAGTCCACTACGAACGCCCCCGTTCATCATCATCATCATTATTTCAGCCTAAAGATGTCAACGGCTGGACATAGGCTTCCGCCAAGGTGCTCCGCTTGCATCCATCGGTTTCCCGCGACCGTAGCTTACGTCGGTCCACCTTATTGGAGGTAATACCCACGCTGCGTCTTCCGTTACGCCGACGCCACCCGAGAGCTAGACCCCATCGGCCATCTGTTCTCCGAGCGACGTGCCAAAGACACTAACGTAACCTTAAGAATTACTAGATTTATGTTGCGGTGGGCGCGCTACTGGTAGAAAATTTCAGAGGATTTGGGCAACGAAATATACTTATCTCTTCTCGGTTCACGATGCCGTAGATAGATAATTCTTTGGCGAGTGGTTCACATGAGGAGAACCTGCATGCTGTAGCTTACCCATGAGTTGGGAAGCTAAGGTAAGCTATGGTGAGCTACCAGGTAAACTCCACCAAATCCTTCATACACGTCTTCGTCTCAGTCGACAGATAGACCTGGGACGAAACTTCTCACAGTGGTGGGGGGGGGCGTACATTCTGATTAGGGAATGTAATTTAACCGGTTAATCGTTTTAGTATGAAAATAGCCAGTTAAAACCAGTTATAACCGGTTATTTGCATTCCATACCTAATCCTGATAACGCTTGCGGTCGCAACGAGCGTCGCAGTTTTAAGTCAGCAGGCTTAGCATGAGGGCTTTAGCTGGAACGGCACTCCCACCATCTAGGTAACCGTAACCGTTTTTCCCTTATCCACACTCCACACACCTAATCATGTCATTTCCAACCTCCAACCCTCTCCAGGTATATAAAGATCTTAAAAAATCATTTTACAAAAAGTCGGACAAAAAACCATACCGAAAAATGCGTGAATGCAATGCATAGGAACTAGGTCGCTAAGATTAGACCCGCGATGGCCGCGATACTGGCCGACCCCGAAGACAGCCTGCTGAAATGACTCATTTTTCACAAGCTTCTCGTGGGATGTCTTTAATGAAGAAGACAGACCTATGTAATAGGTAACTGTTTTGGAAATTGATTTAGATTTCCCTTTGGGAGGTTAACCCTCTAATACTTCACTCTTAGGGGCGTTTTCCCTTTTTTCGCACCTAAACCGCTAGACAGAGTTTGAAGAAATATGTATGAAGGTGACTTGAACCCGGGGAAGGATATGTACTTATTCTACGGAATACTTTTCATCCCAGCAAAATATACTTAGGTACCTTTCGAGGGAATAGCAATAAATAAATGCGTTCTACGCGAAGTCGTGGGCAAAAGTAGTTGTATTACTTATATAAATCAACAGGTTTAAAGGGCCTCCATTCTACTTTCATAAAAGTATTGCTTTTGACATGTTATTGTATTGAACCAGGGACAAAACTGCGTTCATGAATTGGGTCATTATTTATTTATTTATTTATGTTAAGGAAATCCAACAGCTATACAATTAGAACAATAGACAGAATAGGAAACCGTTATGCCGGCACTTCACTTGGCTATTCGTGTTCGCGTATTTGTAATATTTGACCAATTACCGCTATACGTAGACGGTTTATATGCCAAATATTTGTCTGATTTGTAGTTTAATAACAATTCTCCTTCGAGTTATCAACTTAACGGAAAAAAAGTCGCCACCTTTTCCAGTTAAGCTGACTACTCAAAGGGTACCTAATTGTTATTAAAATTTGTTACGTATCCCATAAATTGTGTTTTTACTTGCGCTACAAAAACGTATCATCTGATTGCAAGGAAATTCTTTAGTTAGTTAGAAATCACAATAATAGTCATGAGGACGCCACTGGGCGCTCGACGTTTGCTCGGTGCAGTCTTAAATATATTAGCACAAGGTAATATTTAACCTTTAACCATAATATCTATATTCAAAAGAAAATAAATCGATATCGATAATCGGGCTATCAATAAACTACTGCAAACCGCAAAACAGACTGACCGACCGGGCGGTTCTTCGTTCGACTACAGAAATCCAAGGATAAGGGGAACCCTCGAGGAACAGCGATGCCACACGAGCGTTGCCGGTGCGTTGCGTCATCGCAACGCTGTAATTCATAGAGCGATGAAGATATTTCAACGCATTGTGCGTCATGTCGTTCTAATTGATAAGTATAACAACGAAGCGGCGGCGACGCAGCGCATGGGCAATGCCCGTGTCTTTTTGGCAATATGATCCAATTGTTACCCTTTCGATCGCCGGACAGCATGGCGCGGCAAAAATATAACGTAGTATTATTATTATACCTGCTTATCCCAGATTTAATCCAGAATAATTTTGGAATGCCACCGAATACTCTTTATGCTAACGGATCCTTCCAATATTTTTGTTGGACTTAATACAACGTGTTACAAAATACCCCGTAAAAAATCTAATAAATTATCAAAGCCTAAAATGTTGTCAACCCTAGTAAGCTGTCATGTCAGGGAACCGGAGTTAGCATAGATTATTTTAACAGAGAGGCCTACCTACCAATTTAATAATTTTTCAACTTAAATGGGTTTAAAACTATATCCCGACGAGCGAGGTTGTGCATTGAACAAGGCAGAGCTCACTTTGAGCCGTTCCTATAATTTTGACGTTCTTTACGAAAAAGCAAGTGCTAGTTTAGGTTTCTTCGTAAGTAGTTTAGGTCTTTTAAAATCTTCCAAAACTCGACTTGTAATATCTATCTAATCGAATTCTGTACATTTTGTTAGTATGTCTCTTGATCGTTTCACGAATTAGGTAAAAAAGTACATAAACAATCTGCGTAGTTTACTCTTTAATTTTACTGAAATAGGGTTTTCACATCAATGAAAGCAATAATGGTTTTCTTTTTTTTGCCGGTAAGTCATGCGGTGATAGTACGGTTCTCAAATATTGTAAATGGACTTATTATAAGGTACCATTTGACCCCCTTTCGGCTTTACGGGTATTTTTGTAACACCTTGTATAAAGAAAACTTAGTCCTTTTTATTTTACCTTTCGTACTTTTGCTCCACAGACCAAAGTGTATAAAAGTATAATGGGGAAATATTTGGAAATTAAACACGTACAAACAATACAACTCTGTAATATCACAAAATAAAATTATGATCAACCAAAACACGTTCAATAAATAATATTTTAGTTATGACGTTATCTCATTTTTTATTAGAAAAATATTTACGATTGCCTAAAAATAGGGTAATTTAAGATCAGTAACACTGCTGTGGATATGCTCTTTGCGTTGATAGATCTTTTACCCTTGCTCCTTTGGTAGTAAATACAACAAATGTTTTCAATCCATGAAGACGCGCCCCACCACGGCCACCATTTAATGCGACGGTGTGCGATTGCGTGCAACATTTAGTAGCTGTAGCACTTAAGGATTTACTAAGGCTTTGTGGATTGAAAATACTTTTAAAATGTTTTCAAACAGACAATAAAAAGTAAAGTAAGTACAGACAGTGAATAATCCTTTCCCTACCGCTACCATAAGTCGTCGGCATCATTAAGGGTCTGCTAGGCTTCCTGGTGGAACTGGGTTGGCAGGAGTAATGCCACCAACCCCTCACGCAAAATAGGCGCACATTTGAGTTGCGGAAAAGAGCCCGCCACAACTTATAACGTAAACGCCTGTCAGATCAGTGCGGCAGTTCAAATATGACGTAAATCTACGAAGACTAAGTTTTATGAGCATTTGCGTCTTGCGACCTCTAAAAACATCGTAAGAATGAGAACGCAGCACTCGCGTCATATCGCTGGGAACACACTAGCAACTAACCTATGTGATGTCCCCCTGGTTAAGCAGGCAATATCCACGCAGCATGTGTGAACGAGAATTCTTATCCATCCACGGTAAACACTACATTTTACTCCACTATTCATAATTTCAAGCGTTTGATATCACAATCACGTCAGACTAATATTTGATATTAGATTTAATCCCAATTTATATAACTTCATTTCGAGATTACACCTACACACTCTGCGTAAATTATTGTTCGCATTGTGCGCTAAGATAACCTTTACACCTAACGCTATGTTTTAACCACTAATAAAATATCTATTAAATTTATATTATAACACTGTCTTGTAAGCATCATGCAATACATCTATCATTGACTAAGATGCGATACTGCATTTCCAAAGACAGTGAGTATGAGAATTTCAAAATTGCTTCAACAGTACGATATGTACCTATTCTAAAGACAAATTTACTCCTAAAGAGAGCTGCGTCACTGCGATTAACACTTAGATAATTTTTAGTACAACACTAATATTATGCTTTACGCACAGCACGTCCTCTAACTCTACACAATCACGAAGATATTCTACAAATACGATTAAGACATACAATTTTAAACGGCTTGCACTAACTATTGTCTGAATTATTGTCAAAGTGAGTACACAGTTGATACAGCGTGTCGTTAATCTTCGTTCGCGCAGACGGCAACGCATGATCCGGCGATGATATCTGAAACTAAAAACAAACATAAGGTATAGTTTAAACTTTTTGAACTGAGCTTTTCCACTTACCTGTAAACACAATGGTCATTGTATGTATACAATCTTAGTCGGACGCGGCGGTTGTAAAATGCAAAAAAAATCGTTGACCAAACCAGTTGGCCACATAAAAGTTTCGATACGTTTTCCTACATCAACGGTGCCCCCTAGACAAGATAAAGCTTTTGCAATTGATCAAATTATTATTGACTATGTTTCGGGTTTAGATCATGCATTTTTGTCTGTTAGATAGTCCTCGACCCTATAATACTTTTTTTTTTATGGCATAGAGAAGACAAACGAGCACACAGACCACCTGATGGTAAGTGGAAACTGTGACCCATAGACATTCACATTCACAAGACTGCAATGCAATCCTAAGACTGCAAATGCGTTGCCAACCCTGAAGACTAAGACGGAATGCCTCTATGCTAGTCATTTCACCGGCTGTCTTATCCCCAAACCGGAATACAACAATGCGAACACTGCTGTTTGGCGGTAGGTTAATGGATAAGATGGTGGTAGCGATCCGGACGGACCCTGCACAAGGTCCTACCACCCGCTATACTAATACGCTTTAGACATTAACGACTTTTTCCGACGCAACTTATATTCGTGGTTTAACTGCGCTACCGTGTAAAACCTAGATACGGCGCATAAATTGCGCATCCGCACCTCTACTTTTGAGCTTCCGTTTCCTGATAGTGTTTTTTGTACCTGGAAAGCCCTAGTTGGAGGGCGCGGCGGGCGCCTCGTCCAGCAAGTTCTCCAGCTGCTTCACGTCGGTGACGGGCAGCGAGCACGCGTAGCGCCGGCACACGTACGCCGTCGGCGTGTCACCCACCGGCCGGATGCGGCTCAGCACTGGGAAAAGCGAATCAATACATGTCATGTTTACCCCCTTACTAATAAACGTTGAGTAGCGGTGGTATAGCTATACAATGTTTTGTCCTTATCTGTCAAATTCAAATGTCACAATGACAGATAAGGACAAAACATTGTATAGCTATAACAGCGTTACTCAACGTTTATTAGTAAGGGGGTTAGTGTTTACTATCGACGCTTCAAATATCTACATTTCCTAATTATTTGCATCTGCAATACGGTTCACATGGGTTTTTATTGAGTGGCAAAATCATTGTTTGTCCTTCCTATAGTTTGGTCGAAAATCGTTTGGTCGAAAACGGTATACAAGAGATATATTTTTTAAATTATTATAGTAAACGAAGTTATCCTAACCTAATTAATCTACACAATAAATGTTTATAAAAATTATTTAGTTTCAACCGAAAAGGGTGTTAAGCGAAAAGATTTAAAACCAAACAATACATTAAGACAAACAATTTTATGCGTTTCAAAGGGATACTTCGACAACCTAAGCGATACTTCGATAGGAAAATGTGGCCAAATATACAGATCGCCAATCGTATAACATTTATACATTTACTTATACTATAAGTAAATGTGTAAGTATAGTCACGGGAAGAATAGGTTCGTTACTTTTGGACCTTAAATAGCGTTGACATAGACTCGAAAAGTGAAGAAACTTTTCTTACCGTGACTACCTACACTATACTGCGAAATTCCTTACACGACCAAAATGCAATCACACAGCGCAAGTACTTTCGAAATGACGTCTTTATGGTGGACATATTATTATGCAGCGAATCAAACAATCGAGTCGGTAGCTTATGTATGCGGGATGCACGGGTCGATCGAAAAACTTGGCAACAGGGCCCGTCCTCATCTTTGTAACAATTTTAAACAAAACTTATTTACTTAAAGTTACTTATTTACTTAAAGTTGCTTATTTTATTACTAAATTTATCGCCGAATTGCCAACCTAACTGTATTAAATAAATATTCCTTGCATTATATTTACTTACATGCTTGAAAATGATGCAAGGATCGGATAAATCTATGAATATTTTTTTATGCCAGTTTTTATCTTCGTAAATATTAATTTGGCTGCTTTCATCGCGTGATAAATTTTGGATAAGACATCCGTCACCTTCTAACAGGTTAATAAGTACACGTGTCAAAAAGTGACGGATGCTTTATCCACAGTTGACACGCGATATAGACGCAGCCATACTAGGCACGCAGGGTGAAATATCAACGGGAATTTAATTTGAACTGTGTAATAATAAAAATAAGGTTTATTTTCCTATGTTTACAAACTGAAAATATTGAACTTTATTGCCTTGATGGTAGATAAGTCCCACTTATAAAATCTCCCTGTTTGTAGTACGGCGGGCCTTACGAGGTCCACCCGAACAAGTTGAAGATTAAAACAGACTTTGTTTCGTATAAATTAAGTTATAATTTGCATAGCAAACGTGTCCGGCGTGAGTGACACATTTTGTATTTGGACGTAGTTATGCAAACGGGAACCAACCCACAAAGATTTGACAGTAAAATGTCAACTGTAACGCTGAATACTGTGGGTTGGTTCCAGTTTGCAAAATCTTTGTGGGTTGGTTCCCTTTTGCATAACTACGTCCATTTGACGTAGGCATTCAAAATGTTGACAATAAATGAAATGTTTGAAGCCAGTGTCGTGTTGTGACCAGGGATCGGAAATTCGGATCGATATTTACCTAAAGTTGGCAAAATCCCGGAAAAAGTTAAGCGAATATGGCGTCGGCTTCTTGAAATTATTATTTTAATAATATAATTTCCGGGATTCTAGGATTCTTCAAAACGTTTATTTTTATTAATTTACATTTAGGATAAAACGTTCCGTCAATTCGCTCCTCAGACTTCTTTAGGTTAGGTTAGATGAGAGACCTGTAAATTAAATAATATTTTTGGTAAATCTTTATTTAAAAAATAACTTCATATAGTGAATGTAAATACTATTTATGATGGCGTAATTTATTTATTCCGAAATCCCGGGAATTTTATTAATAAATAAATATTCAGTCCGCCTCCATACAGCTGAACAACAACGCCGCCGCCAAAGATTAGGTAAATATCGATCCGAATTTCCGATCCCTGGTTGTGACAGTGAGCGAGTTGCGTATGTACTCAGCTACTCACGTATGTCGGACATACCGGCGGGGCACTCGGCGGCGGGGTCGGCGACGGCCAGCACGCGGCCCGGCAGCAGGCGCGCGCGCACGGCGCGCACCAGCTCCAGCGTGCGCGGGTCCGCGCAGCCGCCCGCGATCAGCACCTGCACCGCCGATCGAAACACGACAACATACAAATCGAACATCTTAACTAATTACCTACTACCCTTTCAAACATATTCTCAAATTTTCATCGGGCGTGAATTTATTTAACTAACGTGTCAATTCTCTAAAAGTATATAGAACGAAAATTTACTATTTTATTACCTTGGTAATTTCTTGCTAGATAGCATTATCAACATTATTTTCAAGCCGAGACGCAAAAGACGACGACGTACTTTTTCGAGTCAAATCTGTGAAATACTGGAAAAGGGCCGAATCTTAAGTACCCGAAACCGACGTGCGTGCATGACTCGATGTATGAATGTGGAAGAAGCGAAAGAAATTTGTCAAGATCGTAGCAAGTGGAAAGAAGTGGTCTCTGCCTACCACTCTGGGAAACAGGCGTGATTTAATGTATGTATGTACGTCAAAAGACAAAAGTTAATCGGACGAAATAAACATAGAGAGGGATAGAAAATAGAACTTAACTTACAGATACAAAGCAAAAGCACGTAAAAACGCTTCGTGTTTGTACTTCTCTCTTACGCTTATGTTAGTCGAACCGACTTTATCCGAACCGAGAATTTGAGACCTTTTACACTGCACAGTAAAGGAAACCGAGAAACGTACCTTTTTATGTCTTGTTCACAATGTGAGAAGAGCGAAAAAAGTGCGTCTTTCAGTTTCCCTAACTGTAAATAATTCCGTTACCTGCGTAGGTGAATCATTGTAGAACATAAGCGCCGACATCATCTCAGGCAACGCCGTGGGCGACTCCTCGAGTTTCTTCCCGAACGCCGCTAGCAGCCGCCTGGCCATTTCGCGCTCGGGGTCTCCGCCCGCCGCAGCTGCACTCTTGTCGGCGTAGGCGGCCAGGCGCTGCAGGTTGTGGCAAGCAACGCTGTTGCCACAAGGCTCAGCGCCATCTTGGTCTGAAAATTGAAAGAGTTCAGTTCACTTGAAGCGTTCATCAATGTCCCGTAATATATCCATCCAGGCCTTACGTACTACGCCGCGTCTATATAAGGCGCTTTTATTCGCTTTGTTGGATTTGAGGTTCCGCCACGTTAGTGTAACACGATTCTTCTCCGTCTATGTTCGTTAACAGGTTATGGGCCCAGCACGCTTCCACTGCGTCAAAGTTCGCTAACTTATCGACGTAAAACCACACAGATACGCGGCAAAGCCTAAATATTTGCAACTCGGTAAATAGTTGCTTGCAACATTAAGGACATAATTAATTTCATTTTTTTCCTACCTCCTTTCAATCGCAAGACGACAGTGCTGTCGTCGTCTGCACATGTGAAGTATCCTCCGTCGTCGTGATCCCAGAACAGCTCATCCTGTTGCTGTTGCAGCTCGCGCGCCCAGTTCAGCCAGCTGAGGTCGAGTGAAGCTTCGTACAGGTCTAGAAGCCCTTTCACTAAGAACGCATAGTCATCTAGGAACCCTCTAATTGGTTTTTTTCTGGAAATAACATAAAAAATTTAAATATCTCAAGTTCAAACTTAGACAATGGTGTTATTTTATGGTACGGTCAACTTACATTTGTACCACAGATCCATCACTGCCACTGTAGCAAGAATGGAGCAAGGTTTTAGACACTGGGTCATATAAGTACTTTTTAATAAACTCTGCAGTTTTTATGGCATCCTCAACAAATTCCTTTTCTCCCAGCCCTTGGCCAGCTTGTGCCAATCCAGAGATCATTAGACCGTTCCATGAGCACAGCATTTTACTATCAAGATGCGGGCGTGGTCTGGTTTGTCTAGCTTGATACAGAATACCAGTGCAATCTGAAATCACATCATTAAACTGTTCTATTGTCAAGCCAAACTTCTTGGCAGTATTTTCTTTGCTTCCATAGACAATAAACATGTTTTTCTTCGTGAGCTCTCCTTGTGGGTCACTGTCGGGAGAAATATTACCTTCCTCTTCAACACTGTAGTAATGGGAGAAAATGTCTAAATAAGGAATACTATTGATTTCTTTATCACTAAGAAGCGATTCCAGCTCATTGTATTCCCAGACACAAAATGCTCCTTCTTTCTTATGAAGTGCTCCATGCTCTGGGTAGGAGTCTGCATCCTCAGCACTGTAATATCCTCCAAATTGATGTCTCATGTCTCGGTTTACATACTTAATAACGTCACGAACAACGTCGGCGTAAAACTCGTCTTTCGTCACAATATACGCGTCTGTGAAGCAAGCAACCAGCTGAGCTTGATCGTACAACATCTTCTCGAAATGAGGCACATGCCAATCGTTGTCCACAGAATACCGAGCAAAACCACCCGAAATATGATCATGAATCCCACCTTTGGCAATCTTAGTCAAGGTGTGCAGACACATTTGCAAACACTGCTTGCCTTCTGGGTTAGATTTATCTCGAGCAAAGTAATGAAACAAGAAATTAAAAATGGAGCAGTTTGGAAACTTAGGGGCTAAACCAAATCCACCAAAATGAGGTTCGTAACTGGCGATATACCTCTGCACGCATTTGTTCCAAGTTTGTTCTCCTGGCACTGATGAAGAAGACCCATTTCCAACCTTGGATAAGTTCTGAAGTGCATCCATGATTGAAACACTTACCTGAAGAAACTGATCATTATTTTCTTTCCACTTGTTGGCAAGAGACAGTAGAATGCTTTTGAAACCTGGACGACCCCAGCGGTCTTCAGGGGGGAAATAAGTACCTCCAGTGACTGGGAGCAACTCAGGAGTAAGAAAGACTGACAAAGGCCAGCCTCCACCACCGGTTGTGGCCATTATGAACAGCATGTAAATGCGGTCAATATCTGGTCGGTCTTCACGGTCCACTTTAATATTAATAAAGTTTTCATTCATGACTTTGGCCACATCTTCATTTTCAAATGATTCTTTTTCCATTACGTGACACCAATGGCATGTTGAATACCCAACTGACAGAAAGATGAGTTTATTTTCTTTTTGGGCCTTGTCAATAGCTTCTTGGCACCATGGATACCACTCAACCGGGTTGTGAGCATGTTGCAACAAGTAAGGAGACTTTTCAGAAACCAAGGAATTGGTGTGTTTTGGCTTTTCAATAGGGTTGGATTCTGAAGAACTTGCCATTTTTATAATGTTATCACTGAAGCTCCTTGTAAGTTGGGGACTTACAGCGGGTAGCTGATTATTTTGACCAAATGATGAAATTCTGTAAACAATAATATACACAATAGATAAGGCTAGCAAACATAAATGAAGAGGCCTGCTATCAGTTGGAAACAAGTTTAAATAATGTAAGTGCATTGTAAATAATATAAAATATTTTGCATAAATTCCTGTAAATAGCTCCTGTGAAAATTCTGCTTTCAATGGCTCAGTGTTAAGGATTCGATTTTTTGTTGTGAGATTGTCTCCTGATATAGGTATTATATTCATTTTAAATTGTAGCAGTAGTTGTTTCTAATTAAAAAATACAGGTAGATTAATTTCAAGCAAAGTTCAAAATAAATCTTAAAAGCAGTTTTGCACTGTTAAACAAATCACAATATGTAAACAAGATAAAGATAACAATGAGGTAAGCACTAAGATAGAGGTCTGCGTTTTATTTGGACATCATATTATTATGGCTAGTCTCCATTATACATTCTTATAATCAACAATGCAGGCTCAACCAATGACACTTGCATAACTTTTTAAGACACTATAGACCTATTTACATAATTTAATCCAAGCGCCTTTCTCTTTTAGCAGTCAGGATGCATAAACCTTACAATCACAACATGTAAACATAAACAAGGTCAACTGTTTGTCGTATAAATAGAAACAAAATATTTGCTATTTTTAACCCGGATACTATATATTATGTTTAAGAAACGTTTTTATACCTTTTCGTCAAACCTAAATCGCGATGGGTGCACACCGGGTGAGCCAAAAGCGGTTCTTTTGTCGTGTTTTGATTTATATTAAGCGATTTCAACTTGCTGTCACCACTCGATAAACGCCGCAGTAACAACGCCGCTCGGCCGTTTGGCATAATGACACTGAACATTAACGATCACGGAAAAAACATAAGTAGATAGCGAGAAATAATATTCTTAACTTATATAACTTATTCTGTTTTGATTCCGCAGTAAGGCACTCAAATACGATACGCAAACGCGAGAAATATTTTGACATAATGAAGTGACTTAAAATGTACAGTGTTGCTTGTTTAATAAACTGCAGACTGCACTGGAACGACATTGCACGTCTTCACGATAAATAAATATAGGTACCTAGTTGGCAATAGAAAAAAAACTACTTCTATAACAAAATATTACAAGGACTAAAATTTTAACATACATGTAATGTATATCACAGTATTATTAATTATTAATATAATTATATAACTATTATAGTTTTACAGGTAGGCTAGTGGACAAGTTTTACGGTAAATCTCGGGATTCGTACTTTATATCGCGCTTTAGAATCAATGAAGAGCCATGATTTAGTTTTAATATGTTTTAACTATATTCATTTGGTTCAGATTTAAGCCTTAGGAAGCAAATAATTCCTCAAACACATACATCAGATATAATAAAGTAACTAACTACTCCTAATAAACGTGATTTTTTATTTGTTTAGCTCCTTTGCTAATGGAAATAGCTAAGGCGCTTTGCATTAAAAAGGTGGTAAGACCCCAAGGGCAAGGTAAGTCTGGCAAGTCCAAACGTTTTGTAAACTGGCACAATTTTGTAACAATTTGTATTAGGTAATGGCCTAAAGGTCTTGTAACCAGGCCATAAAATCCAAAAAAAAAAAAAAAATGTATTAGGTAAGGTACTTATGAGAAGTACAAAAACAGTAAACATTTCAAAAATGCAGATTTTCTTTAAAAAACAATCGTTTAGATAGATAGTGAATAAAAGACTGCGAGCGTACTCCGTATAGATTTTCTTAAGTAGTACTTACCTTAGTTTTACCAAAAGAAACAATTCTAAATTATAAATACGACAGTTTTGCGACGCATACTCTTTATGAGAAGTACAAAAACAGTAAACATTTCAAAAATGCAGATTTTCTTTAAAAAACAATCGTTTAGATAGATAGTGAATAAAAGACTGCGAGCGTACTCCGTATAGTACTAAGTAGTACTTACCTTAGTTTTACCAAAAGAAACAATTCTAAATTATAAATACGACACTAGAACGCAGTTTTGCGACGCATACTCTTTGGAAACCGATTAAAGGTAGGCGGATTAAGATTGCTTGAAGGGCGCAAGCAATGTACTTTTTTAAATCTTATTCATCAAGCATAGAGAAGATAGAACAGGGTTACACCGAAGTAATTACAGAATACTGTAGTTTAGGTACAATGAGACAACGTTAAATGTGGGCACAGACGATTCCGCAGTAAGATATGTCACATAGAAGCCTCAACAAAATATCTACAGACGCATTTAAGGCAAATAAAGCCAAATCAGCACAGTACGTTACTTTCCGCCCTAGGGATGAAAATGCTATTTACAGGCTGGTAATAAGATATGGAATTTTTAACTCTGTTTGATATTGTGTCAAACACTCATAATTTTTGTATGAAAATTAATAAAGACAATAACATACACCTGACATTCTTATTTACCTACTTTCCTTTCAGTCGAAATGAAAAGTAGAGTGTTTAACTTGGTTGAAAGTCTGAATTGTACCCTCAAACTATAGGCGCCTCGCAACAAATATTCGCGCTCATGCAGCGTAAATATCTCGGGATGCAATTGGTCACTTTCATCCCTTGCTTAACTATTTACTTTTAAAAATACATATGTACCTAGACAAAATAGTTAAATAAACGAGATACATTTTGAAGGATGCAACTTTTCATGTAAAGTTATTTATCTAGTGAGTCAATCTACGAAAGTGGATAGGTACAGTCAATGGTAAAAATAAATATCCTTAGAAAGGTACAAAAACATGTACACAGAGACCTGATTGCCATAGTAAAAAGGTCTATGTACATATTTTTGAGCCTTTGTGGAGCCCTTGACTGTTACCTATCAAGCGTAGTCTTAGTTGCTGACCATTAACTACACGTCTGCATTAGACTAAGAGCCGCCCTTTCAAGAATTCAATGCATGTTCACGTTCAGAGTAAACCTCTACTAAGCAATTTTATCGATAACTTCCACAAAATTGTATTAATTTCACAAAAGATCTTCCTAAAAACAACCTTGTACATTAAATTTATGGTTTAAATCCACACCGACTCAAAAGCAAAACACGAGGGTACAAAAGATACTAGCTGATTTCCCATTCAGGATTCACGCATGCGCTGAAACCGAGACGCCATTCTCACTTTCACTGCACCACAACGTGAGATGTTTTGACGTATGGCGGCCAGCGCCGTAATGTGTTCTTGACACGAAATGTGAACATTTCGAACATGCAGACCTGTGTGAACTTAGCCTTATGATAGTGAAGTGTTATAGATTAATTGAGACAGGTGAGTTGTTTTTGGTTATGTTGGTATTATGTTAACGTTTGGTTTTCAAGTAAACAATGTGCATTTAAACCGTTACGGCAATAATTATGGTGTAAGCATACTTGATCGACGTTTAAATAGCTGTTCCTTACTTTGTAGACCGTATAGGTAATTTAAGAATGTAAATTAAATACGACAAAAAAAAAATAAACGTTACTGTTGTGTCGATCCTCCCGTAAATAACCTCTCATTATTGTAGTTATTTAAGTGGAAAAACGCCTTTTTGCAGTCGTTTGCAGGTTACTACACTTACTACACCACACAGATGCACGTGCAATATTAACGTGGTTAAATGGGGTAGGGACCTGCCGGTAGCCATGGCAACGCCAAGAGGGTTGATAGCCGGAGGGCCGGCCTCCCCCGTTGATTGCCTATCTCGCTTTTCGGAAATTCTTATAACGATATTTCAACACCATCAAAGCCAGCAGACCGTCAGTTTTAGCGTAATTGTTTGTGAACCAACATCGCATTTGTTTAATTAGGTATGAAGTCTAAGTAAATGTATTTTATACTTAACTAGCGACCCGCCCTCGCTTCGCTTCGGTTTATGTGAGTTTTCTGTAATACCCGTACGTAAAACAAAGTTTATTATACATGAAAACCTTCCTCTTAAATTATACTATCTATTTAAAAAAACCGCATCAAAATCCGTTGCGTAGTTTTAAAGATCTAAGCATACATAGGGACAGACAGCGGGAAGCGACTTTGTTTTATAATATGTAGTGATTACCTTATTATTTGACAGATCATCAATTTTATAAATAATCCTCTAACTAATTTCAAATGCCGTATACTTATCACGCTAAGTCCCGTATTTTCATAATTTATTTATTTATTTATTTATTTTATTGAGGTTCTCCAACAATTGTTTACATTAATACAATAATATGGTTACTTAAGTTACTTCTATTCGCTAAATGCAACAATTACTTAAAGGTAAACACCGCATGCTCTGTTTATAACAAAAGTAGAATCTAAATATTAAACTTAACTAATTGAATTGACATTTAAGTGGTATTGTACTATCTAATTCTAAAACACGGCCTCTTATTGACCAAGTGATAATCAAGTATTATTCGATAGAAAACTTCATTTTCGGATACTTTCGACGACGCGCTGGCCTAGTTGGTAGTGACCCTGCCTACGAAGCTAGCGGTCCTGGCCTGGGTTAAAATCCCGGTAAGGGCATGTGATGAGAGAGTTTTCTATGTATTTAAGGATACATTTCTCTATATAGATTTTAATTTTGTTCTCTAGTAGGTACTCATAGTTCTAGCCTAGAGTTTAGTTTGGGACTAGGTCAATTGCCTGCCTAATATGGTTGCGTTTATTAATTGCTTGATAAAATATGGATAAAACATCCGTCACTTTCTGTAAAGTATGAGATGACGGATGCTTTATCCACATTTTGTAACGTGATAAACACCACCATATTAGAGCCGATTTATTTATTTATTTATACTCGCCTAACCCTTCCTAAAATACTAGTGTTTACCCGCGATCTCGTCCGCGAATTTAACCGCTATTCTATAATGAAAATACGGTTTAGTAGCTTATCTGTTGAAGCTTAACAGACAGACACAATTATACATTAGTGTAGATATGGATTGGTATTAATCCCTAAGTCCTTAAAAAATAATGATGACGGTAAAGTACTCTTAGAGTAGATTCGAACTGAACCCCAGTCACACTTGGCCGACATTTTAAGTACATAGGTACCCGTTATAACGAACTTCTTGAAAATAAAGCACGAGGGATCAAAAGGGAATGCCTTTCAATAAAACAAATGCTCCACCCCTCAAAGAAAAGTCAAGTAGTGGTGCTCCATTTAGGGTTTCGTAGCGCCGAAGGAATAATATCGTATGATGAATCTCATCACACGCCCGTTTTAGCGATATTAAATAATTCACTACACTATTACTACTCGTACTCTATCATGAAAGAGCTGTTACCATCCAAGTTTGCTCCTTGGATTCTGAAGCTCATATAATCAGATAATCACTCACTAGCGACCCGCCCTCGCTCGGTTTATGTGAGTATGATATACCTATAGCCTTCCTCGATAAATGGGCTATCTAACACTGAAATATTTTTTCAAAACGGACCAGTGGTTCCTGAGATTAGCGCGTTCAAACAAACAAACAAACTCTTCAGCTTTATAATATTAGTATATCTATACTAATATTTTAAGCAACTCGCATCATCTAGTTCTTAGCCTAACCCGTGCGTTAAAAGAAGAATCGATACTCTCCGGGCTTAGTCAAGATGCATAACGATAAGTTAGCCTTTTACGAAAATTGTTAAAATGTGTAGGATTGACGTAAGCTCTGCTCATGACAGATCGCGTCGACCACTTATGCCAATCCCATACATTTCGAGTTTACAGAAAATAGAAACGTTAGCAGCAGCGTTAGCATTTTGGCTAGACTCACCGTCGTTCGTAAACGACACTTTGAAGGACTGAACTTGGCGATAATGAATGGCAGTAGGCCGTCCCCCGGTACCGTCTAACTAAAATAATGTCTTTGATTCTTTCGTTGTCATGCTTTAGACTTAAACGTGGTCTCTTCGGTCCATGCTAGGATGAACCATGTGGGAGCGCACAGTCGGAAAAAATAGAACGTGTTTATACACAAAGGTATCTTATTAAAAAGGCCTCCACTTTACTATCCAACATTACTTATGCGGCATCTCCCAATTCATTACTTAACTGCAACATTACTTACACACATACCCGTCTATGTATTTTATGATCTAGACTCGCCGTACAACCGTTTCCTGCACAAAAATCTCCCCTACTTGTACAAACCATACCAGAGACCGTTCCCAAATTCGCTTTACTTACTGCCTTGCCTACTATATTATTCCTTGCCTTAGAATAATTGAAAAGCCCTGTGGCTTGGACCCGTATAATGAATGGCCAACTTACCTTTATTTATTGTGTTGTGTACTTATTTCACGAATTGTGGGGTCGTGTTCCCTAAATTTTATTTCAGAGAATTTAAACCAAACAGCATATTTTAAACCTGAATGTCAAACGTCAAATAGCGACCATAGGCTCATATAAATTTGTGCTTTTTAGTTTGATATTTATATTGAATGGCCAAATAAGGCTTTAAGGCGGCTACAGAGAATCATGTCGTAAATGTGCATGAACCAGGCGTGAACTTTGTCCTGAGTCCCTATAGTATAATAGCTAAGAGGTTAGTCAGGTAGAGGTAGAGGAAGTAGCTTCGCGAAAGAGGGTCTGACGTGGTCAAACCCATGAAAACGTAACGTTTCTACCAACACGGTTAGGTTTGATCACAATCGTATTTAAGCTGCTAAATTCACCTAGGTATGTTTAAATTCAATACCTTACAACCATCGAAGCAACCTCACTGGTCCTGTCCTAAATACTTGTAGTGTTCACTGCCTTATTTTTTGGATGTCATTCAACTATTCGGCAGGGTAGGTGATCTGCCCACGAACCCCTGGTCCCTATTCAGCACTTAACGACTGCAAATCGTAAATTTAGTAACACGTGAACTCCTATCACTGTGATACCCATCTTAACACTTTATAAATATTATCTTTTTGTTTCAGATGTGCCAAGTAAAAAAAGAGATATATAAAAAAAAACATGTGCCTTATACCCTTCCTACCACTTTTAATACTCCCTTTCTATACCCGATATTTTCATGTTAAATTATAGAATATTAAATCAAAACCTCCAATACGTAAAGTAAGTTCAAATGTACGTTAATACCATCCAAAGTTCGTTATAGGTATTCACGGTCCTAAATATAACGGGTATGTCCAATAATTTGTAAAATATTGAAGTTTTATACAAGTTAAATTTCTACCGGTAATATACGTGGCAAATTAAGTGCTTTAATATAACAATGATAGCTTTACTCGTCGCCTAAATGCTAAGGTTAGTGGACTTGTAGAGCGTTTATGTGTGAATGGTGTGGCAACTATGTCAGTATGGGTGGGAAGCGGGTGCGGCGGCGGCGGACTGGCCCCCCCGGTCACAACGGCCCCGATACTGTCCACCAACACCTCCATGGAGTCCGGGATCGAGGCCGGGGTGCTGCCCACCGTCACGGGCTCCCTCGCTTCAGCCCGGGACTCGCTGGGGTCCCTCTCGCGCGCGGCGGAACCCCTTTATGACACGGACCACACGGATCTCGGATCGGAGTTGGATGAAGCGGAGATCAGACGAGAGTTGATGCATGATGTAAGTACTTATATGAGGATAGACTGTGCTGTCAGTCATGACATCTAGGCAATGCTCTAGCTATGAAAGGGGGTTTAAGGAGGGTTGGACTTCTTAAACCCCTTTCATATTTTGACGAGTGAAACATCTAAAGCTTCATAGTGAAAAGGTACTTAACCTTCGACGTCTAAAAAAGGCGGTTAAGGCTTTCTGTGTGTCGTTTAATTAGGCTATTAAAGTGAATGAAGGGGTGTTTAATGTTTATACATAACCTAAATAAATAGCAGAATGAACCTTAAGTTACCATCACAGATAATAGGTAGTTGAACTTCCGTAGAACACTGTTATAATAACAAAAATATCAACTACAGCATTGACTTTTTCTTTTCAGAAATGGAGGTTGCTCTTTGATAGGGTAAGTACGTTTCTTAAGCCGGGTACTCATTAACGAGCTGTAACAAAAAATGTTGCACGTAACATCGTGATGTGTCTCGCGAGCTTGTCCTACTAGAAGCTCGTTACTGTAACTGCTACGGTTGCAGTTACAGCTTGCTAGTGAGTACCTAGTTTTAGTTACTACTGTTTTGTCCATGTAACTCCGATTCATTTATTGTAATAAAACCGCACTATTGCCACGTGGTTCCCAAATAGATGATCTCGAGGGAAAGTAACAATTTATATTCATGTTCGCACGTGAGACATGTTCCGCCGACAGGCGTCGCAATCCATCATCCGCGATAACTTAATCTTTATTTTATTTCGCTACCTCTTTTTTATCCCATAATACGAAGATTTTTACGAATAACGAAAATAAACCAGTCATCGTAAAAGATGTAAGTATCAAGTCAAACTCACGTGAAATGTTCGAATAAGTTAGATTTAATACGTTGTACTCGTAGGTATGTACATATTATGGATAATAAAAACTATTATAGCTTGATAGGTCATTGCGACCTAAAGTTGCCGTGTATTTTATTTTGAAAGTGCTTGCGCTTAATTTACGCCGCAATTCCGATTGGAATCGGGAAACTTAAGCTGTAAAATGTAAATATAATCGAATTTGAACTGCTTGTTTTGGTTATATACACCACGACAACGATATTTTAGTGCATTCAGGTATAAACGCTACGGCATCAATACTAATAAAGATAAGATCATGAATTCAAAATCTTATAAGCACACTCCGCTTGCCATAAAAATTCGGCTAACGCGCGATAATTCATAAAAACTGTCGTTTATGATACAGAAACAAATTTCGGGGAATGTTTTTCTTTTTTCTTTGGCTGATTAAAATGTACAGAAGCAGGGTGTAACAAGTTTTATAAGCAGATAAAGGCATGGCGGGGCAAGGATCAAAGAATGTGCGGTCACGTGCTGGCCATTTCAGATAATACGGGTTGAAGATAGGGGCGCTTAAGTTTTTTGTCATTGTCTTTTCGGAAATTATATTATCACAGCACTACGGTAATCATGTGCGAAGTTATGGGAGTTTGGGGAAAGATCGTGCTTGGAAAATGGATGATCTGACCCTGTAGCGACGTACCGGCTGCCGTATGAGATCTCTTTCTCACTAAACAAGGGGTTCCTGTCACACATACAACGACTACAACCTATTAGGTTTTGACTATATAGATTTAAAATAATAACCAACTTACTTGGCTGTATTATTTATGCAGCGTTCTTAGTGAAACTAAGATGTCTTACCCCCAACACAAAAAGAGGGTAGTTATAATTTCAACAAAAAGTACCTTAATTACTTTGACGCCAAATTTGACTGCGACGTTATTTGACGTTGCATGATTGTGTAAACGTAAGTTAAATCTTGTAGGCGCGTCTTCATGGAAAAAAATCTTCATAAAATTCTTATTTAATAAAGATGAATCATTCATTAATCATGTCTGCAGTTCTTCTGCTTACTTACAAATATGTTTAACTAAAAGAACAGAGGGAATATGTGACGAGAGATGTGTGTCTGTGGCACTGTAGCTCCCAAACGGGTCTACCGATTTGAACGTGCTTTTATTCAAAGAATAATGGTTTATCCGGGTTGGTTATAAGCTAAGTTTCATTAGTGTGGCCATTTAAGAGATATGGTCTGGAAGTTGAGGTCGCCATTATATCGAAGTTATTTAACTCTTGTAGTTATCATTAATTCTGTTTGCTTTCAGTTACAATTAGTTTGTTTTTCTATTGCAGTATGACCCCGAGGGGTTCGGCGAGATCCCGTGGCCGGATTTTATCCAGACCCTGCATAACCCCGACTTCAAGGCACAATTACCGCCCCACAAGCAAGAGGTAAGAAATTTTAATTGAACACTTACAGTTTAGTTACTACCTATAGTTACCGACCCGTAATTATAACTTTCATTCTAAATGGACACTTAAATTTTAGTTATTCATCCATATTTATTGGAAGTACTTACCTTATGTGGAATAAATGTCATATTATAGCCTCGCCAATTTCAATCATCATTTCAAAAATATCAAGTACCTACAATTGCTGCTAATTAGTAACCAAAAGGGTTGACTTTATCCGAGCTCTGTTTCACTCTACCTTATTCTACTCGGTCAAACAATATTGATATGTTATCGTATTGTTAATAACTCGTCTACCATTAGCTAATACCAATTTAATAAGAGTTTTCATAACGTTGACAATACGATATAACATGTCAAAAGCAAGATTGTTTTACCGAATTGAAAAGAGCCCCAGATAACGGTACTGACGATTACATTTTTGCTCTATCCCTTTATATGACAGAGAAGAGGAGGGTGATTACTTAAACTGATAGATACTTACTTTTTATTTGGATATTAGATAGATCGTGAGCAAGTACCTATGCTTGCTTTGGCTTACAAATTAAAATCGTTAATTTTTTATTGGGTTGGGTAATCCAATGTTTTTATAATAAATACAAGGTAAGAGATGTAATATAATAATAAACGGTACTTAAATGGGAAGATGTTCCTTTTCAGATTCTGCTGGACAAAGCGCTGAATGCAACGAGTGACTCAATAACGTTTCAGGAGTTCGTCAATGTGGTAAGTACTTTATGCCTGCCTTATTGTTCCCAAATAACCAATTATTACACGCTTCGATACGTAGATAGAGCCGTGCTTTCACATAACTAATCGAAGGAGCCATAAAGGCAGCAAGTCGTTCGTGTAGTTTATATGAGATATAATAAGCGGAGATTGTGATCCTATAAATAAAGATAGGCATTTATTATGGAATCAGTGTGTTTGTATGTGTGGCGCGGCGGCGCGGGCGTCCTTTGCGCAGTGGGTTAGGTTATGTCCCACTGCGCCGCCTCCCACCGTACAAGACAACTAAATTAAGATGCAACGCCGATTACGCCCGGCGCGCGCGCGTCCAACCACAAACCCTAGTCCCTAAAACATTTCAACACGAATAAAGTCGCTTAAACTCCACCTCGGACGTGACAAGGAAACCCAAACGCAAACGCACAAGTTAAACCGAAACGAAACTCTCGTAACCGAGACCCTGCCCTTATCTGGTTCTTATTGTCGCCTCTCAGAGACGATAAGGTCCGGCACGATTTATTAGGGGGACATTTTATTTTTGTACCGTAAAATATATATTATCTTAAATGCGTATTAACACTGAGCACCGTCGTTTATTAAAAACGATATACTCTATTTTGTTTTGGGTTTGATAAGGACTTAATTTTATGTTAAGTATCGCTGATTGAAGACATTGACTCTTCGCGACGTTCATTAACAATGCCATGTAAGATATTTGTTTACAATTATATATATCTGTACCTATACGTATTTTATTAATAAAGTAATTAGTTAGATAATGTCTATGAAAGTAAACATTATAAAATATTCAAATAAGATAAGTCTCTCAGCAAAAGGGAAGAAGGGAGAGGTTTTCGCAATATATTTTTAGCCTTGAAGCATTTGAAACAAAACGAAACATCTACCGAGTTCTTTATAAACTCTTAAAATAAACGTGTATAAATCACTGATATCGTTTTTTTATTTTTATCATCATATCGACCTTCGTCGCATTCAAAATAAGAAAAATAATAAAGTAAATAAAGTTAATCAAAATTTATGAGCTGTTTAAAATAATTAGACGATCATTAACCCTCATATATTAGTTTAATGCACGGACACGTCAAACGCGGGCATACCCTTCATTAATAATGCCCGAGATGTATATTTTTACAACATTTGCATAAAAGAATCTTAAGAAGCACTTCGCCTGACGACCTAATGTGGGTCATGAGTTATGACCGAGTCCTTCGCTTTTATTAATTAAGTTATTAAATGTCTACTTCAAGCGTCAACTTACATTATTATTCTGCTGTTTTAAAATGTTTATTTCAGTCGCATATGAAGACATCATTTGATAATTTAAGTTTACATCTAACCTTAACTAAAACATGCAGAGGTATTTTAAAATTGTACTAGGTTCTGTATGTCCGGACAGTAAACCAAAAATAAAACAGCACACGTCGGCAGTAGCGACAACAAAGTTTAAAAGCAAGGTACAATAGGGACGCATCGTCACCATCACACAATAGGTATTTAATCCTTCAACCTAAAAGCGTTTTGCGTACAATTGTATGGATTGTCGTAAATCAAAATTAAATTCGATGTATAAGAGACAAGGGACAGCGGTCGTGGGCGTCCGTGACGCGGCATTCTTATGCTAATCCGCACCACATTCGAACGGGGTGGGCCAAATTGTTATTTATACTGTCACCTCGCGCCTTTTTATACGGCCAAAGTACTGGCTGACTGCATCGGGTGCCCAACGAAGCCTGGGTGACTAGACGCTAAAAATACGTGCACAGCGGCTTTGTCTTAGGTAAGATACGTTTCTGTCAGCAACTTCATTTTAGAGACAAACTATTTATGGACGATAGTATTTTTTTGAAGTCAAGTCATTGACTGCTAAGTTAACTACAAATTTTAATCCATTGCGATAACAAGCTCTAGTTAAAAATTTACTTGTATGATTTGAACTAAAGAAACATACTTACACACAAACAACTTTTTATTAGCTTTACTTTTCAAGTTATTACCTACGCCATTCCCTTGCATAAAACTTTGATGAAGTCTATACATAACTGCTTTATCAGTTTTATCACACCTTTAGTCATGCCCTTTAGCACGAAGAGATTCTCCGGCTACTCTACAAAGATCGCGGAACATTCATCGACGCAGTACCTATATCTCGAAAAGTACTGTAAGTTTCGTTAGACATTATTTGGTAAAATGCATGACTGGCAGGGTGGTCTGATCTGCATTCTTATTCTTTCATTCATTTTAATATTTTCCGACTATACCGAACTACATTCTGCTGTAACTAAATACATACATAAATAGATGGGGTTGTTTACTTTACCATTAGAAACTCATTCCTCATTTTCTAAGTGGAGCGCGAGCGATTGTGCAGTCCGTCAGGAAAAACATTGTCATGCATTTGTTATGAAATACATTTTACCACGGAACTGGTTCGTAGGCAATGATTAATGAGGAGGGAATGACTGGAAAAGAACAGAAGCTTTTACGTACTTCAGAACATTTGGTTGGGAAAGCAATTTCCTTACAGGAAATTGGCTTTCTCCATTATGCTGATTTGGCACCGAAACATTTCGTTTAACTTATTAGCTTAGCTTAAACGCTTTGTTTAGTCTATCGGATTCAATCGTAGTTGTATATAACTTTTAAAGGATTCATCGATATTTAGAACGATGCTAAAGATTTTTGATACAGAAATATAGAATTCGGCTTGATATTCTGGTCGTGGTAAGCAATAGTTGTTTTTTTTAGAACTATCCGAGCCTTGATTTGGAGAGTTCATACAATCCAATCTCCCGGAGTTTGCCTTTGCAGAAATTGCAGATGTAAGATTGTAGTATTTGTTAATGCAAATTTATATGGGTCTCAGAACCCACTTATCATCAGGTGGCCTGTCTGCTCGTTTGCCTTCTCTTTGCCATACTATTTTTTCTTAACGTACCTATAGCAATCTTAACATTACACAAATGTTGGACCTTAATAAAGTCCTGCCGCGGCTGGCCGTCTTTATCCTTTAGAAGCCCTACTAACACCGTACGGTACATGTTTCCCTCTTTAAAGCTAAAACAGAAACCTTAACTTCCATTTCCAATCGCATTATAAAGTTTTCCATGTGTCAGCTTTCATGTTTTCTAAAAAAACGTAAGTGTTTGAGCATTTATTTTCATGTAATGATTATATAGAAATTATCTAGCGTATTATTTTGGGATTTCTATCTTTAGTAGTTTCTGAAATTAAGGGAATGGGAAGTAGGACAGATTATATTTGCGCTTTATGTTTTACCTCAAAAATTATAATTTTTAAATTTAATGAGTTTCTCTCAAAAATTTCATTTGCTTTTATTGCCGACAGGACATTTTTCTGCACAGTCGTCATCTACTTGTCAAGACACTTTTAACAAGCCCTGACACGATGGATTTACCATGTGTAATTTAGGAGTTCCAATGGCCACCCTGAGTCTCCATCATCAGACCAGCTCGATGGTACTATATTATTGTATTGTGATTAGAAACAAAAGGCGTATGCAAATTTTCAGCTTCATCGGAGAACGGGAAGTGGGTCAAATTAACTTGCAAGATTTGACCCGTACATACATACAAGACATACATACATACATTGCAAGTTAAATAAAAGCTTTTAAAATACATGTTATCCCATTTAACTTGAGAGCTTACAAATGATATACCCCATAATAAGTGTAAAGATATTTTTTTTATATTTTAGAGAAAAAGGGTCTCGACGGACCGATGGACAGACGGACAGGCGGCCAAACGTTCAGACAGACATACGGACTAAAAAAACACCATATAAATGTTCCATTTTTCAGTATTTGGTACGGAACCCTAATATTATATGTCTCTTCAGGCAACTCGTCACTTTGTATCCTTCGGTTATGTCTAAAAAATACACACACATCTGAATTAAAATATTACCCCTAAAAATGTAACCATCAAACCCACCATTTGCAAAGCCTGTCTCGTATTAACCTGCTCAAACGATGATGTAATATTATTGTAAATTATAATGCTACACTTGAACTAAGTACAGATAGTCACAGGTCTTGTGTTTGCCCAGCCCAGTAAACCGGCGGCGGAATGCTCCGGTGACCCCGAGTGGCAGCAGCTAAGTCATTACCTGTCTCGGGCACAAAAAAACCTCTGACCGTCGCCGCAGACCCTTAATCAATTTATGGGGCGCTAACTGGAACACGAAAAATGTATTAAAGCGCTGTGGGAACGACCCAGACCCCACCATAATACTAATATTAATGTGTTATTTTGAAAGCATACAACAATATTTAATTCGAACCTCCGACCACAATCGATAGAAATGAACTTTCCCATCCATCAACGCAGCGCGACATCTCGCCTAACGTGACGACTACACTTTTACAGCGCGTTTGAAACTCAGTATTGTTCACAAAAACAATTACTTAATAAAATACACCTCAATCAAAATTAATTGCTTTCCGCATTAATCTCTTTATCTTCCCCCGACTACAAAACAACGTGTCCGGCGTTCTCCAACGTAATGGAAGCAATCATTCCAGATAACATCCCTCTAATGTGAGAAAAGGTGGACGTTCGGGTCGGATCGTTAATTTAATTTGAAATAATAAAAGTTATATCCATCATTTATCACTTTCGACAAATTTATTTTTAAATGTCTTTTTCGTCGTCCTTATCTGTGACTGGCCAGTAGGGTGGGAAAAAAAACGAAGAGTTTTGTTTTTTAAATGGGCGTAGGCGTAAGGTGCCGCTGACGCGAGGCGTCAAGCCGCCGCGACGTCGCCGCGGCCCCCTCGTACGCGAATTACCTGTCACATCCAATAATTAGCCTCGAGAGCTTATCTCCGAAGCTGTCACGATCTGTACTCCCATAACCCATCCATATTAATCGTTCTAAATTACGAACCGAAATTAAATTAAGCACCTACGACACGTATTCGTATTCGTTAGCAGGTCCTGTCGCAGGGCGCATTCCATCGCCGAGTAGGTTTTCATGTTCGGGCGGACTGTCCGTCCGTAACTCACGCGGTATCGGTGCCATCTAAATTGAGATTTTATTGACGATTACTGTTCTAGCGACGATATCGTTGCGATCTTGGCGCCAGAACCCGCCGTGTCCTCTTTGATCCCACCCTTGATGAAATGGAGTTAAAAGTTAAAACAAAAACCTTCGCAGGGCACTTTCCATTTAAGTAATGGAATATTTTGAAAGTCCGGGCTCTGCTGCGGTAGTAAATTACCATTAAACAAATAGCAATTAAAATGATCATGGTCCAGAAATATTTAAACGAGTATTTGTTGACAACGATCAGATCGTTAATTTCTATATCGCCTATTGTCTCAGAGGTACAACACAATGCGCGGCATTTTGAAGAGACGAAGACATTTTTGACGTTTAACCCTTTTTTCATAGGCATGCCGTTTGCTGTTCCAAAGCTTTACATACAAAGCGTTGACGATGTACAATAACAACTCAATCAAATAATTATTCGATTTACTAATATATCAAGTTTCAAAAGTATTGTTTGCAAACGACTTATAATGTATTTAGGGTCCTTTTTCAATACCTGCGTGTTTGCTTACTGTTTATAAAGACCAAAGTGAAGAATTAATATATTTATCAGTTACTTTTATTATCAATGTAAAAAAATATTTATTTATTTGGAGGGATTAATGTAATGACTTTGTACTCCTCTGAAGTCAATTGAGCTGTTTCATGCAGCCGTCTTCTTCACACTAAAGCGAATGACAATGAGAGCATGAGCTAACAGAACGGTCAAGGGGTAATTTTGTATCTATAGTAGATGAGGGGAAGGCTTGGCGTGGCGAATCACCGGCGAGGGTAGAACGCGCGGTAATCGCCACACTTTTTCCTAGGACCACACCGGAGCAAATTTACAGCAATTTCACGCGCGGCAAGTTCACACGCACCTGCCCTTTCGACACGTTTGTTTACGTTTTGGTTGAAAGGGTTAATTGTGAAATAACTCCTATAACAGTTTTTTTAGTAGTAATTAATGGGAACTGTGTGACTTACGCGTTATTAGTTAACATGTCAATATATAATTATGTGGACTTCATTCGACTTGGAAATTACCCTGCTTTCGAGCTTCACATAATTATTTAATATTCACCTACTTAAATAGATCCTGTGTCATAAGAGCCAACCTAAGAAGCATCATTAAAACATCATAAGTTTAGTGTGTTAACATTGCTTAAAATGAAATAAGTGATATTACAATAGATAAATCAATGTTAACGACATTCGCATTGTTGCGTCGGTGAATGAACCGCTGCGAATATGTGGAGGTGTTGATCGTAAACGCTCCAAAACGGGCCCCTGAGCCATGCCTGGTGACATCACCCGGTAACGAACTGCTCCAAATAGAGCCCCAGCCTCAAACAAGTGGCATTTAAAATAAGAAATGGTCAACCAAAAAGGATAATAAAACATTTCAGCGGTTAACTGAGAACAAGGCGCCTCGGAATGCAGTTATAGGCGAGCTCGTTTGCGTTGTCCAAATGAATAAAATGAATATGAGAGAACAGAAGTTGAGCGGCGAGTATAAATTAGCAGATAATCGGCCGCCATCACCTGTCGTGCCCACGCGCACGCGACGCGCCGCCGATGCCTGATTTACTGCGCAATCTGTTGCTATGATATTGAAAGCACGTGTTGCTATCTGCCATCGGCGTTAAAATAAATCCCTGATTATGCGCGTAAGGAAGTTTTCAAGGGTCGGTCGTTACGATGCTTTCTAATCAGTATTTACAAAACTGTATCCTGTACGTTGTCGAGGCGGCACGCGCCGTGAAATCGTTCCCGCTCCCGATGGAGATAAGGCGAGGTGATGCCAGACGCCTCACGGACTAAATATTTACAGTGCGACTGCGAGGAAACATAAATAGCGTACGTCCGACAGTATTCGTTAGCGCTGTTAATTGGATTCGTCATGCGGCCCGGGGCGAGGCGCCCGCTGCTGGCCGGGCCGGCCTTCTGGACCCTGCATGGCACCACCGCGCTTAGGTTCGTTGTGGTCCAAACTATATAATATTCATTTTCGTCATAAGTAGTTCATGTTACGAACCAACTAAGCAACGGAAACGCAGGATAATGACAGGCAAGAAAAATAAATGGGAAAGTAACGATGAGAATGCTCACAAGCGCGAATTACCATAGGCATGCACGGGAGTGCTCAGCGAAGGTCCCGCCCCTAATGCCGTCTGCGCTCGTTTGACGTCCAGATAATTACACCGTGTGGCACAAGCGGCAATTAGCGGCGTTCTCAGGGAGCTGCCAATTAATAGACGCACTGGAATCGAACCCCGACCCTCGAGCTCAAGGCACAACGCTGCGCTACAAATAATAGGCAATAAGGAACGGAAAGTAGTTATTTCACGCACACTAGCTTCCGCGATGCTCAATTATATCAATAGAGTACGCATTCGCTTAAAAGTTTTATTAATAAGGAAATTCATTAAAGAGAAAGCGGTTAATCTTTTTGAATTAATCAGTTTTAGGTTATTGTTATAAAATGGTTTCGGAGTGGTATAATTTCACGGTGGATGGCTGGGGCAATTAGTCACCGGGACGTGAGTGAGATGTGATAGGGATCGGGAGCTGCGCCTGCGCGGCCACCGCGACGGCTCTCACGGCAGCGCTGGCCGCGGTGGGCGGCGCCGCCTAACGTAACAGAATTTAATTGTCTAACTGATTTATATTATTTAGCAGTCATTTTTACGTACTTGAGTTTCGCAACCAACAGCATTTCGCAAGTGGAAGACCACTACTGCAGGGGCTCTATTCTACCCGGCAAAATCAAATTGCTTTTGACATGTCAACGTTACTGTCAACGTTATGATTGGTAACTCTCATCACTTGACACTTGACAGTAATGGCGACTGAGTTAAAACCATACGATAATATGTCAAAAGCAGTATGGTTTTACCAAGAAGACAGAGCCCTAACACTGTTATAGAAATGAACATGTAAATATGAATTGACGCAGGATAACTATTTGCTACTGGTTAGTACCAGTTAATTGCATAAGTTTTCTATATTCTACATAGTGATCAATCCATACAAATATTATAAATGCGAAAGTGTGTCGGTCTGTCTGTTACCTCTTCACGCTTAAACCGCTGAACCGATTTAGGTGAAATTTGATGCAATGATAGTTTTTTTCCCG
Source organism: Acleris laterana (assembly GCA_963966035.1). Lineage (NCBI taxonomy): Eukaryota > Metazoa > Arthropoda > Insecta > Lepidoptera > Tortricidae > Acleris > Acleris laterana. Next base: position 7,372,538 of record OZ014445.1, on the reverse strand, counting down.
AAATTCATCCCCTAAGGGGGTGAAATAGAGGGTGAACATTTGTATGGAGCTACGATATAAACGAGTTCCACGCGGACGGAGTCGCGGATAGAAGCTAGTACCTATAAATAAAAATAAGACTTCCTTTATGATGAAGTAGGAAAGACTATGAAGTAGACGTCTAAAACATATGCATAAAGCCTTTTGCTTTGTCCAAACAGAATTGATAACTTACTAGGTTCGCAGAATTGGTTTAGCGGTTGATAAGAAACGTAAATAAAAACATAGCCGGTGTCCGCGCCCCCGACGTGCGTGTTTGAGCAGTGCGTTAGCGTGCGCCCGCGCCGCCCTCGCGCTTTCTCACGCCCACGACGCCGCCACGCTTGCCTTTCTTCTTTATTGCTCACTATTCACTATATTATTGCTTTGTTCTAAATATAAAATATTATGAATCACCTTCACACAACCCAGGGTGAAGAATTCCTACAACTTCAAAGCTTACATCCAAGCCATATAAATTAACATGCTTTACTTATACTAATACTTTATTTTGCTTCTAGAAAACATTCCGTTTTTATGGTGTTCACTCTTCCCTTATTTCCCTTTTGCATCGGAACTAAGCGCATTTCCTCGCCACACAAGAAGTCCATTCTACTATACCCCCAGTACCGAGAAACCGTCGGAAATAACACACAGACGGCCGGACATAATACTTAATTTTGAGTAACCACAAACTGTTTACCTTACATTAGTCGCGCTACAGAAATAGGTGTCCTTTGTCGCGCATGCACAAACGGATTTGTAAAGGATTCAGCGCTAAATACCGCTCGAACGAAAGCGTAAGCCTCTAACATTAAGATTGTTTGAATTCTTTTCAGATAGAAGAATTTATCTACCGCTTTATAATCGTAAAAGGTACCTACGTCTTCGGGGAGGTCACCTATTGACCACAGGAAAATCAAAAGTCTAAAGACGTTCTTGCAAGTTTTGGCGAATTACCGTAGTTTTTTACCATAAACGTTCATTCGAATAAAAAAAAAGTGTTGAAATTACAGTTTAAATAGACACTCACTTGATAGTCAGTAAGTTCAGAATACTAGATGAGCAGAAAAGCCTGGTTAAGTTGCTAGTAGTTGTTGTTAAGCTTAAGGAGGCTTAAGTTGTTTTGAGAAAGGCCCTCAAATACTTGCCGAAACCAAATGTCTGGAGCGACCTTCATCAGACTTTGGCCCTTGAATAGCTCATCCTTATCAGCACCTAATTATTCTCATGTGGATCATAACGTGACATCACGTCTCCACGTCGTCTCGCGGGCCCATGTGGGTAGACAATAGGTTACGTCGGCGTGGGTTGACGCCAAAACCGCGGCCTACGCGGTCACCCGCCATGACCCCAGCTTTATGTCACAGGTCCTTCATCTCGTCTTCCAAAAAGCGGTATTTCCATGACCAAGTTAGTATAACCTAAGCACATTCACTGTCACGTTACAGAATTTACAAAGAAAGTGGTCGCTATGGCGAGTTCGTGGCTTGCAATTATTCCGTACGTGCAAGAGTGTGATCCTTGTTGGCTATCGTCCAACGTATTAAAGAGTACACCGGATCCCTTTGACTGCCATACATATCGTTGGTCATAATGTATTGTAAGTCATACTTTTTTTTGTCATAACTTCTTCAGGCTGAAGGTACAGTTTTTAATAAACGTTTATCGTGTAGATTCGTTATGTTAGGTTAGGTTAGTTTTATAAAAATCCTGAAAAAATAACCGTGTCCTGAGAAAAATGCATTATGAGTTGCGAAAATTATGACTTAAAACACATTATGACTAAAAATAATTATGGCAGTCAATAGAGACCCAAGAGTACACTTTTACATAGTTCCTAGTTCCTGCCTTTATCCCGTTTACCTACTTAGTGTAATATTTCCATCGCGGTCTAATGAATGAGCTGTCGTCGGAGCGTTAAATAACGTTTTCTGTAACTATGATCAACATGAATAGCTATTTCGCTGTCATTTAATCTAAAACCATCGCTGATTTTGGTTTGATGAACTTCTTAAAACTCGGTTCGACGAATGTTATGCTTAATTTCCTCTATATTTGCATTGTGGAGTTTGTAAGAATTGACTTTATAATATCATAACATCATTAATGGTTGTTGATGTATAATTAAGAGGGCAACTTTCCATAATCGGGCATAGTATCTTAAATGGAGTTGCCTATTTTGTTAGAATTAATAGTCTGTGAATGAATGTTTTTTGCTAAAAATATTTTTCTGTCAAGCGGTTGTTATGCATCTGCAGGGTTCTTTCAGTGTATGTTTTAAGAAAACATTATTACTTATTACTAATCGATCGTTTCTGCCCTTGGTAGGTACCTAAACCAAAACGATTCTATAAAGTGGTGTTTAGAGTGGCAATAGAAAATGCAGAAGTTGATTGCTATCTTACTCTAACTTTCAAGTTAGAAAAAGACAGCAAAATGGTGCTTCTTGCTCTAGAATTGAAGTTAAAGTAAGACAGCAGCACCTTCTGCAATTTTTATTGCTAGCCTATTTCGCGGTAAGACAAAACTGCAGAACGTCAGAAAGAACCCTAAATCAACTTTTATTGGCGCGACAATTTAGGCGTACCTATTATTTAAAAACGAATTCTTTATGAGTCTAGCCCAGACTATCAGACGCATATCCATATGATTATTCTGTCGTAGGAGGGCGTTTAGTATTCACGACTCTTCTGTTTTTTGGTTTTTTTTTTTGAGAATTGGTTTATGATCGAAGGCACTGAATTGATGACCATCGTTCGAAGCTACACCACCTGTTAGTACCAAAAATGGTTTTATTAATGACAAACGCACCTACTATTTTTTATTTAGAATATTTTTATTAACTCAAGATTAACATACTTCTGTCGATGACAACAATATTGACGAACATATATTCGTCTCCTCTAAACAATGAAAAAAAAATCCTGACGTGGAAAAAAAGACATTGATTCCTATGAATACGTATAACAATATATTTGGAGTTTAAATATGCCTTTATCTACAATAAAAATTATTAATAATTATTAATTTATCTTAATCGTGTCTGTGTGTGTTGTTGTGTTAAGTTTTTTGTGTAAGTACTATATTTGTGTGTGGCAATTAATGTTTTTCGTCTTCTTCATCTTCATATTAAGTAAGTTGTACGACATTCTACCATAAAAAAATCAGACAAAATAAAACTTGTTTTATATAAGTAAATATTAAGAAGACTTTTATAAATGGCGTTTGTGGTTAGCCAGTGTAATTCTGGAAGTGTCAAATTAGTCAAATAACGTCGGAGGGCCATGCCCCCCGGAGGCTTTGTCGGCGCCCCCCGCCGACCGGGCCGAGTAACACCTGAGAATTGAATCACCCTTACAATAAGTGCACAATATTTAATCCTATAAATTATAGTAGGTACATTTGCTAGCTCGTAGCCTATAGAAGTTTTAAAACGAAGTGCTCATGGACATTAGGATTTTTAAATCTGTAAATCATGTCACGCTATGTGCTATGCTGCTAAAATGTTGTTGAATTCTAAATACTTACTCGTATATATAAATAACTAGTAGTAAGTACTTTGCTACCATTTTTTTAATAGCGATCGGCAATCTTCGTTTTTGTATGACACACGAGTGACAAAAATACTGTCAGTTGCGAGTGCAAGCGTGATAGCGATAGCCAGCCGAAAGCTATTAAGAAGCGGGGAATACTGTACCTACAGACATCTAAAATGTCTAGGCATCAAACATATCCTTACATTATCTTGGTTACTTGCAATGTAGGTATTCAGTAGCGATACATTTTCAAAATAATGGGGAGATGACAATGATGAATGTTATCCCGGACATTTTTGAAGCGTGTAGTTTACAGTATTGTATTCCATATGTCATAATTGGAGGGGCACCAGGAGAAGAAGAAGATACAAACCGCAATAAACAAACTAACCGTACCTAGATATTTATGAAGAAAAGTCTTTTAAAAATATAATTCTTTTGCTGCTAATTTTTACTCGTATTGATCACGTTTTTATAATCAACACCCCCTGCTAAGAATTTACAATACGTCTTCCTCTCACTCGTTTACAACTTTACATCAAAAACAAATAAAAACGTAAAAAAACGAGCCAAGTGTCGAGATGCACGTCTTAATAAAGTGGGTCCGGGTCGGCCGGCGTGGCGGTGGCCGCTCGTTTATCACTACCTTTGGACAAATAAAAGGCCTCTAGTGTCCAAATTACGTCCACTCGGCAATTTCCTACCCTTAATTGTATCTCTTTTGGGGATGTGCTACTAAGTTATAATAGAAAATATTTTGGGGTGGAGTCCGATGTGATTGTGTTGAATTCGTTAAGGTATCTAAACTTTTCCACTAAAGATTTGTCGTTGACATAACAATACGGAGGGCGAATGTAGTAGCCATGGCCTTTTCTATCAGTCAACCAACATACGAATTGTTGGCGCATGGGGTCTTTCTTTTATTTGGTTAAGCCAAACTTGCTCCGTTATCGTAATCATATTGTTGACTTTATTACAGCTCTTAATAACTTAACAGAAAGTGCTGACATGCTATAGCGATATCAAAGAAAGAGGGCCAAACTAAAGTGGAATAAAGGCCTAATGCGTTAGCGAAATGGAAAATTTCGCAGTTCTGAAAGATTTAAAGCGATAAACTGCGATGAAATGTTACGATTTTTTTTATAATAAAAACCGGACAATATTAAGGTAGCATGTCGGACCATGCTCAGTGTAGGGTTCCGAAGCCGTAAAACAAGTAACATGTACAAACTTTGCTATATTATTATAAAGATATTTGGTGATTTTTAGTAGGGATAAACACATTAGCCGCCTGTATCTCAGGAACCTTCTGTTTAGTCGTGATAAGTAGCTTTCCTTTTAAGTTCGTTATATGTGCTTAATTGGCAAATTACAGCGTTGTAGTACCAACCAAGAGTTAATCCGAGAACAGACGAACCGACGACGTTACGTATACGGCGAAACTAGGAACAGTTTAACTTCGGAACTCTAAAACATGAAAAATAGGTAAACGTGTTTAGCCGTTATCAAGTTATTGTGATCGGCCGCTTGGCTTACCCAGATTTGCTCTTATACAGTGTGTAAATGGTATACGGGCGTTTATTAAAACTGGACATAGATTAAGACTCTACTAATCATTAACAGAAATAATTATTTTGATTACGCTAACGTATACACCGTTATTAATTTTTGAACATACTATCGACCCGCAATGTACATCGAAGTCCATCTGTCAGGTAAGTACGTAATGTTTAATTAATTGCATTTTTCGTTATACATTGCGTGTTAAATTATTTTGTATGGTTTTTTTTTTAATTTAGTTTTAACAAAAGCTGCCTAAATGTGCTCAGTAGGGGTTATACTAACCACAGTTAAAAGGAACGCCCGTATACCATTTACACACTGTATGGCTAATCTTCGTTACACAAAGGATTGTTAAGGATTTTCTAATTGAGCCTTTAACTATGTACAATATTTTTGCAATTCACCCCTGAACCAATCCATTCATCCATCAAACAAAATATACATAAAATCAAAATCTTTACGAGCAAGTAATGGCAAGAATAATACAGAACTTGGACAGAATGACTAAACGATTGTGATATAAAAGGCGACACGTTTCTAATAAAGTCGTCGCGACGTACAAAAATCAATTCGTCACCGGTCAAGCGATGTGATCTACCGTCGTGAGTGACAGGTGCGCGGGAGTCGACACGCTCCCGATCGGTAGCGATCGATCGATCGATCGATTATGTACGAATAATCGCCGTCGTCACTGAGACATCAAGGTTGGGCTTCGTCACGTTGAAAGGATCTAGAAGTCGTGCGGAAGAAGATTAGTTACGTACAAGTAAGTTAATGACCGTGTGACCCAGACAGTTCTTTTACCCCCGCGACCGCCAACGGAGCCAGCTAACTCTAAAACTAAATGCTAGGTATTAACTAACCAAACAATTGAATGTAAACCGTAATATGACCATTGAGTATTTAGCATTACTGGAGATGCGACACAACTCACTGTAAGCTTTGTGAGTCATACAAATGTCATACAAGGGGTAACAGGGGGGACAATTTGTTTTTTTTTTTTTAAATTGTATTACTAAAGTACCTGCTTGTTCTATTTGACCTCGTATTAATAAAGTTAAACAATTAGTCTCGAAACTCGATCAATCCCCAAGTGCCATTTATCGAGAGTAGCTTCTAAGGATTTTGCAATCAGTGGTCAAGTTAGGTACGCAGTTTGTTCTATAGTCAGATACTTTTAATACCAAGTAGCATCGTGGCGACAAATATGTCTGACGGAAAGAGTAAGTAAAGTTGTTGAATAAAACAACTTATTTACGACGGTATATCAGCATGCAATGCGAAAGCTCTCACCTCGCTTATAAATCACAAAATCACAGGAAGGTGGCACAAGTAGTGAGGTGATGTTTTATTTTACTGCTATCGATACTTAAATGAGCCCTCAAGAAAATTGATGACTGCAATTTATAATTTGCTTTCAGAGTTTGAAAATAGGATTCAATATGAACGGAGTTGTAATTAAATATTATATTTGGTGGCTTGGCTAATGAGAACAATTTTTATAAATAAGCTATCGCACTAAATATATAGTTTTTATTCTAAACTTAATTTGCACTAAAATACAATTACAATACAATACAATGTTCCTGTGTTACTTCCACTTCATAATTTATGTTTGAAAACGCTATTTGTCAATGGAATGAAGTAAGTAAGACTCCCAAAAGTCATCAGTAATTAAATGTGTAAAATAGAGTCGTATGTTTACATAAAACCATATTAAAAATTATTCGTAGAATTAGTTTCGGCCCCTCCCCGTATTTTAAACCCTTAGGGGATGAATTTTCAAAAATCCGTTCTCAGTGCATCCCTAGGAAATCCAAGGAATATTTTCTCAAATTTAAAAACCCTGTGTCCAGCAGATTCGCCTGTGAGCAGCCATTTTCTTCTTTTAGATAAAATCGATATCTAAGTTGCGGTGCGCAGCGAGTGTTGGGAATAATATCGACAATCCTGACACCTCTGACTGCGGTAAGCCCCATTTATAATTTATAATAAGTTAATTTTTGACAAGGCCCTTAAACCGATTACCACTAACAAGGTGGTCCGCAGCGGCGTCCGCATCTTGATCTCGCGTTTTAATGATACACGTTGTAAGGTCATCGAGATCGCCACCTTAATTTAACAATGGGCTTCAAAGGATATTTGGTTTTCGTATGTTTTTGATCTGCCGCCCGGATTTTGCAAATTATTTGCGCTATTTTTAAGCATGTAATCATCAGGGACACTTCAGAAAGCAACACAAAACTGACAGACAAGTGTTTCTTTGTTCACGGTGTAAGTAAGTACGTTCCTCCTGTAAGCAAGTTGGGTCGTTGATTGCCATTTAGATGTTAGCGGAGTATCACCGGTGCTATTCCCGTCTTGTCCCGGGATAGCGCTTCTGGGAATGCAGCGGAAGTCCCGGCGGAGTCCCGCGAGCCGCCTCCTTATTAATGGCCTGTTTAGACGGGCTCCTTTGTTACTCGCTGCGCACGTCCTGCCACTTCATACTTAATCTTTTCACAAGTACATGGAAACTAGCTCCCCGTCCAACGCTTCGTATGTATTAACTTTAACGTGTCGGCTTCTTTCTAGCAGAGCGGTGAAACCAATGTAATTGAATAGCTTCCTTTTCAAAACAATAGCGTTAAGGTGTGCTTCGCCATCCTCATTCTCAGTTTCGTCTAGTTTAAATTGACGTATCCTGTTGTCCGATTTCCTGGCGTTAATCTCGTGTATCGCGTGTTTAAATTAGTCACATGCGTCTCGACTCCTTCTTTGATGTTTTTAGTGATCCAATGTGTTTTGAACGGGGTATTTTCGAGATTTACATCGATACTGTTCCGATGGTTTGTTTGTATTCTTGTGTCTTTATTTGGTTACAAAAATACTTGAAACGAAATAAGCGCTCGTGCGTGATTAATGCTGTGACTCAATTTCTGAAAATTAAGACAACTTTGTACAAGGTCGAGTAATGATCTCTTATTTTGAGAAATTAATCCTGCCCAGGTGTTTTATATGACATGAGGAATGCAATCCGCTAGAAAGGCCCAAGGATAGGTGCTAAACTTTAGAAATAGGCTAGAATACATCTAAAGTTGCTGTCAATAGAACTTGCAAATGATGTAAACAAAACCAAACGAACCAATTCACCATGATTACTTGATTATTACGTACTTTTAAAGATCAAGTGAGGTCTTTGCACTAGATCATTATTTTCATACGTTATGTTTAATAAAAACTCGCTTGATGAATATTTGAGTTGTGTCAAAGAGTACTAATTTGTTTACATAGTTCACAAGTTCTATTGACGTCGAGTTTAGGCTAAATACTGCAGCTGGGCGGTAGGATAGCGGTGATTATCGGACACTGCAAATAACTCTGTCTTCGTAGAAAACTAGGGTTAGCCATATAATATAGTACAGCTAAACCTGAAATTTATATATATATATATATATATATATATATATATATATATATATATATATATATATATATATAAATTTCAGGTTTAGCTGTGTATGTACAACAAATTTCATTGACGGACCTTACCCAAAATCCGTAAATCTTTGGTAAGTATATATGTATATACTTACTAAAGAAGAAGTATATAATAATAATAAATCATTTATTCAAAAAAACAGGTATGGGATATTAATAATTCTTCGCCAAACTGCACAATCAGTTTGTAGGCGAAAACTGGGTGCGCTCAGACTCATATAATACATATACATGTAATCTTCAGTAAGTATATGTATATGTATATACGGATATCAGCATCAACAACCAACCAATTTTAAGTTGCTGAATTCAGATTTTGGGTAAAGTCTGTCAATGAAACTAGTTGTACATATCTAAACATACCCGTAGTATAGCTACAGTAACAAGATGGCGGAACACCATAGTGGTAACATGATAACCGCTGCGCAAGTGCCGGCGCGTGCGATGCCGGCGCCGGCGCCGCAATCACGATCATGCGCACTCACCCACGTGCTTCCGATATTGGGGTTACGTCGGAGTTGATACTTTATATATAGTGATGTCGCGGTATTACTCGATACATGTCGATAGGTCGATACTTAGTGTTCCTTTGCAAATACGAGTATTTGTTCCATAGTGTTTTTATAGGCACCTAAGTGATCAACCAGCTTGTGCAATAATTATAAGATGTTACTTTGCACGTATAGGTTTGAGTTTTTAAAACTCATGTTATTCACTACGGGTTTTTAGCGTAAAAATGCGATAATATTTGATAGAAACTAGGTACTTATAAGTATTAGGGGTTTCATATTTACACATAATAATAATAATAATAATAATGCAGTACTTCTCGACACGGCACGTATTGTGAGGAGGTTCCTCTCTCTGCAGCCCTAACCACCGGTAGCTTGAGCCCTGCCCCGCTGCCGGCGGCATTCGTAGGTTAGGTTTTTTATAATGTTTATTTTTTATATTAGTATTGTTATTTTACTTTTATAATTGAATATTTATTGTAAAAAACCTAATTTACAGAAAATTAAATAAATACTTAAAATAATAATAATAATAATAAGGCCGCAGGGCAGCTAGTGGCGAGCTGTTGGTGAGTGGCGACACCACGTACCTGATTGCTCCCGAGGGTAGGTCCTGTTCCTCACCTCACGCTTGCCTTCACCGGCCGGCTGCGGTGTACAATGACGAGGAACAGACCCTCACCTCTGGCTTGCCTTTATTGGCCGGTCAGAGTGGAGTCGCAAGAGCTATATGCTCGAAGGGTGGATGTGTTGCATAAGTGGCGAGTGGGCACCTTATGGTCGTTTAAAGTCCAGAAGCACCTCTCCGCCCTTAGCCCCTCTGGAACTGTTGCCTCCCTGCTGCTATATATATGCGGCTATTTCGGGAGGCCCATTCCATTGAGTTGGCGAGTCACCGCCTGCCATTTCAACCAAAGTAATTAGCATTGGCCAGGCAGGCGCCGTAGTTTCATCAATAGCCTAGGTCACCAATCCATATCAGTTCATTCATAGAACTTATTATTAATGTTCCCATCCTTCTTAAATAGTCTCTTATACTAACCGGTGGTTGTCCGTGGCTTCGGCTCCATGTACGCCTTCCAAAGGTCCGGGACTCCCATAGTTCCGTGATTGGTAAAGACATACAAATAATAATAATAATATCAGGGGGACTATGTTACACCAATTGACCTAGTCCCAAACTAAGCTCTAGGCTTGTACTATGGGTACTAGACAACGATATAAATACTCATATAGAGAAATATATACTTAAATACATAGAAAACATCCATGACTCAGGAACAAATATTTACGCTCATCACACAAATATCTGCCCTTACCGGGATTTGAACCCAGGACCTCTAGCTTCGTAGGCAGGGTCACTACCAACTAAGCTATCGCGTCGTCAAACATACATAGGTAGGTATCATTATGTTCCCTAAGGATGATGGCGTATTAACTTTGTCGAGTTTCAAATACCATAATATACTACATATTGCATCGTCAATCCCTATTTCGCCGCGTCCGCACCAGTGGTGCAAAGTGCATACGTGCCCGACCGGTGCCTGTGAACCGGCGTCGTTGGGGGCCTGTTGGCAATTATCTGAACCAACGTGTACGTACGCGTGTTAATGGAAGGCGTTCCATGGTACACCTACTACGACTGTTCACTTTTTGGTCTCGCTCCCGTAACCAGGTGTGCAGGTTTCCCAGGAGATAAAAAATATTGACTGTTTCAATCTTAGTTTACCTACGAATCATTAAAGGTATGTTGTACCTAAGAGCACTCACATTAGAACACACACAAAGGTTTGGATATACCATTGTTGAGTTGGAATTACTTTTGATTGTGACACATTAATACTCAGGGTAGTGATTCTCTGAACAACGACGGTTGGACGGACAGACGATGAATCTCCAAGCGGCGAGTTTAAAAAGTCCCGTCAGTGCGAACAAAACATATTTTAGCACGTGCATTTTTAATTTGGCAGCATGATTTCTGCCAATGAGATCGAAGGTATAAATAAGGCTGCTTAATTGAAAATGCACGCGCTAAAATGTGTTTTGTTCGTTCTGACGGGACCACTTAAACTCGCCGCTGCGATTTCGCTCGTTCGTCCGACCGTCCGTTGTTTTTTAGAGAATAACACCCCAGAAAAAATAGTGATAGATTTTCTCGAGTGCCAAGTAGGTACTTATTATCTGAGAAAGTTCATAGTTGTATTTATCAAAGTCGTGCCTATATTAATGGAAACAACACCAAAACAAAGAGCATAAGCCTCTAAACTAATTTAACTATTATGCTCAAACAACACGTGGGTCCTACAAATAAATAAAACAAATAGTAAATTTCATTTATTTTCGATGCGTTGCTTACCGCAGCCGAGTAGAGTAGATGATTGCTCAATTACCTGGACCTCCTTAGTAGAAGCATTAACAGCAATCTCGAATTTGACCATATTTTCAACTTTACGACAGTGAAAATAAATGCTTTTATTATATTGTTGCTTCGATAATCTCAGTCGGCTTTACACAAAAGGTGGCTTCGAGTCCGCGCCTTGTCATTAGGGCACAATCAAACATTATGTTTAGGGATCGCCGACAGCTTAACCGGGGTTTTTCATCCATTTCATAATTTGTTATTTGGGATTATAGGGAGCGTGCCGCGTCGCGGGACAAAGTAAACATTAGCACGCTGCCGCTGCGCCGGCGGCGATCGACAAATGACGAGCGTCGCCGCGGCCGCGGCTGCAGCGCGCCGCGCGACTACCCGCTCGCTTCTAATTAGCCACCACACGCCGTCTGCGTGAATGTTAAACCGTCATAACTCGTATGCAATTTACACCTCAAGATTTTCAATATAATATCAATAAAGGGAGCCATAGTTAATTCATTATGTATTTAACGAAGCAAAATCAATCATTCGCAATTTAGGACCTGTTTAATTAAGCGAAGTGTTAGTCCAACGATAGAGGTATTTTTATTATGCAAAAGAGTATTTTACTCAGAACAACAGAGGGCAATGGACCTAGTTCTAGTCTTATTTAAATATTTTCGTATTAGGTGTTAGTTTATTTCTTTGCTCTTTAAGTATATTAGCACGCTTGCGCTGAAAAAAGAGAAAATATCGTGATAAGAATTACTTACAGACGGTTAAATGCAAAGCCCGTTAAGTTTTTACATTTTAAACATGCAACAATCAATCGCTATTTGGCTTACCCGCTTATCTATCGTCAAGCAGCAGTGTTTGCACTGTTGTTTTCTGGTGTATGGGAGTAAGATATATTTCTCAGAACTTGCAGATCCATGAGCCTCACGTTGGCACGATTGCCTTCTTCGACAAACCATAAAAAATATCAAAATAAAACACTCTTAAATAAAGATAACATTACCTATGAAATATTTTAGAGAGGTGTCTAGGCCATAGATTAGTAATCTGTCACCACCCTAGCAGTCGGCGTTGCGACAACGTCCGTAGTTAGTGCGTGTGAGTGGTTTACAGTTTTACGGTAAAATACGGTAAATGATAATGCTACTAGTTAGTTCCGCCACATGCCACGTCCACTCGCCGCTCCGTTTCACGTAACGTCACGGTTGGCGACACTACATCTGTTTGTTTCCCTTTTATATACTTGTCTTGTTATTCTATTCACTAACATAAAACTAAGTAAAAAGCGAAAGACCATGTCAGAACATGCTCAGTGTAGGGTTTCGTCGCCGTTGCTAGAAACACAAAAAAATATCTCGAAAAACAAAAAGTATGAAGTCACTTTCTATGCGGAGTTATTTGGTGCTGTCAGATGATTTTTAATTAATTATTATTATTAGTATTATTAGTCGCCTGTATCTCATCTCAATCAAAGGTCACTTAGTCGTGATAGTTTTCCGTTTCAATTCTTCATACCTATGTGCTTTGATTTAAGATATTTTTCAGATTTTTATTACTTATAGTTTTGGCTGTAGTGACATTTGTATTGTACTGTATGGCTAGTATCCATATACACTTCAAACATCAAACCAACAAGACTCGTCACCTAAATATATGCCCATACTCAACTAGGAATTGAAACCGAAACTAACCGTGTCCTCAAAAATATCTCACTTAAGAAATAGGTAGTCAGGTCAAGATATCTTCGAAAGACTTTACAAAATAAATAAATATAAAGCAATTGCGAATTACTTCGCTACATTAGCGTCATGAAAAACTTGTGACATCTCTTTCAATAACATTAGCATTATTTGATGAATTACGCATGAGCAAAGACATTGTGAAACCCTTTAGTACCATAATGGGCAACGCAATAAATACTATTTCACGAGCAGAATGCATAATTCTTCCGTTTTTCTCTCCATTCGTCACGGTGCGATTACAAATCTGCACTCAGTGACGTGTTGAAAATGAGATAAAGGAGTGAGGACGGGCGCACCTATATAAAAACATAAATTGCCCTACCTGAGATCTTTGCGAATGTCTACTGAAGTATCAGCGAATGGCCTTCGGACTTCCTTCGATGAGCCACCTACATACAGTAGCGAACGTAGTGAGTATACAGCTTAACATCAAACACTTACGTTTGTTTCGATGAATGTATTTTTATTACCCTCAAGTCCCTTCCGACCTATTTAAACAAGATGTTAACATTTACCCTAACAAGCGGAGGCTCGGAGCCCAATTGGCCGCAAGCAGCTGATGCGTTCCGACAGTTATTGCTTTAAAATTAGGAATTTGTAAACATTAGTAAATCACAAGAATAGCGCAACACAAAGACCGACCCGGATCTAGTCTCTACCTGCGGCTTCCGAATCCGCGTGCAAAAAACGCAAAATTGATTCAATGGGACGGCACAAAAAGCATTATATTGTGTCCCCTATATTTAAAGATGCCGATACGAATCGACAAATAAGGTTATATCGCTCGGAAAAAATGCAGGATTATTGGTTTGAGAGCGGAGTTGCCACTGTTGCGAGTGATTGGGAGAAAAAACGGGCATTCACGCTGTATGTTTGGTTAACAATGCGTGGTCTAGCTCATCTGTGGCCCCAATGCCTTTTGATTGACTATCGACCCGATTATCGGCGGGTTCCCGGAATGTGGGTCAGTGTTAGATCACTGGAGACGGCAGGATGGAGCAATGAGCGTGTCCTGTGCGGCTGGTGACTGCGATGACGCGCGCAGCTCGACTGCACCGGGTAATTGGTAGTCAGAGACACGATTATTGTGAGCCCGATGCCGCTGACAGACTTTGTGAGTAACAATATAATAGACGTAATTAACAACACAAACATAGTAAATATATATGACTGTTTTAGCTGGTCCGCAACTGAAAGGCCTTAATCATCAAAACTGATCAATCCATACGTATATATACAACTGTGATGAGTGTTTGTGTCTACATGTCATCGTCAATTTCGCGTCATTTTCCATGAATGTAGCTGTAACGTAGAATATGTACTAATTATGTTAAACGTTACGGGGCTTACTCTAACTAAAACAAAAGAAACCATTTATGAAGTTATAAAGGAAAGGACGTTGCCACAAATGACGGTATTTAAGTGCTAATAAAAAGTGATGCCCTAAAGATCCGGTAAAAAGAAAGAAGCGACGCGGCGCGCGCGCCAATGAGGAAATGCCTCGGATGTCCACCGGATGACACGCGACGCCGTAATTGTATAGGTTTTATTCATTAGGTCCATTCTTTTCGTGATGGACATTCTTTAGGCATTAAGTACATAAAGTAGGTACGGCCTTTTTTTTTTTAAATGTGTTTTAATTGGATTTTCATTATAAAATAGGTCATTAAAAGATGAAATACCAAGTGTGATTTAATGTTGATTTTGCAAGTCCGATGAAATTAAAATTTGGTTGATACAGCGGTAGGGGTAATCAATAATACTAAACATCATATCACTGTAGTTTCCTCATGATGAGTCAGGTGTGAAGTTGCGTCCCGTTGCGGGCGTAGGTAATAATCATAATGAGCAAATTGCGATCTTCCTCCGAGGACGGCGTCGCGGCGCCACTCCGGCGCGCCACCTGAACATGCAGACCTGGCAGTGCTTAGATATTATAGATTAGAGTACCTATTGCCCGCGACTCCGTTCCCGTAGAAGTTTTTTCACCGGGAACAGTCCAATTTTCCGGAATAGATACCAGCTGCCGTTTTCAGAAAAAAAACACTAAAGCTAGTTCAGCGGTTTAGTTGTGAAAGCGTAACAAACAGACAAACAGAGAATTTCGCATTTATAACATAATTTGTATAGATATTAAAAAAAAAGGTGGTTGCAATAGCTAACGTTAGCTTGCTAACTTAAAGCTATTTTCCGCGATGTCCAGTATAATTTTCTGCGCGGGGGATCCAACCAGGTGATCTTACTGGAGATCGCGCTTTTTTCTTTCACTTGGGCCTTTTTGATATAGCTGAGCAAGCTAGCCGAAAGCAAGGCAAAAAATCAAGCCATACAATCCTATTCAGGGGTTTTACACTTAATAATAAGATTTATCGTAGGTACAGCTATGGGTACTTGTTTTGAAAATTAACAACCCATATAGGTTATTGTTTAATGTATCACTTCGTGTCCAACCTATCTAAGCGTTAGTTTTTGACTATAGATAAGTATAAATATATAGCCTTCAATAGTACGCCCCTGCCTTCTTTTTGTAGGCGCCTCCCCGCCTGGCCTTGTCTAGCATACTCGTATTTGACGTCAAAGGTCAGAACGTCCTTTGCTTGTTATTCAGATATTATTGTTATTCTTGTCTTAGATATATTTTCATGTTTAACGCAAACTGCTATAACTACTTGGAATTTCAACATTCGATCCGATTGATCATCGGGATGTAGATCAGATGCAAGTTCGTTACTACATGGATTGTACCAACAAGAAGCTTCTTAAAATTCGAAACTTTCCCTTGAGAGAAAAGAACGTTCTCAAGGCTCTCAGATGTTTCCAATAATATTCTTAGTAATTTATTGAGATGATTTCCAAAATTTAGTATACTTATATTCTATAACATGCACAATTGCACATTGCTACTTGGAACCAGTAAAGTAATCAAACTATTAAAGTGCTGAAATAAACATTTAGCCCAAATCAATTCTACAATAGATTTATTTGCCAAATCGTTGTTCTGTGCACGGTGGTCTACGGCGGGCGCCGTGTGATTGGATAATGAGGCACTCTCAGTCTTCAATTGAATGATTGAATGATTGCTCGTAGTCATAGCTACATCGAGCACTTTATCGTGTACAAAATAAAATTGATACAAAACCGATAAACAAGTCAAACCTGTAATTTTACTATAATTTTCATTAGCTAAATAATCATGAAGAGTTTGTCAATTCGTCTCCAATCAAGACCTTTTCACTGAATAATAACGCTATTGAAAAAAAAAACATTTGCGTCTGCTATTATAGGTTTACGACCAAGATTAGGCCTGTTTATGTACAGCCTTATAAAACTAGGTAATACAGCATATTAATGAGCAATATATTATTTCAGGTTGGCTAAAACAGGGTTCGTGTATTCGTATTACGTGTCCGTGCCCCGCGGCGTTTAATTAAGGCAATCTCAATAACCCACCTACCATGCTATTTACGATAACTTTCCATGCGACGGCCTATCGGTCAAACTTCTGAACATTATAACAACATACTTACTGAATAAGGTACTATATGGCATTTATTACAAATTATCCATAACCCGGGCGTTTTGGCGTCTTCGGTAAGACAAGCGACTTTGTAATTAATTAGGTAATGTTATGTTATGATAGAGACCTTAAAGTGCTTTGCGTTGTAAATGAGTGAACCTTCACTTAGCCTGCTCTCATACTAACACATTATATTCTGTGCCTAGAATCGCGACCAATTTGTACAGAAACAGGGAGTAACTCAACAATGTGAAACGCGTCATTTTCAATCACATTTAATACCCGCAATTAGCAACAACTCTCTGTTAACATAAAAGTGGCACGAACATACAAGACAATGCTCAAAACACCGCGGAATTCAAATAGCAGAAAAGATAATCATGAAAGTCAACCGTGGAGAGACGCGCAAATGCAATTCCCATCAAATTAGAGATAACGAAGTTGGGACCGTTTTTCCGCATTTTTTGAAACAAAAACCAACTACGTTCCGGCGTCTACTGCCACGGTCGTTGCATCCACGTGAACTCGGCCAATTAATTGCTCTGTGTTGTTAATTAATGGATTAGCAGCCAGCTTGAGAGCGTCCGCTTTAGTAGCTGGGAAGTGCCGTCGATGACATTTATTGTCTAGCCACCGCCTAATTGTAGCGAGTGTAGCGACCCTCAGCCGCCCAGCCGTTTTGAGGTGTTTGAACTACGCTCCACCTAAACATAAATCCTTTTAGGTCGGTATGCACCGTTAACTCCAAACAAGCTGAAATATCAGATCTTTAAACAACAGTTTATAAAGTTGACATCGTTTAAAGACCATTCCGTCCTATTTGCAAATCTATAATGAATAATGAAATATTTCTGCTTTGTTTCACGGTGACTAAGCGGCTGCGCTATTGCAAGAGTATGCAAATCTTCCAGTGGTCTTATTTCTCTGTAGAATGTAGGGATTCGTCACGGTAGACGTCTTCGTTGCACTACGCTTTCACGCCCCCGTTCGCCGCTATGCATACGTGGCCACTGGATTGTGTAATTACTAATTACACATAATTAATATTCTAACTCAACTCATTTAAAACGTGAAGCAATTTATCAAAATAGTAAAAAAGGTTTTTAAAGATTGAGAAAAACAACACGGGTATTTCTTGTCCGCTTTGTAATCAATCTTTCCCTTATCCGTCTGAGAGCTCGCACGAGAACTGAGCTGTTGACCGACCCAAGTTTAGTATTGTCCGTCACAGTTTTCCCATAAACTTCGAAAAACAGTCTTCCATATATGTAGTGTGCGGCAAACTGTCAGGGTAAACAGTTGTGGTCAAATCTTTTAAGTAGGCAGCCGGTCAATATTGTTGTTAATAATTTGGAGTGTGTGTGTTCCCACGGGACGTAATGGAGCCGGCTCGGTTACCGATCACACCCGAGGGTCGTGGGGCAGGCGGCCGAGGTTAGATATCTGAATTGTCTGACCTGCAGCCCAATCAAATCTTCCCAAACAATCAGCATTAATTAAGTTAAATGTGCTTGAAAAATAATTACAAACATCGCTGAAAAATTAAAAAAATGCGCTTACATTAAGCAATTCATTTGAACAGTTAGGTCTTGAACATGGGCATTGACCCACACACATAATTCTCACGAGTTGCGCGATAAGAAAACGTTTTGTTTCATTGTTTTTGGCTTTAATACAATAAAGGAGTTCCTTATATGAAGCAAAAAGTCGGTCAATGGATAAATTAACAATACGAAGCGCAAACAAAAGATAATCAAGAACTGACGTAAGACAAAATGTTTGCTAAACTAACGGAAAATAAAGGTGGGCTAAAGGCCCAGATAGAGATAACTGCTGACCATTATCCGAAACCTGCGGCTCTCGTAGGATACGAGTATATCGCTCAAGTGATGTCACAAGATCGAGGAAGATTTACACCGTTTCTGAAAACACTTGTTGGAAATCATGTCACTGGTTATTAACTCCGTACCCAGTTAATGTATGTATGTATTTATGTAAACACTTTATTGTACAATCAAAAGAGATACGAGTAACAATTATAAAATAGACAAAAATATAACAGAGATGTACTAAAGCGAACTTATCCCTTTAAGGGATCTCTTCCAGTTAACCTTTGAGCGAATGAGAAATAATAATATATAATTTCGATTGTTAATTCGACGTGTGTTTATTTCGTAGTATTAATGTTTGGTTTTTATGGTGTCAAGATTACCTACTAGAGTGTGCATTAAAAAGGATTATACAACTTGAAATAAATATTTCTTGGTAATCATTACAGCTGGTAATTCTGTACTACTACCTACGCTCTGGGAATTTAGGCATGAGTTTACGTATGTAATCATCATTTCCCTTAAGCACAAGTAAAGATCAAGAGGCAAGATTACTGGTGCATGCAATAATCCCAACGTTAGGCTCAATGTAATGTAGACCCCCGATTTCAGTATTATTAACTTCTCTTATTGTAAAGCCGTTAGCTTTTATATTAGAACAGTAATTTAATATTTCCCGGCAAGTGTGTGAAAGCGTAGTATAATTGTTTTCACACGGTCGAATAAGCCGAGAACGACCTGGGCCAATAAAGGGCTGGTTCGAGGAAGAGGCGCGAACTCGCGAAAGCGCCGGCGCCGGTGTGAAGAGCAAACATCGGGGGCGCGCGGGCCTGGGAAGCATCACCAATATCACTATTTTGTGCACAATTGGGATACATCTGAAAAACATAACCTCGGTTATAATTAAGTAGATACGACTAGCGCAAGACCGAGGAGAGTGGCGTGGTAAGGGAGAGGCCGATACCCAACAGTGGATGGATACGCAGGCGGTTTGGATGGATAATTTTAAAGTAGAGAATATTATGAACTAATTGAGTATAATCATACTGCATTTCACTGTTAATATTTCGCGAAGTTCGAACGCCTTGAAAATGCTCTATAAAAAATGTAAAGGTCAAATTAAAAAAAAATTGTAATGGAAACGTTAAGAATTAGTTATTAGGTCTATAAGTAATTTGAGAAATGTGTTTTTCAGGACTTAAAACCTGAAATATAGAATATTGGTAATAAATTTGACTCCGAACAAAACTCTTTATTGAAAATGTTGGTAAGAAGCACCTATCAATACAATGAATAGGGGGCTTCGTCAAGCTTCGTGAAAAATAACTCAAGGAGTGGAGTGATATCCTTCAAACACTACACTTTAGACGCCATAGATAAATGCCAATGCTTTAACCTTTCTACACCCTTATTTCCAACAATCTACTAAACAAAAACCTAATTAGTAAACAAATGTAAATCTAATTCCTACGCTTCAAAATGTCAAAGCAATTCACAGTACAGTCTATCTCGCTTTTTTAATGCCATTCAAGTTGGTTGTAGGTAATAACGCATGAAATTACATAATTTTAGTGATGTGACTACTGACCCCAGGGTGAGTGCTAAGTACAACGTGTGGCCCTAACGACTTCCGCAGGCTGTCAGGCGTCCATCAATGGGTGCACTTGGAACTTTGGATGGAGGTCACTGCGATGCACCGAGGCAAAGGCACAATACGAAACTATTGCCACCATCCATTAACGATTTTAAAAAGTCACGTAGTCGCAAAATATTTACGCTTGTATAGATATTTTTTGATGACTAGTTGCCCGTTCCTACTTCGCCCAGGGTCAGAATTTTATTTTAATTTCATTTGTTGTTTCTGTCTATTTTTTTGTTCGTACAATTTTTTTTTTTACTTTAATACATAATACATTTTTCTACCTATTTTTTTTTATTTTAAATGGTGATGCTGGGACGCCTGAGACTGTCGACGGTTGGGGCAAGTATTCAAAATAAAAACAAGTTAACCTAAAATTTTTCGTTGCACATCTTCTCAGTGTTTGTTCTTTGAGCATTTACATCCCATGTTGTCACGCAAAAATTCCGTTCTTTAGAGTTCGACCATCTTCATACAGTGTAAATTCACTTACAACATTATGTCATAATATTTAGGAACCGTACGACTATAAGCAATCGCACGTTAATGGCAGACTTTATAAAAAACTATGAATGGGCGAGCGACAAAGCGCACCAAAACAATAACAATGCCGCGCGTGCGCCGCCTGCGCAAGTGTGACGGATTGTTCCACGCTCGTGGCGACAAACAAACAGTACCCTCACCATGAGTTACAATTACCGTACTCGCTAGCGAGTCGAATGCTCTCTCCCTCGCAGGCCTCGCAGTATTCTTACAGTGCGAGGGACGAGGGACAGAGCATTCGACTCGCTAGCGAGTACAGTAATTGTAAAACATGGTAAGGGTACCTACAGGTACCACAGGCATGAAAGGAATTTAAACATGTAGCTTGTGCACGTTATAATGTCTATGAGTTTTGGGCACAGTTGCCCATGACCCATGTAACGTTGTGGGGAGTAGTGGAGGCAAATAATATCGTGCTTTACGTTTGACCTCCAATATTTTATTTTTAAAACTATTAGCTGAAATATTGAACCAATTGTAAAGAGCCACTGCCGGCCACAAGAAAAGACAGCGTTAGTCTATGAAGCCCATAATCACGTTACTGTATTTTAATTTTAATTTTGAACGGTTGTAGGTACCTATATCATGTATGTCGTTAACGTCAATGAAAACTAAGTGTTGGTATTTTATGCAAACTTAGATTATATGTATGAGCATTATATTTGACATGTATAATTTTAGTAGTAAGTATAAACAAATTGTTTGTTTTAAACAATACTTACGATAATTATATTTTAAGTGCAGCCACTATGTAAATTTCTGATTGACTATTTGGTCAACTGGTAGAGAATGCCAATAGACATTAGGTCTGCCATTAGGACTTATTTATGTGCAATAAAGATTAAATAACTTGCTTGCTTTTCAATGCAATACACAACATAAGGTAGTATTTAATTAGCTTAACCCTGGGGTTATATTCTACTCGGTAAAACCACATTGCTTTTGATATATTATCAACGTTTCAATAGCTCTTATTTATTTGACAGTAATGGCCAACGAATTAAAAACAATACGATAACATATCAAACGGAATATGGTTTAACACAGTAGATTAGAGACCCTAGGTCACACGTAACAAAAACTATCCAAAATTGCTTTAGGTACATTAATTACTCTCCATATTGTAAGAAACATTTATACGAATTGCTCTTGATTTGTCCCTAGCCCTACAATGATGACTGAGTCTGACTGATGTACCTATGCATGACTCACCACTATTAGCAGGAAAAACGCCCTGTGTTACACATAGGCCTTTCCAACGATCTCCAAGACGATCCGCATTATGCTACTCGCATCATCATCATCAGCCCACATCAGTCCACTGCGGGACATAGGCCTCCTCCATAGTAAGCCACTGACCTCGGTCTTCAGCTCTTCTCCAGTTACCACCAGCTACCTTGCGAATATCATCGGTCCACCATCGCTACTCGCATAAAATAATTGTTATGTATTTACGCATTCACATTTACCCAATTATTTAAACCTGGACATGTCCTGGTTGGCTGGACAAGGTCGTATAGTAGCCGAAAGTCCGGTGTCTGCATTAGTAGGAAATGAGTCAGTTGATCGCGCCCGCGCCGGCGGCTATGCGGTTTTCATTGATCGATGATAGGCCAAGAGCTACGCGTCGCGTAATTGATGGTTTTGATGAACTCTGTAAATAGTTGAGTACCTACTTATTGGCTAGTTCTTAGTGATTTCAATCTACTTATTGTTCGTACGTTGACGCAATTTAATTGGTAGGGAGCATCATGGATTGAAGAGACCATTCTGAACCATCTGATATAAAATGAAAATGAAAATGAAATATATTGACGGTTTCTCTTGATATTTTAAAACCTGCACATTCCGCTAACTGGTTTTGCGGTATGTGTATTTAGAGGTAAAGTAAAATAACAATTTGTTAATTTTACTTTTAAAACCAATTGGCATAGCCTGATTCTACCCGTAACTTAAATTTCCGGCCTTAAAAATTAAACATATATTTTTACGAGAGTGTTATTAATAGAATAATTTTTAAAAATGTACTTACGTTCTTCAAGAGACACGAGAACATTCGAACTTCTCAGCCTTTCTAGATAGAGGCTGTATCACTACTGATCAAATCTTCACACTGGTGTCACTTACAGTAGAAGAAGCAAATATCAGCTTAAATCACAATCAGAATCTTACTTAAAATTTATATGATTCAAGAATGGTGCATTATTTTAAACCCTGGCTCTCGGACTGGTCGTGAGTCACGGTAAAATGGAAACGCACCCGACGGATGTCCGCGTGCGCGGCGCAAGCGTGACGTATGCCGCAGCTTGTGCTCGTGTGTGTGTACATGGATGATAGTGCCGCAATGCACCTGTGATATAAAACCGTTTGGCAACAGACTGAACACTCTTGTATACAGGGTGTCCGGTATAGGGCTGAATAACTCAGCTCAGGAGTATCGTAAATCATGTTTAGCAAAAATTGCACAGAAAACGAAACCTACATTTTTTTAATTTTGGAAATGCGCTACCGTGGCTCACTATTTTCAATACCACGACGACAGTTATTAGAAATTTTCAGTTTCGTTTGCTGTGAAAGAAAGCTGATTAAATTTGCTCTAAGACCCTTGTAACGAAATATATAAACGGTGGACGGAACTATCAAAAGAAAGCTTGTTTCTATAAAGGAACTCTTTCAGCTAACCTATACTGTTTACAGTTCAATTTAACATACATACACTCACGCCTTCATTGGGGTTGTATCAATTTAAATCCATATGAAAAAAATACCCTATTGTAAAGCCATAGCTGCGTGCCAACACTATCGTCAACGGAATCAACTCATTCACCAACCAAAACTTTTACAAAAAGGATCTTAAACCCATAATTGTCAACAGAAAAAATGTTTCATTCACCCGTCTAAGTTTCCAACGCTGTTTGCATTTCACAAGCTCATATAATAGAACAATGATCTCCGTAAACGAAACGTAACGGGCGTCCCCCGTAGTGTTGACAATGGATACGGAACGTGAGAATGTTGTTTTAAACCAACTTTATCCCGAATCCTACGTGCCCGCACAAAGCCGGGAAACTAGCCTGTATTGTGGGGGCGGCCTAATGCAAAGGTGTCATAAACAGAGACAGTAAGCTGCCGAACTTGCATACAATCACGTAATGACTTTTGGGTGAGAGAATGCAATTATTGTTCGGCGTGGGAACGTCCTTCTTCCTGCCGGACACGGTGCCTGCTATTGTGTGGGTAAACTCAACTGTTTCTATTCTAGGTAGGTTGTTGTACGTGACCACACTTGCTCTCATCAACTGGTTAATGTGGTGTTATTCAATCTGCTCAAGCATCGTCGAACTATAATAGTTCGGCACCAACTACCGTCCGAACCTTTCGCGAGCAGGGTTCAAGTTAAGCTAGTTCAATCGGGCGAACTCTGCTCCGCAAGAGAATACCTCCACTACTGCAGTGAATTATGATCGATGGCGGCGTTTCCGGCGGACACCCATGAGCTTCCCCTCCATTGTCTGCCCCCTCGTTATTAACTACTTGTGTATATTAACATCCGAAATCAATGAGCCCTTTGACGAGTTCATTCGCTTCCCGTGTAATTATAATGAAGTAGGCACTTTACATCGTGTCCATTATCGATAAATATTACTTTTATGGTTACCACCAGTTCAAGTGATAATATACCTCTTTAGTAGATTTCAAAGTTTTATTTAAATAAGTTCCACGAATTTCATTTATTCGAAGTATTTCAAAAGGTCGATCGTTTTGTCCTTTGGCCTATGGTCACCCACTACCACTAGCGTGTAGGCCTGCTCATTTGTACGCCACATTGCACCCTCCATTGTTGGGTTATCTATAAAATATTTCTAAATAACCCTCACCAGACTTAAACTAAATAACGTCTAAATTGGGGAGCAGATTGTCTCCTAATTGATCTAAATTTATTGCTATCAATATAAACAGCTTTCGTAAAACTAATTGAAAATGCAAATCTCTTAAGTATAGTTTAATACTACGGTTTAACTCGGAGGGGAACCGATAAATGCTAATGCGTCCTTAACGGCTGCTTCAAACGGTCGTAAAACGGCTTAATCGCTGGCCCAGTCGAATTTACAAATTGTAAACCGTCCAAACTTCCGCAACTCACTGACTGGTTTTTTAGATATAGAAAAAACTATTACCTAAAACAAATATTCTAAATTATCAATACGACAAGAAAGAAACTAACTTTCTTATCTAATTGATAGATGAAAACAGAGTAATTAGTCTTATCAAGTCTACCTACATTACCTCGTTCTTTTAAGAGGGTTGGAAATTGTTTTGCAGGATCCTTATATCCTTGATTGTTGTTAAATTTGAAATCATGACTTTCAACTTTTCAAGCAGCCAAAAACTTCACCAAATACCTCCAATATATAAATAGGCTATATTTATCTAGATCTTCAACAAAAAGTAATTACTTAATTCCGTAAATAAATAAAAAAAAAAAATTGTTCTTTATAGCCGGTCAGCCCTCCCGTCTGCGTTTGCGGTTGTTAATACCACCGACCGTGCAGACATGTCGGCGTCTGACAGTTTTCTCTTCAGACTATTCCCCCTTCCACAAGCCTAATCAGCTAATACTGTTTACGAAACAAGTGATCCTTGTGAGGTTCCAGGCTCCTTCCGATCTGTTATCTGTATGTAAGTATACGTCGGTATCGGCGCGCGCGCAGCGGCAGGTGCGCGGACGCACGTGCGCGCCAGCTTTCCGCGCCTGTATGAGTGCGCACAAAAAATAATGAATAGCTGATCCAATTTAATTAACACTGGAATTTTGTAAAACTATTTTAAGGGTGAATTGTTGTAGTAAACAATTGTGGAGGGTTTGATTCATATTGTTTGGCGAGCTTTTGACCTTTTCTTTGGAGATTTTAGTTTAAAAATATGGTAAAGGAGCATTAAGAGAAGAAAGCTACTCAAAAGAAAAAAAAAAAAAAAAAAAAAAAAAAAGCAAAAGAAAGAAAGAAAAGGATGAAAAATTATTAGTACAGTCAAGGAAATTGATTCCTAGACCACTTTGGACTATGTCAAAGTGACGAAATCGATCAAAACATTCAAAACATATCATAAGAGACTTCTTATGATTTTATTTACAGTGTCACTTTGGCATAGTCCAATGTGGTCTAGAAATCAAATTCCTTGACTGTAAGTGTACCAGAACAATAAGTGAAAAGTTTAAAACGCACCTACTCTCACTTCTGTACTTATAGTCCGTTAAAAATTGTGATTCGTCCATGATATCCAGCGGTTAAGCCTCGCCATAATTCTCACTACCTACTCAAACTAAAGTATCGTCCGAGTCTGTATTTTTTAATAGATCTTGTTCATGAGGTTAAAAGTTACAGGTCACATTACTTATAAAATTGTTAGGTGACAATTGCTACGGCATTTAAAGTAGGAAACAACACAATTTACACATAATGTATTTCGTAACTTAAAGTACGAGGTTGTCAATCAAAGAAATCATCACTGCGGTTGCAATCAACGATGACACCTGCTCCTAAACATTACGCGTCGATGACGAAGTGTGACTACAATAAATATCATTCGGAGTGATCCGGCGATTAGGATGATGAGGCGTGACCATGAATAATGCCGATGCATTGTTACGGGGAACATTTCTTACATTGCAGTCGGTTGTAATTGTATTATAGGGTCTAAATAACTTATTTATACGGTTGTATTCTTACACAGGTACAATTTTTCCGATACATAGATTTCTTAGTTTACTCATTGCTTTCTGAGATACAACGTTGGCATAAATATTCTCGAACAGAGATCGTCTTCCATTGCACAGTAACTTCAGCCAACTAGTAAACACCGTTGGTTAAATGGCAAACCTGATCAACCAACCAATTCATACTGGTCATAATGGTCCGTATCTGCTGTTGTTTTTCGAATTATGTACCATTTAGTTCATTACATAAAGGTAGTCCCTTGATTAGACTCCTAGCAATGAAAGCTGCGCAGCTCACAGCCCAAACAAGGCCGTTATCAACTATGCTCACAGTTACTGTGCCTGACAAAAATGTTTTGAGAATAAATGTGAGACAAATTGTCGGTTCTTCGGGGCCCCCTGAGGATGGGGGCCCTGGGCACGGGCCCCGTGTGCCTTTATGGTAAAGACGGTATTGCTCAAACGCGGTCGCAGCGCGAGAGTACCCGGACACGCTCCACAACTGGCCCAACTAGTTCGCTACCGAACAATACCTGTCGCGACAATGCCAACGGCTTGTTGTCACTGTTGCGCTGTCACTTGACACCCGCTCCTTTACACACACTACACGAGTAGCAACGGGACTTCATTATAACTCTCTTAATGAGCATAGACTATGCTGGGAATTACACTGAACTTTCTACTTGCAAAGAATGACCATTTATTATTTTAATCACACCAGAATCCGTGAGAAAATTGTGGTTATAGGCGGTCAAAACGGTTCCAAAGCCCGGTCGCAGTATGAAGTGTAAATCGGAGCCAATCAGAAGAGCCTTATAAGTGACATTATTGTTAGCATAATTTATTACTTAATTACACCGTTAAACAGTTGATTGAGTACGCAAAAAATACAATCGTATACATGCCTGAAAACATAATGTAAAAACGTTGGATTATACGACATTCGAAAACGTCAATCGACGTCGAAATGTCCACCCTCGGGCCCGGAGTGAAAGAGCGCGGCAGAACAATCGAACGGAAACGGAAGGCGCGTTTCGCGATCTCGGCGAAATTCGGCGGCAGCTGCGCGCGCGCGGGCAGCTGCCCCCTAATAGCTCATTTCCGCTTTGCATGTCGTAGAGCGCGGCCGCACAAATCTAAAGACATTACCCTCCCGAGCGGCAATCGAGGACTGATTGTTTAAATGGGTTCTTATTCTTCCGCGTAACCGCTAATGTTAAGGGTATTAAACGAACGACAAAAGCTTGTGTTACGTGTTTTTCTTTGTGAGCTTATTTATAAATAAATAAATAAGCTTATTCACGCGACCCTTCTGGTCGTGTTCTGTTTATAAGTACATTTCGTTTATCCTCTCGGAGATTTGCCAATTTCCTGAAACAAAAAGTAGCTTCTATTTCAAACAAGATCCAACCCATAATAACTCAAGCTTTATATTATATATATATGACATTAATCGATTGCTTCGTATTCAATCTTTACATAACAAGATGCTTAACGTAAATGTAAAGGATTGTCGAGCTTACGAAACATTTTCGAAAACGATAACGCTCGCCCAATGCATCTTGTCTAGGGTTACTGTTGCGATGCAAAAATCATTATATGAAGACAAATTCCCAAAAAAAACTACGTTAATTTGGTCGAGACACCCAGTTCTAAAATTAACCCGATTTTTAGATAATGCCTTTGGTAAATGACTTACGATACTTTCGGAAGAAAATTGATATAATATTTTTTGGCAACTTGATTATAGATACTACATAAAACGTTTTTACAAATAATCTTCGTCACGTGTACCTCTTACCGTAAATAGACCACATACCATAACAGTTATGGCACAAAAAATATAAAAACATAACATTTATTTTAAGATAACCTAGGGGAGTACGAAATACTTCCGTCGATTTATCACCTGGATCAGAAAAAATGATCTCCCAAGACAGTTGTCGGCAGAGGGGGTCCGTTGCTAAATGAAAAAAAAACATATTCAAAAATAGCACGGACTGTGACAAACATTAATAAGTAAGGATACACTACTGAAGACAACACACCTCTTGATACCAAAATTAAAAAAAAAACCTAAATTACACTTTAATTACACCTTAACACATACATTGTTAATAAAAAAAGTAGTTTATGTTACTTGAATACGCCCATAAATTGGGAGATCAGGGAGACATTACAGTGCACATACCACAACGCTCAAAAACGCTCAATATTAAAAAGGGTTTGGATTAACGACCATTTTTTATTTGCCAAGTAAAGGGTTTAATTGGTACCTTTAATATTTTTACACAGAACCAGCGTCGCTATTGCCTAACGCACTCGCAATCTCAATTGGCTTCAAAACGGAACAATTGTTTTCATTTTGTATACAGACAAACCTTCGATTTTCAAAATGAAAACAATTGCGATTGCGAGTGCGTTAAGCAATAGCCCCTCAGGGCGGTAACCCTATGACTATTTCTAGCAATCAAAAACCAATAAACCGCCAACCCTTTGACCTCAAATCACATCTGCCGTGTACTGTCTAAACCCAGCCTGATTGTTTCCAATCCAAACGGAAGCCATTCGTACAGATGTTTCCTTTTTTTCCCTTCACTTCCAAAATAGACGGCAGATCAAGAGCACGTGAACTTTTTATCTGCCGTGTTGACAAATACTCAGCGTTTCCTCGCTTCATGGTTATTAATTTTAATGTCTTCTGAAGGAGATTTGATATTAATACCAATTTATGGAGCTGGCGTTCTCAGGAAGCATTACTAACAAGCGACATTTAGTGCCCTCTCTGTTGATGAGACGGATTAAATGTGCAACTTTCATCTGTGACAGTATTAGTTTCTGTTTTGCTGCTTTTTACTAATATGTACGAGTATTTTCTGAGAATATTCTTAAAATAATATGAACTTTCCCAAAACTAAAATATTAAGAATTAAATCCGCACTCTTTCGAGGAGACATTTTTTTTCCAATTTCAAGGTTCTTACTCAAGACTCCAGGCGGGTAGCACGTAGCGCTCAAACGAAAGTCGATCATAATAGTAGATTGTACAACAAGGGCATAAAACAAACCATTTTTTCCGAGACTTATGGTATCCAACCGAGCCGGTAGGCGAGGTTGGATAATTAAGTCGAGGATAAAATGGGTTTTAAGACCGAGTTATACACTCTGCTTTTCACTTCGATTACGAGGAAATAAAACAGTGATAATGTAAAAAAACTTCAATTAAAATATAAATTGAAATTTGAACAATTCTGTATATTATACGAGTATGTTATGGTTTTTCCGGGCATATTTACAGTATGGATTTAGGCGGCAATGTCTGTTCAATAAGTTCTTTTGCATTTTTTTCCATGAGTGTGTTAGGTGTGAGCATTATTTCCTCTTCACTAGACGACATTTTAATTAAATTCCATAAAAATTCAAAAAAAAATCAAAATTATTTATTTTCAACAAAAGTTTTTATACACCGGTGTCGAATCCTCCTTTTAAGCTAAATACTTACATAACGCAACAAGTTTTGCCAAGAAAATAACTAATTAATAGTCCAAAACCTCTTTCCCGCCACTGTATTTCTGTCTAATTTTTTTTTATTTTCTGTTTGCGATTTTTGACTTAGGTCGAACGCAATAATGCCAAATTTATACCTACGTTGATTTTTTTATGTTCTTGTTAATAATGCTTGTTTTTAATAGTTTTAAATTTCTTTTTTGTTAGATACTAGGTACGATGCAAATATAAATAAAATTAATAAAATTAAAGTAAATTTATTCAAATAACAAGTTTATTTAATGCAGTCACCTCGTCTGTCTGGCTGTAGGGCTTAATTGTCTTAGTCTAGATGACGACAACCATTTATGCACTAGTGCATAAAATGCGATTTTATGCAGCCTATACCCAGCATAAAGAAGGACTTTACGAGCATGAGAAGTGAAAATATAATTTGCCGGTACATTTCATGATCACCACGTGCATATGTAGGTACTAGTAATTTGATTACGGGGAAGCGCCCATCTGTCGCAGAAACCCTCCAAAGCCATCAAAGCCACAAAAAGCCACGCGCTCGAATACCTCTTTCCGCCAACCTGCTTCCGCCGTACATACACGTACGAGGACGCGCAAATGGGACCCATTATATCGACTACATTAAGCATTGTTGGTTTTTTTGTTGTATAAAAGTAATCGATTGCTCTCGAATTTGTGCTTCGAAAAAACACAGCGTTTCCAGCGGTAATAACGGCACTGTTCATATTCCAAAGTTTGTCGGGATGGAGAATTGAATTTTGCTTTTCCCTATAAAACAGTGTAACAATAAAAACATCGGATTATTAACTGTTAAAGTAAAAAACTTTATTTGGTCAAGATTTTTTCATCTTTTATCCACAACTCTATAACAATGCGAAAACTTTTGGGTTTATACTTCTCTCTTCCTCGTTCTCTTACGCTCGATTTGAATCGAACGAATCTGTTTTTTTAAAGAGCTAACGCACGATTACGTCTTTGGTGATTTCCTCGGGACATGTAATTTTTTTGGGGAAAACGTAACTTACTCGTATATTACTCTCAGCTACGTAGGTAGGTTAGTCAACTAACATTTTTCACGTAAAAAAGAATGAAAAAACACTTCTTACTTACGGCATAGTTTTGCACATTGTAGTACTAAATACAAGTAACCCGATCTATTATACCTTCGTGGTGTGACATTATTCTAATCGAACATACAACATTAACATACGTTTTTTTGTTACAGGTAAGCGTCTCTGATTTCCGAACAAGCTAGATAAAGATCGACATAATGGGCAAACAGTAGTCGCAGGCGCCGTGTAATCTCGTTACAACACTACTATCCTAACGTTTCAAACTTAAAAGAAACAACTGCAAGAGCAAGTTATACAAAATTGAAGCCTAATAACAGATAACAAGGTTTCTAAGTGCAGGGTAACATGTAAATGGAGTTGTTTCTTTTTTCTTTACAACATGCGAGTTGTTCGAAGAGCAGATTAGCCGCGATTCATTGTAGCGGGTTTGATCCTATTGTCCGCTAGCGATCTAACGCCTGGCAAATTCTTATCGCGCAAGTTATCGCTTAAGCCTAGTTCACACTATAGTAAAGCCATTTACTGATTAGCTGGGAGCTAAGGTACCTATGCTAATATGCAGTAAATCGGTCCAGCTGTTAGTGGATAATTGATTACGGATTCCAACATGGTATTGATTGTGCAGATTTAAGTATACGAGTATGATACGGTTTTGTGATGGGACACTGACATTGAGAGAGAGATAGTAATTGCCAAGGTTTACTTATTTTTTTAGATTACTTTTAGTGAAATGAACAACATATCGCACGAACTGTTCAAGTCAAGCAACTCTACTTCTCATCATGTTCTTACAAGTGTGAACTAAGCTTTACAGTAGTGATAATCTGAGAACAACAGATGAAGTTATTCGATACAATACTTCTTATGTGACTACTGACGATGCTATCTCTCTATTATGTTGTTCGTATTTTGTTGTAAGTACATTATTTGTTTAATTTGATTGAGCGATTTTGTCACTTGTTTTGTGTAAATTATAAATTCTCTTTGATATTATGTTGCCTCTTTGTTCGGCGTGATTTAGTCGCGGTCTATATTCGTGATAATCCACATATTGACGAGTAAATCCGCCAGAGGCTGTCGTCAGCATCTGTCCGGCAAGGTGTCTTGCTACATATATTTTTTGCAACACGTGTTGCATAGAGAAGCTGCGAGAATGGGTCACAATTGCAATATGTTATTGGTAAACAGTTAAACCGGCTATAACATGGGTCGCGCGACTCATGCATGTGTGTATGGATTAAAATTAGCTATAGTAACACGCACGGTGCAACAAAAACATTAAGCAACTTAATGCCCAGCTATCCAATACAATCCAATTTGATCGTTATATTTGTTCTTCTATCAATGGTATAACATTTGCAAGGTTCTAACAAAATGGAATAATTTTTATCCTTTTACGGAGTTTTCAGCAAAAGCTAAGGAAACCTTTTGACCAACAGTGGCGTAAAATTTACTCTAAACTTATTAGAAGCAATCAAAAGTAAAAAAAAAATATAGTGGTATCCGGATACCTAATTGTTTATAAGTTTTATTTTGTATTCCTTGCATGACACACCGTTCAAGTATATTTTCTAAGATAATTTTACTTAGTCTCGATATTTGGTTTTATGCTGGGTATTGGGAGAAAAATATACGAGTACACGCATTGTTGTAGAAAACTCAAAGTAAAAGACGTCAACATCTTGGGTTAAATAAATTATCGCCGCATCACCGGTACATACATAGTGACTTCCCCATATCCATTTATCAAAGTGTCCCTACCCTCAAAGTGCTTCCTCGGGTGCAAGGGGTGCAATCTGGGGCAGCCGGGTGCTAATGCGTTTTTTCTAAGACATGTGCTCCTGCCAATTTGACGGAAAGGTGTTTGCCGACGCGAGCCCCTGGTCTATTAGCTGCGTGAATGGCAACTTTACATTATTCAAAATGGTTATATATTGATAGGAATCTGCTGAAATTGATAGCGTAGACGTTATTAGGGCTGCAAATCAAACAAGTTTGTGTTTCTTAATGTATGGTCTGCATCTACCATGCTACTACATAAATAATAAATAAATAAAAATATTTATCGATAATAAATCCTAAGTTACAATTAGAGGTGGAAAATTCAACCATTGCTTGATTGCCTTGAACTACAGATCTTAGAAAAAAAATCACCTTTTAAATAAACTTATCTGTTGATCTCCTTGAAAAACAAAATAATATTATTTAAAATCCTTCCACAGGTATGAGTATTATTACATTTAGTATTAACTATCTTTATGTTACTGTAGGTAACTTCTTCGTACTGGTCGCAGAAATTCAATTTAACTTTTCGCTTTTTGCTATGAGGGCTCACTAGGGAAACCCCACGAGGCAAGGGTCATCATGCTAAACAGCAGGAATAACAAAAAGGGGAAACAATATAAATTATGGCAAACTTCGCTGATAGGGGAGCTCGCGACTTTATTTTATTATTCTTCGTGAAAGGCATAAAGTTAAGGCCTAATAGTTTAAAGCAGCATTTGTTATATTTAAAAAAACCTTAAATTTTATGAGCACGGCCGCGATTACGCTTTGCATTTGTTTTCCACTAGTTCCCTTA
Source organism: Acleris laterana (assembly GCA_963966035.1). NCBI lineage: Eukaryota > Metazoa > Arthropoda > Insecta > Lepidoptera > Tortricidae > Acleris > Acleris laterana. Next base: position 7,338,897 of record OZ014445.1, on the reverse strand, counting down.
TTTAATCCAGTTGGGGTAAATTTTAGAAAAAAAAGTTTTTTTTAATGATCCCCTACGTCACCCAAGAAATATTGCCTCCGTTTTCCAAGTCCCTAGGTTCAGCGGTTCAGGCTGTGCTTTATATGTCAATCAGTCACGTTAGTGTTTTATGTTTATAGAAAATAGTGCGTGTTGGGGATTTGGACAGTTACCATTGAGCCTTCATGTTGACGGAAACGCATACCAATACCAAATAATACAATGCAACTCTATTTTGTACAAATGGAGGGAAATATTTCACCCGTATTGTTTATGGCCGCCAGCACACGGCATCACGCTACCATTTCACAATTTTACAATCAAATAAAGTGCCGCAGCGGAAACGTTATTCCGATTCGAATAATCGGTGTCCATTGCTCGCCATGATTACACGGTATTTAGCCGCTGCTCCAAAATCAGGTAACTTGTGCGACACAATAGAAATAGGTACAATCGTAATTACATTTAATTGGTGACATTCAGCGTTGGACGTTTTTCTTTTCAACTGTTTTTCAAGTACATCGTACAATAACTCGTGTCAGTGTCACAAGGACTAAAGTACTCTTTAAAGGCTCGTGTGGTATTTCATTTCTATAGGCGTGACGCAAACAAAGTGGGCGGTGCTTGAGTTTATAAGCTAGATATTTTTGGGCCAGAATATTGACATATTAGGCGACGGAGTGGGCGCCGAAGCTGATTTTTTTTCGATTTGTTACAACAACACGGAATATTTTTTAAATAACTCGCTAAGTAATTGCCGAGCGCCGTGGAACTTTCGTCACATTTGGGCAACAAATTTAAAAGCCAACAGCTACTAATTTGCTCGCAAAATATCTCAATCACTTTCGCCGTATGTTTTATGCATGAGGCGAGATAAACGGCAAAAATATTCCGGCGGCGGACATCGACGATATTAACGACGGCAAAAATTGTAACATGGCCGATTACAATAAAACGTTTGTCAGACAGACAGGCGCCACGTCTAGGAATAATTTAGTGATTCAGTGATTCTAACTTGGTTACGCGTTATTCTTGGCAAGCGGAGGACGGCTGGTGGACGACACTAATTATAGCAGACGGCACTTCATTTAACTGCTTTATTGTTGCCATATCAACGTGCTATATTAATACGACGAACGAGGTTCCGGCTGTCAAAGTGAATAGGACAGTCAGTTTTGAACTTTTGATGTGTAGTTACTAGTTACAATATCTTGAGTCTCAATTCTACTCGTTAAACTAAAATTATATTGCTTTTGACATGTTTTCGTACTGTCAACGTTACGATAACTCTTACTTGTGTGACAGTAATGGCGGGCGAGTTAAAAACAATACGATAACATGGCATAAACAATATGGTTTTACCGATCAGAAAAGAGTCCCTATTGCCTTTTCTGCTGCACGTTGTTGTTTAATTTAAATATATTACTATATAAATACGAGTACCTTAACTTTGGTTTGCACCTAAAATAACCTGAGTATAAAATAGTTTACCGCAGCTTACGATATTTTTTTCAAAATCACTATTTGGCTAATTGCATATTGGGAGAGGTAGAGCTACAATATTCTAAAGCAGGTCAAGGTAATAATTACTAATACTTTTCACGAGCACATTTTTAACTAGGTATAAATAAATTGGGTAATAACTTTGGTTTTTAAAACTGACTGGCTAACCACCGTAATTAATTTCGTCATATTTTGCAATACTGCCTCAGAAGGTAAACTAGATTTAAATGAAAACAGAGAGTTATTGGCGTGTAATAAAATAAGAAGTCGCGACGCAAACCCCCCCAACTCCCCTCGGGGATTTATCGCAATCCGATACAGGATCTACCCATGGAGGGGAAACCCGTGTATTTTTCTGCCAGTATGTACCAATTGATGGATAAACGGTACATTCTCTAACACGTTAAACGAATGAGGTTAATGCCTTGTATGCGTAGAGTTTTCAATTTGTATTTGGCAGGTTTTTCTAAGTAAAAAACTTGTCTGAAACACGTATTCTCTAATATTCAAAACGACGCTAATATTCTTTTCTCGAAAGATACTTTAACGACGAGTTAAGTAATTTACTTGAACCATACCGTAGTATTAAAGTAAATAGGCTTGTTATTTAAAAATCTTAACGAGTTTTATAGTTGTTTTGAACAAACTAGGTATAAGAATAATGGGTTGCATGTTTGATACTATTGCTTTATTACAGTAATACGGTCCGCATTTCCACGAGGACCGAGCAGAAAAGTTACATGAGCGCGGTCAATGCCTTGACATGCCGCTTGATTCCGCTCGGATTGATGAAACTAGACGAGATATGTAAAGTTGTTCACAAGTACACCAGATTATTCGTGACTTGGCAACGTTCTACTGCTACAATGTATAACAACTTTAGAAGTACCTTCGAACTTTTATATCGTAGCAAACAATATCATAACTGAAAAAAAACCTGCTTACAAATCGGCTCATCCGTTTAAGAGCTACAGTGCCACAGAGAGACACACACACACACACTTACACTTACACGTCAAACTTATAACACCCCTCTTTTTGCGTCGGGGGTTAATAAAGGCAATCGTTTAATCGAATGTTCCTTAAAACCAAAACATTCTTACTAGTAGTTAAGTTCCTTCAAATCCTATCACAGAATGCTGTTACGTTACGCATCAATGTCGACAACTACTTACTTAGTAATAAAGTGTCTACCTTCAGTATCATGTGTAGGTGGTCATTTTAATGCTAAATAATTGTGGGACGATACATTTTTGCGTAACAGCATCCTTTTGCTATTTACAACTTAATAAGGTAAACCCGCGACATATCGTATCGCAGAGCTCGTAAAGTAGGCACGATGTGGCGTGTCAACTTCATATTGTGAAGTCGCGGTCGCGGGTCCACATGTTACGGGGCAATTACAGGAGCCCCGGGTGGCCACCCAATCTCCATTCCTGCTTCGTGTTTTTAAAAACTTCGCATTTTTGGTTTTAATTGCAATTATTATAAGAAATTACTGACTTTTACAATCGAATGTTTTGATAACTCTCGAGAGTGGTAAATCATATCTAACTGTGGGGAAATAACCGCAAATGTTAATATTACAACAGTTAATAATATTATACCCCTTCGGAACTACAAACATAACCTTAAAGTGTAAGAACGGATAATGTGTATATACGTGCTGGTTAATTACAATTACATACACGCTTTGCTGTGGCTCAGACAAAAGTATTCGTTTCGTATTAAAATGCAACGTTATTTTGTGACACAACTCAACCGATCGACTACTTTTGAAGTTTTGCGTGCACAATCATACGGAGGGTGAATGTTTATAATTAAGATTTTAAGATTTTTATTCACCCCTCAAAAACCCAATGTTAATAAACGCTGAGGCAGTCCCAGGGAACCCCAGAACGCGTCTATAATTACCTCAGTAAGCACATAAATCCCGGATAAGGCTGTAGGAAGTGTGATTAAGGCATGCGGGCCTCTCGATATTTACGGGCAGCAAACAAATGTTTCAGCCCGACCGGCAGGCTAAAACAAACGATTAGATAAAGCTATAATTAAAGTCTGAAAATAGATATCCCTGAACTGTTTGGCAAAATATCGATTCCCGGGAAACGCTTTTAGTCTACGATTATCTACTTTCTAATTCATTCGAACAGTAATTAGGCTATCAAGAAATCTATTCACTGATGTATATTGCTGCGGATTAGCGGTTTTTCCTACTTGCGCAAAGAAAGGAAACGATTAATTCATAACAATAGTTAGAATCTTAAAATCACACGGAAGTTTTGCTATCTCGTTTGAAAAAATCTAAACGACTATAAAGTTTCATTAAAGCAAACGTCTGCGAATTATCATGGCTATAAGAGCGGTGATGCCGGCTTATTGAAATACTGCGACGCTAAACTTTCTTCGATTATACGCCATTGTTGTCAATTCATTCTTATCTCAGAGAAAGCCTCCGATAAAGGAAAACGTGGGAATTTGTGTACATATCAAAGAAAGTAATAGTACAAAACGTCAACAATACCGCGATCCCATTAGATCACGTTTCTACGAGTAAGCTCTCGGTGGCATACCGTTTCGACGTCACTATTATTGTTGTTGCATTCTATTCTGGCGAGTGAACGATACTTTTTACACATCTCATCTGAATATAGAAATGCTATACACACTTTACCAGTGAGGGTGCATAAACAAGTAGGCAGGAAAATTCGGCGAATTATGAATCGACGGATCGTAAAACTAAACTCGCAACTCCAACTATGATTCGGGCACGCGTCGCGAAGTACCACTGTCGTTCTTAATGGTCATTACGAAAACAGGATCGTTTATTTAAACGTGAAGGAATTCTTGATTCACATAGTAATTATAATGGCGAGAGGAGTAAAAAGAGGAGGATGTATTGAATTTTAATGGCGATGTCCACCTGCCGGGCCGGCCGGACCGGACCGCGCGTGCGCGGAAACGGCATCAATGAAATGCGCAGGATCTTGGGCTCGATGCATTATTTATACATACTTACACAGCTTATGCGTCAAAAAGATGGATAAAAAGTGTACGCAGAACTTGATTTTGTGCAGGCTGTGCCTGTAGATGGAGCGTCGTCGACGCTTGTGTTTGTCGATTGCAGTGGTTTCTTTGCCTTAAGGTCATGTATAGTTACGGTAAAATAAAGGTTCGTCACTTTTCGACTCTATTTTAACGCTCTTAAGGTCCAAAAGTGACGAACCTTTTCCAACCATGACTGTACCATGTAAGTACCTACTATTCTACTTAAACTAAAATTCAATTTATGACCAGCTTCTGCCCGCAACTTGATTATGAAAAGTGTTAATCCGTATGAGCTATCTTAATTTTAAATTTCATGTCAATCCGTACAGCTGTTGCAACGTGAAGGAGTAACAAACAAACCCAACCAACTTTCAGATTTATAATATTAGTAGGATTGGTACACACGATAAAACTGTTAAGCGTGGTTAGGTTTTTAAATACGCTTGGATTTCAAATCAATGTTTCCAATGTAAAATCATTGACTAATTTGTACTTGATATTCAATTATCACTTTAAAGTTCATTATTATAAAGCACTAAAGCGCTTTATTATTTTTTAGGGTTCTTGTCAAATATCTACATACTTGATAAGGCTCATATAAACGCTGTCTTCAAGGCTCCGACCTTGGGCAGAGCGCACCGGATTCCTGGGTAGTGATTCTCTGAACAACGACGGCCGGACGGACGGATGGATGGATCAAACGTATAAGGCTGCTTAATTGAAAATGTACGCGCTAAAATGTGTTTTGTTCGCTCTGACGGGACTACGTAAACTCGCCGCTGCGATTTCGCTAGTTCGTCCGCCCGTCCGTTGTTTTTGAGAGAATAACACCCCTGCACAAACCGACGCGATTGTTTTAAGGATCGTTCATGAACGGAAACCTTTATAAGGAACTATCTGCGTGAATGAATCTTTTTCTATAAATATCAATAAATCACATTACTTATGATTATGAATGAGAACTTGCAAGCTCACGGGAAATATTTTTTCATTGTGATAATATTATTACTTGGTAGGTATGTTTGATTGAAATGAAAGTGTCAGGTGGTGTGATTTGCTTATCCTTGTCAAATTGATTCAGGCGTTATTATTCTCATAAGGAATACATCGTCAAAGAACTCACCATCGAGCTTAAACTGACCTGTGAGCGCGGCCTCGGTCCATACAGGGCTCTTCTCATTACACTGGTGACAAGGTCAAGTTATATTCCTGGGGTCCTAGTAAAAAGGGTACAAATCGACTCGTAATAAAAAAGAGTATATACATGAACGAAGTTTTCACTTGATCTTCAGAAGACTTACCGTTTTTCACTTGGGCCCCAGATTTTGTCAAGTTAATTAATCCAACAAGCGAGTACAAAAATAGTTAACACCACTGTTAATAAATAAGTTTCTGCAAGTTAACTTAAGTCTCTGCGGAACCCTCCCATCGAGATCATCCTGCAGGCGTCCTGTAATAAAGTTAACTTTTTTCGTAACACATAGTATGTGATAATGGTCCTGCGTCCCGTTATTCAGCTGTAGCGAAGTTTTTATCTAAAAAATCGAACAACCAGAATATCAACTTTTAAATTCTTAATTGAAATTTTGTCATTCTTTACCATGGACCACACTTAATAACACGTTTAGCGCTCATAATCGTTATTTGTATAACGACCCATCTTGTTCGTTATGGGCCTGGAATGCGTTACATTACCGCTTCAATGCTACTCGACATTGGCTCAATTTGGTATTGGGATTAGGAAGCACATGGCACTCAATATGCAACCGCGTTATGAAATCACATATAAAAAGAGTATAATTATGAAAATTTTACAATACCCCCAATTACAATGCAAAACTGTTTAATTTCTCTAGTTAATAGTGTTGTCGGCGTCCAATCATACGTTTTGGAAGCAGCGACCGTTTCGTGGGAGCATTTTAGTGAGTGCGTGTGAACGAGCGACAATAGGCCGGGTACACACATGATGCGAGCTCTGATTTAGAAGAGACATTACGTCGAACAATGCCGGATCGAGTGGCGCAAGCCTTAATTATGCGCCTGTTGCGTGGGATGCATGGGAAAGTGTGTCCCCGGCCTAGCGTTAGGTCACAAATAAATTGGGCCGCCTAATCACATGCAATCTTTCTTGATCGTGGCGGCTTGGGTATTGCCGGTTCTCACTGAAAAAAGGCAAACGAAATGAAAGTCACCAAATATCTATGAAGTAACTTTTTACATGATTGGAAATGTTCTTAAAAGTCCAGTTGGGAGCAGGCTCTGTTCTATCAGGTAAAACCATATATCTTTTGACCTGACTTGTTATCGTATTGTTTTTAAGAGTAGCTCAACTGCCCTACTGTCAAGTAAATAAAAACTATACCTTAGGTCACTACGAAAGTTTTGAGATACAAAAAAAGTATAAAAGGTATTTAATATTTTTTTATTACAGTTTCTCAAAGTACTCTCCATTAGCTTCTATGCATCGATTCATCCGCCTAAACCATGATTTATAGCATTCCCGGTACTCTTCTTTAGGGAGGTCTTCTACGGCCTGCAAGTAGGCATTCCGTGCGTCCTCAGGACTGTTAAATCGCGTGTCACGAAGTCCGAGTTTGATTTTCGGAAAGAGGAAGAAATCGCAAGGAGCTAAATCGGGGCTATACGGAGGATGACACAATTCTTCAATCTCTGTACTCTTCAAAAAATCCTTGGTGACAATGGCCTTGTGCGGCGAGGCATTGTCATGATGCAAAAAGAGCCCCCTCAAACCAGTTTTAGGTCGTTTTTGTTTTAAATTATTAAATACAGTAGGTAAACACACTTCAATATACCACTTAGCATTCACAGTTTTTTGGTCGTCTAAGGAAATTGTGGCCACATGACCACTTGCAGAAAAAAATGTGGCCACCATTTTTTCCCAACACTTCGCCCGCGTTTCACCTTCGTTGGAGGTTCATCATCGGGAAACACCCAAATTGTCGATTGCCGTTTAGTCGGTGGATCATATTGGTAAATCCAACTCTCGTCTCCAGTAATAATGTTAAAAATTTACCGTCCTTCTCCCTGATCAAATTTTCTGAGCATATCTTTGCACCATGTCACGCGAGCTTCTTTTTGTTCTGCAGTCAGCGAGTGAGGCACCCATCGTGAACATAATTTCCTGACTCCAAGCCGGTTGTGTAAAATTTCATTAATAGCTGGCGATGAAATCTTCACGACCTCTTCTATTTGTTTGTAGGTCACTTTTGGGTCTTCCTTAATAAATTTTTTCACAGCTAGGACGTTTTCTTCTGTAACTGAAGTCGCGGGTCGGCCATTTCTTTCATCATAATTTAAGGAAAAAATCCCTCGTTTAAATTGAGCAAACCATCTGAAAACTGTTGCACGCGACACGCGATGGTGCATAGTCCTCAAACGCCGAAACTATTCGCTCTCTGCACTCACATTCATTTAATCCAAATTTATAATCGTACAAAATCATCGCACGAAAATGTTCTCGCTTAAAATCCATAGTTGACGATAAAAGCCCGCGGAATTGAAACAAAAAACAACCGTAATTTTTTTATTTTTAAATATTTGATCAAATGGTTTTATATGTTCGAATTACAAATAATTTATCTTTTAAAAAAGGTTCAATCTCGTTGCGTTCTATTTATAAATTTTGAGTATCTCAAAACTTTCCTAGTGACCCACGTAATATCATTGACAGTACGATAACATGTCAAAAGCGATATTGGCTTTACCAATTGGAATCGAGCCCGGTAACTTGATTTTATCCTCCATCCATGCAGTAATATATGCGTCCCAAAAATTACGGAGTTTTAAATACGAGAGAACTTCATATTGTATACTAACCATATTTTAAAAATAATTAACCTTGTCTAGTTATTTTGATTAAGCTTTATAAAATGAAAACATGTGATTTGTGACCTTAAGACACGCTACGTTACAAGTTACAAATAGCCACTGTAAGGAATGACCTACCCGACTAACTGCGGACTAGCATGAGCAGTAATGAATAAAATTTAAAAAATTGTTTACACTATAAGACAATACAATACATACAAAATACAAAACAACAAATAATACATTGAAATATAATACATTTTATTGTAAGCTAACATACGTAAAAGGCGTCTATAAAATTAACGATAATAACATATTATTAAGGAATTCTTGGCCACAAATAGCTTGCACGCGTTTCGAACTTTCATAAATATGTTAACTAGTATGCACATCTGCACTTTACAACAACAAGACAATTTACTTTTATAGTAATGGCTGATATCCACTTCTTTGTTTTCTTTAAAATATTTATGGGAGTTAAGTAGTCTCGCTTGCGCCTCTATTCTAGGCGGGAAAATCCGAATCGTATTTGACGTGTTAGATATGGTTTTGTTTTTAAGGGCAGCCGCCATTACTGTCAAATAAATATCAAAATGTTGACAATACGATAACAGGTCAAAAACGATATGGTTTTCGTTGAATACCTCTATTCAACGAAAACCATATCGTTTTTGACGCGCTTGACCAGAAGCTGTTGTTTGATCAGGGGGATTATTATGACGTGGCTGTGCCGTTTATTTTACAGTGAGCGTAAAGGACGGAGCTATAGCAGCTATATAGCCTTTTCCTTTTCCCTCAGCGTAAACAGAACTGCATTGCTATGTCATAATAACCCCACAGTAGTTAAAATAACTAATTGTTAAAATTTGAAAAAGGAATCGAAGATTTGAAGGAATCTCAAGGAAATGTGTCTAATTTTCAATTCCTGTTTCGAATTTTAACAATTAGTTTAACTACTGATCAAACAACAGGGCCTTAGTTGCATAATACTTTTATAAATGTCTAAACATGATTATTTAATGACATGACCTCACCCTCACGTCACACAACGAGTATGAGATTACGTACAAAAATTAGATTGCCGACTGTATTTAAATATTTCATTGGCATTGAACTTGTGCAATGCATACATATCGCACTGCTAGATCTAAACAGGATCAACTCAAAATACAACTGTATTTAAAAATCAACTTTAATACAATTTCTATTAACTTGAAACAAAACTAGCAAGGATTTTGAGTTGATCCTGTTTAGATCTAGCAGTGCGATATATGTTATAACTCAAACTCAGTGCGCCTGCGTTGACTTCAGCTGGGAGTTAAATCTCTTCAACCACTCGTTTTTGGACTCGACGCACCAAATATTAACCGACGAGTTGAAGTTGTCCCATTCTTAGCTTAGTTACCCATTTCACCCGACGAAAGAGCAAGCTCAGTCAATCGACCGTTAGACAGAGAGCCGTTTTTAGAGTTCCGTAGTCAACTAGGAACCCTTATAGTATCGCCAAGTCCGTCTGTCCGTGGTTTAACTCAGAGAGTCTTTTAGTACTTACTAAAAAGCTGTAAATTGGCATAGTTGTGTTTTTAGTACCAAACGGCGTCGGAACCCTACCCGGTAGTGATTCTGTAAACAACGCCGGTCGTGCGGACTGTCGAGTGATATCCAAGCGGCGAGATTAAGTAGTCCCGTCAGTGCGAACAAAACACATTGAAGCGCGTGCATTTTCAATTTAGCATAGCAGCACGATGGGTCGAACGTATAAGGAAGGCTGCTTAATTGAAAATGCACAAATACAGAATCACTACCCTGAGCATGTTCCATCTAGCCGCCCGGTTCTGAGAGAATAACACCCATGAGTTCCTCCAGACTTCATAGACTGACGTGTATATTGGCTTCTTATTTATTTTATACGCGGTTCACTGAAGTGACAACGTATGTAACCAATGCTTCGAGTATAAATAATAAAAGTAATTTGTGGGGAATGCGAACGAACAGCTACCAGTTAGGAAAGGATATAGTTCTGAATTTTAGCTAACAATTTTGTTCTTGTTGACACCGATTTTCCCGAAGATCAGCATTGCAGTACTACCATGTACCTGAAATTGCAGAAGAAGATCTATTTGCGATATTCCTACGAAAGATCCCATGATCTCTGCCTAATTTGACAAAGTCTGCCGCATCGTGAATCGTGGCGTGCCGCACGCCAATGCTATCGCTACTTTTAATGCAAACGACATGTTTCTATGCCTGTGCCGGCCTCTACGATAATAAAAACGCAGTTAAACTATAACATGATTGCTGAGATTAGGTAGTCAAATTAATTTCTTCGTTTTGATATTCTTCATTTTAATTGTCACTAAATGAACTATTAATTAAACGACATAACCTCTTGTAACTTGCATGGAACTACATTAAGTATTGAAACTTCAACCTTCTTCAATGCCTCTTTCTCATCCAAATGTATCTCCTTCACAAATAAACACCACTCATCGCGTCAGCTCCGCAACAAGAGCAATCGGAGTCAAAGTCTCTCGTGTTTACTTACCGATATGTGATTCAGGCGGACGGATACAGACGGTCACAAATCCAGGTTATTTTTGATGGCAGACGGTAGTTTATAATTACCCGACCGTGGCCTACAGACGCTGTAAAATCTCGGAACAAAGTCAATGGGCACGCTCCACGCTGTTGTCAACGTGTTCTTTGTCTAGCCTAGTTAGGTGTTGTGTAAAGACATATAAGGTTACTACAGGGTGCCCGCGAATTCTACACCTAGAATAAGTTTTTCGCTACTCTCAGATTTATTCCCGTTGCATTGCGGAAAACGAAAAAAAAAGGAAATTCTTCCCAAATTTTAAATCCATGGGTTCTGCGGTTGAGGTTGTGCGTTATTTGTCAGTGAGTCGCGAAATAATGTTTTAAGTATACATACATTCATGAATAATTTTATCAAATAAAATTGGCTCAGCACTAGTTTAGGCGGTAATGCAAAGAGACATTGTTCCATGATCAACACTAAAAGCATTATAATACACTAGTATGTATACATACTCTATGTGTTTTTGACATTCGATGTTCCGGCTATGGAGCATTACGAGCCGAAAAGTACTGTCACTGATGTAGAGATCGAAAACGAACGTCAAATTCTAATAAAACTTCCGCTATTGGGAAAACTCGAAATTAGTTATCCTCAACTATTTAAAACAGCTTCTACTTCTACTACAAAAGCCTATGGAAGGGTATTTTTAACGAGACACATGTTGACACTCTTAGCACGTGTCACATAGAAGTAATTGCAAATAAAGCCAGCTGTACTGACACGGGCGACGACATTAAGCGAATGAACACAGCTAAATATAATGAGTATGACATTAAACATGAGTAAGATGACGTGGGACACATTGCGGCAAACTCGTCGCGACACTACAAGAAGGAAACGATACTATAGAAAAACTTAACTGTACTATGACTGACTGTAAAAAACTTAGATCTGAACGTTTTCCATCCCAAGAAAAAAACAATGGAAACGCACAAACCTATTTTTTAATAATAACTACAGCATATTGTTGAAAAAAATTAAAGCTTCGCGATTTGAGAATCGTCGCATCGTGATCGCCTCACAATCCTTTTGAGCGGTTTGTAAAAAAGTCACACTAAAATGACTTTTGACGCGATCGGTTGTAATTTCTAAGGATATGAGCAACATTTTAAAATTATTGAGCCTTGAAAACACATTGTTCCCTTACACGAAGCCGCAGAATAATCTCAATGCTGTTATTATCATCCATTCCCAACTCCTGCGCGGGTTTTGTTCGCACTTAGTGCGGGAAACTACCAAACTACGCCCATAAATGTCTGGCTTAGCAGAGCATTATTAAGTCTATCAGTTACCAACTTTACTACGTTACCAGACTACAATGCAATTATGTTGTACAATCTAGTAAGGTACAAAAGAACATTTCAAGAAAGAAATTCATTTGCTATAAGTGAAGCTGGTGGGAAAAAGCTGACACAATGCCATCTAAAGTGTCAATGCTTACGACTACGGTACGATCATCATTCACGTACATAGGTACATATTATAGCTATGACAGTTCTATAACTAAGGGTTTATTGGCAAAGGCTACGATAAGACTAGCGTCAGGCCAGTCCTGTATCTACATAATATTCTTTCAGGGGATTGTAAGCAGAGGCTTAAATCGCGTAGCTATAAAAAAACCATGATGATTTAACTCCGTTCCATAACGATTCTCATCAGACCGAAGTTCACGATTTTTGTATCGTATAGGTGTTCGTTTTTTTATTTTATTTGTTTGTTTCCTAGAAAAAAATATTGAGAAAGGAAAACGTAAACATAATAACTACAACATATTCAAAAATCGTAAAAATATGACTAGGTTTAAGGGGAGCGAAACATTATCGCATTTTGTATGGAAATATTTAACTTTATAAGACAAAACAATAAAATAAAAAACACTTTATTGAAACACCACATACATCAAGTAACAGATATACAGGGAAAAAAAAAGATGACATAGTGAGTCAACAGGCGGTCTTATCGCTAAATAGCGATCTCTTCCAGACAACCTTACAAAGAAGACTGACAATCCTCTTAATGTAATTATTGTCTAGTAGTCTCTACGTCCTACTTGTTAATCATTTAATAACATTTTGAACTAAAATAGCCATATTAAGCGTTTTAAATAGCCTTCGTCTTTTATCGGCTAAGTCCGGCTAACATAGGCGACGACAGTCTCGCGCGCAGCAAGCGGCACCTCAGCTGAAGTGGTCCTTGGCGGGTGCATAGCGGGCCGGCCCCGTGACCTATTGCGGCCTTGCAGATGCAACGCAGGTGCACTAGCGCGTAGTGCACTACGCTGCGCCACTCCTATGTCTCTATGGCATTACACGTGTACTCGTAATTTGATTTCCAATAAACGCTTGTTTGTGTAGAGACTAAATGGTATTTATCGATTATTAAGTTAGATAATAGAAATTAGCACTATTAAATCGATTATAGAAGATGGTTCATTTTAATGAAGCTCCTTGTAGTCCTTGTATATCTAATAAAAATGAGTTAAAAGAAAAGGAGAGACATTTTGAAACTGTAAAAAGAGTACCAAGTACCTTTTTGTTGTTGATTAGTTGTTGAATTTAACTTTTAATGTCGAGGATGAAAAAACCGTGCATTAATGGAAGCTTGTCGATATCATAGCATACTTAAAATAAAATATTTTAAATATAACCTGTCGATAACAAACACAAATAGTGAGTGACGCGCGACTTCACTTGAAAGTATCGATAGATAAGTCGCGTGTCGGTAAAACAAGGACTAAATAAAACGTCGCAAACGCAGTTGGGTCATAAGTTGTTCAGTTAAGGTTGATTTTGGTTGTTTGTTACTGTAATTGTTCTAAAGTCGGCTGTGGTTCAAACAATCAGGTGTTTGCGGGAGATAGCTGCTATCGCCTGGGAACGTCAAACAGCGCGGCGCGGCCGCCGCCCGCCCGCCGCTTGCGCAACCTCACTCGAGGGAAATTCCTCTCGTGCCTCCGAATAATTCCTTTTGGAAGCAAATACTGGATTAAACTGCTATTAGCGGTTTGAAGTTGTCTGTCTATAGTCGCTGAGTATGAACAGCGGAAAAATAACCAGCGGAATTTAACCGGTTAAAATATTTCTGAATTTTGTATAAAGTAAAATATTATAGAACAACATTTAGGCCTATATTCCACTTTGTTTGAACCCATCTTGTTTTTGAAATAATACTTACTTTTCACTTTAAAAAAAATGTAACCAGAGCTTATCATTTATTAACCGATTTGGTTGATTGTTAATGCGGAAGAATACTACCAAATTGCATACCTACATTACGGATGCATTACCGTCGCTTATTAACACGATAGCGATATGTTTATAACTAAGTAAGTAAAATAAAGACCCTAACTCAAGGTGCTACCGTGAGATTGAACGTCAGTTACAATCTATTGGTACATAATTACCCACACATCAAACGCAAAGCCGAAGCGGTGCTACTAATAATAAACTAAAGGGTTATACATATAGCTTAATTACCAGCACTTCCTTGCACATTCCAACTTCGTCTGGATTATTATTATCTGTATCGCAGTTGAACATGAAATTCGCGTGAGAATCGACATTTTAATTATCAGAACAAAGTACAAACTCAAAGCAAACGTTGCCATTTATGATCCCGAGCTGCCAGAGTTTACCGAGCGAGACGTCACGTCACTACGGCGTGCACTCTTCAGGCTACACTGTATTTTAAGATTTCGCGTGAGTTAATACAATCTCTAAAATCTTACTAAAATTAAAACTTCAGTGTGAAAGGGGACTTTAATAAAGAAAGAACAAAAAGTATAAATATGGTTTATTTGACACCGTTTGGACACATTAAAAAATAAAGGTTATACGAGTAGGTATACCAGCGACTCAGCGTAACGCATTGCTCGTCATATACTCAAAACTGGTCCTTTAATCATAGGAAGATCATTTTGAAGAAATAATGAAAATCATAGAGGCAATCTAACATGCAAAGTATTTAGGATCATGTTTCTCGAGTATGTTAACACGGGGTCTTGAGCGATAGTCATTAGGTCATTACAGACGATTCGGAAAAATAACAAATTAACGCACAATGTGCATGCCAATGTAAAAGTACAGCCGAAAATCATTTTCGCCAACTAAGTATATGCAGTAGTAGGTGCAAAAACGAACCACCTGTGTCTTTCTCAATCTAGCTGTATCGCCGGAATTGCGATTTATGATTTCAATTAAGCAGCCTTATACGTTCGATCCATCGGCAACAACCATGCTGCTAAATTGAGAATGCACGCGCTAAAATGTGTTTTATTCGCTCTGACGGGACTACCTAAACTCGCCGCTGCGATTTCGCTCGTTCGTCCGCCCGTCCTTTGTTTTTGAGAGAATAACACCCCAGGTGGCCTAGGCGCTCATTCGCCTTCTCTATGCCAAGAAATCAATATGTATAGTCACGGTAAGAAAAGGTTTGACACTTTTAAACCCGTTGAAATTGAGTTGAAAAGTGACGAAGCTTATTTACCGTACCTACAACGTCACAACATAAAAAAGCAATTAGGGAAATGGCTCAATGGTATACATAATGTAAGTACTTATTTATAATCCAAATTCAAAACAAATAGTAGGAAATCTAGCTCTGGATGTGTTAAAGGAAGGAAATGGGTTCTATTCTACTTAGGCTAAAGTAAATCCGATACTTAGCTTGTTATCGTATTGTCAATATTGTTATAGATCATATTTACTTGACAGTAATAGCGGTCCAGATAAAAACAATACGTGTAGAGACGAAATAGAATAAGGCCCCAGCACGATAGAATAATATTCTAATATATTATATTGGTCAGTGCTTCCCAACGCAAACCATTTGGTATGCAGATGGCTGTGGAGGCGTCCGCTCTTCGCTGTTGTCCGGTGACGAATGTCACAGGAAGCAGTCTGTAAACTCATCATTTGCAAATCCGTCCGGTTTTAACCATACGACTTATTTTAAACATGATCACGCTGGCGAGAATCGTGAAATTTTTAACGTCTTGTCAATGTTGAGTTTGAATTAAAATGTTTGATTAGTTAGTAATTTCAATTGTAGAGTGAAAGATTAAAACTAAAAATGCAATCAATCAGCAGAATGGAACCCTGACCTACCATAGAATTGTGTCACAATAACGTTTTTTTGGTAAATTCTTAGTCTTACGATTTGATTTATAACGTCATTGTGACACAGTTCAATGGTGGGTTAGGGTAGGGTTCCTTTTGTCGATTTTAACTTAAAAAACAATTTAAAAATTCGCTTTCGCTGCTTCTAATTACGCTTATCGATCCTTAGAGATAACCTGATAATCTGTATCCTGCACAAGTGTCTAACCTCCTCTTTAGCACGTCTCTCGCTAGTCGTCAGTCCCTTTCTATCTGGTGCAGTGCGAGGAGGAGGGATGCTGCAGGACAAGCGCGGGCGCAGACGGAATGCAACAATCGCCGGCGCAGGTGCACGCGCACCTGCCGCGGTGAATTCGCGGCGGATCGATCGATACGCGCCTCGTGTCCACAGTAGACTACAGGGGCCGTAGCCAAGATGCAAACATTGCAAACGCTACTAACTTTTTTTCTTTTCTATTCCCCAAAATGTATGGGATGACCCGGATGACATTCTTGTGCGTAGCGATAACCCACGTGGTCAACTGTCATCCCGTACATGTTGAGTAATAGTGAAACCTAGTTGCGTTTGCATCGTGCCTACAGCCTTAGAGGTGCTATTTGAAAAACGGCTTCTTGAGGAACGGTCGATTGACCACGCGAGCTCAATATCGGTGACCATTACAAATTATGTAGGTACACTAATTTGATCATAAATACTCTGAATACAATTTATATCAATGTATACTTAATAATGTATATCAAATTATCAATAATTTATATAGAAATAATTAACTGTATTAATGCTTGAATCTTGTTGCTCAGTCACAAAAAGTAATAAGTCATGTAAAAGTTTGTTTTTACTTCATCTCGCCCAGTTTGAACACGGCTCACCCTCGCCATCCATAAAGACTTGGAGCGGAATGTTCCCAGAGCATCAAGGATGCTAATTAAGCGTAGAGCTGTTTTAACTCTATGTCAATGTTATACATTTGTTCAAAAAAAATTGTTTTACCCTTTTGGCAGTAACTAAATACCTAATATAAATGAAAAATGAATGAATGTAAGACAATAATTAACCTAAGTGCAAGTGTTCGCTTAGTGTCAGTTCGCCTTTGTACAAATACTATATTTTCAAATAAGAGTTTTTTTTTTAAACGTTTTCTTATTTGACAATAATGAGTTTGTCTACTTACTTAATTGTAAATTGAACCAATATATTTGTTACGTATTCATAATCATTTAATGAAGTGAAAATTAAGTATTCGATTGTCATAACATGAGTATCTGTTCAACGGGATATCTGCCCGGAAAACGAGGAGACAGGAGATGTACGTCAGAATCTTACTTTCATTTACAGGGTGTGCTGAATTAAGCAGTCATTTGAATCAACCTGAATGCTCTATTCTATACATGTCTCATTTGAAGTTCAGAGTTGTGATAATTATGATCGAATTTGTAAATTTTTCGGTTCAGAATTGATTTACCCATGTTGGTCAGATTAAACAGAACAAAGACGTCATTGTCTATTAAGACCGCTAGATAAATGACACTATATTATTATTAAGTATCACGATTCTTGCACAAATGGAATTTTTGCGATCTCGAGAGTGCCATTGAATTACCATCGTGGCATCATCATGAAATTTATTCATCTTAGCATATGAGCCCAAAGACACAGTGCATGACATTGTATTTTACATTGCTTACACAACATTGTTTCGGATATTTGTCTTACATCGCCATGGGTGCATTTTAGTTTACATTGCCAAGAAAATACAGAAAAAAAGTCGCAATCATCTTTTAAGGAACTTAGATATATAGACTGAAGGTTTATCAGTTACTCGTAACAATATTAGTTAGAAACATGCATTGTAATACGCATCATTTGGTACATACATGAAAAAATCAATATTGTGATATTCTGAATATCACATTTTCATGCAATTATGAGGGTACTAGTTTTTCAATATTTCTGTCGCTTGTCTTTTGCAATAGTTACCGCGGCGCCGGCGCTTGGGCAACTCACCCGTGACATCGCCTCCATACCGAATACCGACGACCAGTCAACTATAACCAAACCTCATAAACAGTATACTGTCTCATTCACTCCAAACCAAACCAAAAAGGAAAAAAAGAGGTACCAGATTCTACTCCAATTTAATTCAAATCAAGCATGACAAAGACTGAGAATTTACGCGCAAAAACTAGAGACGGGATTCCCCAAAAGCGTTCCCATAAATTCGAAGAGACAAATCATAAGGTAATCGATGTATTTTAATCGATTTCGTTTGATTTTTGGACATGCCTCGGGCTCTTTTATTTCTTGTAGATGTTGCGGTCGCGCGACAAAAAGCAACCCGTGGACAATCGGATTCAATAGTAACTGAGTCGTTCGCTGCATAGTATTTGCTACTAGGTACCTACTCGTATTTGGTAAAAAATGATTAGCGAATTGACAAGTTAATCAAATATTTTAAAATGTATGTAACTACCTACATTTTTGATTACAAAGCGTCACAGTTATTTGAAAAAAGAAAAGAAAGAAAGAAAAGAAGAAGAAAGAAGAGGTTCCTTTCTTTCTTTTCAGTTATTTGATTTAGAGAATGCATTGGCCTAGTTGTTAGTGATCCTACCTACGAAGCTAGCGGTCCTGGGTTTGATTCCCAGTATGGGCAAATATTTGTGTGATGAACCCGAGTATTTGTTTCTGAATCTTGGATGTTATCTCTGTATGTACCCGTAAGTACTTATTTCTCTATATGACTATTTATATCGTTGTCTAGCATCCATCGTACTCGTACAAACCTAGAGCTTAGTTCGGGACTAGGTCATTTGGTGTGAGATTGTCTCCTGATGTTTATTTAGGATTAGTGCAGTTACGTTTTGGTTCTCTTCCTTTGCTCTTATTTGCAATAGAAAATGACACGGTTAATTTTAAACTGTCAGTCATTTGACGACGCGGTTACCTAATTTGGTAGGCCCAGCCTACGAATAAGCACTCTTAAGAGCAAAAATGTGTGTGATGGATGAGAGCGCGAGTATTTCTGAGTCTTGGATGTTTTCCACGTATTTCTCCATTTAAGTAAGTATATTTATCGATGTTTAACCCCATAGTAAAGTCGACTACAAAGAGATGCATTCACTTTTTCACTTATTGCATTGTTATAAGGTCTAAAAGTGGATACATCTCTTTGTAGTCGACTGTACATATCTGGAGCTTATTTGGGATTATGTAGGTCAACTTGTTGTGGATTCATTTTCGATTTATAAATAAATGTTATTTGTGTAGATTATTGATTATTTATTGATTTATCAACTAAAAATTCAAACTTAAGAAATATAGAAGACGGAACTATACATTCCCAACACAATGTACCTCCTTACCTAATATCTAATACATGTCCCGCGTATAGCGCAGCTAAAGGACGAGACGGGTGTGGCGCCTGCGCGGGAGTGGCCCGGCAGTTAGGAGCAGTTAGGAGGGTAAAGGTGATTAAAAGTATTAAAACCGGCGCGTGCCCTCGGGCGCGCGTATATCACATTCCGATACAAATTAGTTTTGGACCAGTTTGTGCCGAAATAAGATACGTAATTAGGCGGTTTAGTTTGTTGTGCTGCTTGGGCAGTGTCTTGGTCTTCCGAGAATTGTTGGTATTTTAATGAAGGTGTGATCTTACCGAAATAATGTGAACTAATAGCACGTCACCAGTTGTAAGACTAGATGGTGTTTATCGCTCGGATA
Organism: Acleris laterana; assembly: GCA_963966035.1. Lineage (NCBI taxonomy): Eukaryota > Metazoa > Arthropoda > Insecta > Lepidoptera > Tortricidae > Acleris > Acleris laterana. The sequence continues at coordinate 7,319,063 of OZ014445.1, read as the reverse complement.
TCTCTTCCTATTTAGTTTGTAATTATAGAGACCGGAGACGCACTGCTGAGCGAAAAGCGAGAAAATACAAGATAAAGCCGCTCAGTGCTATTATAGACCAAAAATTACAGTTAAGACTTAGCTAAATTTGCGTTTGAAAATGAGATTAACTTTTGTGTCTAAATAATAGAGGGCCATATAAAATCGATTGGTTATCTCGTAACATGTTAGCACGTACGGCGCAGTTAAAGGATCCAGGTACAAAAAAAATACAACCAACACTGTTACAAAACACTGATTCACGAAAATCAAGCAATACTTACGATAATAACACCAATACTCATACGAGGGCTGCTACTTAGGTAACCGGAATCCAGGATTCCAACATTTTTAAACGCTATATCTGACCTCCATGGTAAAATTTGAACTTTTTTTAATACTGGCCGCTATATATTTTTTTTCTTATGTACGCTAGTCTTTTGTTTTTTGCGGGTTTAAATTTTAATCTCGCTTCAAGAATGGAACTCACTCGTGAAAATATTCGTGCTATGATTTATTACGATTTTCGGCGTGGTTTAACGCAACAACAGTGCATAGATCAACTAACTTCGACTTTTGGTGATGAAGCTCCATCCAAAACTACTGTGTATCACTGGTTTAGTGAGTTCAATCGTGGACGTAGTATGCTCAGGGACGAAGTTAAGGATGGTCGCCCGAAATCGGTCGTTGTACCACAAAATATTGAAGCTGTGCGAAAACTTATAATGCATGACCGTCATGTTACGTATCGCGAGATAGAGGCGACTATAGGCATATGTATGACGAGCATTAATAAGATATTACATGAACACTTAGCTGTGAAAAAAATTTGTTCGCGTTGGATCCCGCACAACTTAACTAAGGATCAAAAAGAGGCTCGCGTCGAATGGTGCAAGGAAATGTTGAAAAAATATAACCGTGGTGACTCAAAAGCTGTTTATAATATCTACACAGGTGACGAATCCTGGATCTATGCGTATGATCCCGAAACTAAACAACAATCAACGGTGTGGGTGTTTCAAAATGAGCCGAACCCTACGAAAGTAACTCGTGCAAAAAGCACCTTGAAGCAAATGGTGGCCTGCTTTTTTGGTATTAATGGCCATGTGGCTACAGTGCCCCTAGAGAATCGTAAAACGGTTAATTCGGAGTGGTACACGACCATTTGTTTGCCGGAAGTATTTGAAAAAATACGGAAAAACAACCAGCGACGGAGAATCATTCTGCACCATGATAACGCCAGCTGTCATACATCACGTGAAACGACTCGATTTTTGGAAGGTCAAAATATAGAATTAACGGGTCATCCACCTTACAGCCCTGATTTGGCACCCAATGATTTCTATTTATTTCCAAATGTAAAGAATAAATTACGTGGTCAACGATTTTCGACCCGTGAAGATGCCGTCGACGCGTTCAGACAGCACGTTTTGGAGATACCTCAGTCAGAGTGGAAAAAGTGCTTTATAAATTGGTTTCAACGTATGCAAAAGTGCATCGATTATCACGGAGAATACTTCGAAAAACAATAAAACCATATTTAGCCATGTACGTTTGTTTATTTTTTCTATTCCGGTTACATAAGTAGCAGCCCTCGTATGTACGCGATAACGCGCAACATTGTAACACGTATTAAATACATACTCAGTTACTTGAGCCTGCGAATTATCTTAGGGGGTTGTCCCCCCCTGGAACCATCTCGTGTACACGGGCGCTTTCGTGAGGGAAAAAAAAGGCAGATATATCTCGCATAGCTCTCTAAATATACTTGCGGGTGTAGGTATTTACGATTGCTGAAATTAAAGAGTACACCACAGCGGTCTGCGGTCGGCAGTTGACGCGGGGGGCACGCGATGCGGCGTTTTAAAGTAGACTTGCAATTTCTTCTCGCCTGCGGGCATCATCCAATCACTACCACACCACAAGGTCCTATCTGCAACGTTAAACGTGTATATAATTCAACGTTAAAGTTAGGTAGGTAGGTTGGGTTCGGATTGGAGTAAAAATGGAATTTATTTGGTTTCAGTAGTGCAAATGTGAAATTACAACGAGCCGCCGGCGTAATTTTGTTCGGCGCGTGTGGGAACCGATTTATTAAGATTTAATCGCGTCCAATTAAAATACGCATCGCGTAATTATGGAGTCGAGTCGAATCGGCGAGCGCCGCGCTGCTACGACGCTACGGACGTAGCGCCGTAGCCGCTACAAGTACACTCGTAAATGGTTGTAATACTTTACTTACTACGTTATGTATTATTTAGATTGGTATGTACAGAACCTGTTAAGATTGGTATGTACAGGCATGATGATTTTTCAAATTGTTTTGGCTTCCGTTGTATCATACGATGCCCTTTTCAGCTATGCGTGTTTTTGCAAATAAAATGGTTTATACTTACAAAGAATTGAATTTTATAATTAATTGGATGTACTCTCAGTTCCAAGAAACTGAAAAAAAACATGGCAGTTACTGTAATTTTATGCTATTTATGTGTCCTTTATTTATTTCATCTTAAGGTTCACTGGCAGATATTGCTTATGGGATTGAATCAGACTTTTATAAAAAAAAAATGTGTTAGGTATAAAATATTTAATTAACGTCTTAGACGTTCAGTTTGGTAGAGCATATACCCATAGACCCATACACTTCATATAATCGTATCTTCGCGTTTTCTCTTAGAATCCAATTTGCCTACCTCGCCAGGGTTTTTTAAAACTCGTTGTACATAAGAAACAACAATCGAAGCCGTTTTACTCCGTGGCTTCAATAACAATATTAATTTAATAATGAACGCGACAATAGCGTCTTCCCACGGCGCGGACCTCCCCGGAGCGCATACATTACTGCATTGCCCACGCGCAGGCCGCGCAGCGACACTCCGACGCACCCTGTATATCACCCTCAACCGGCAACACGAGATAGACACTGACCTTTCATCATTCACTCAAGAGCAAAATATAAATGCACCCAGAATTTGAACCCCCTTGCAAAGATAACACTTGCACAGGCACTTGCGATTATTCGAGATAAAATGTTAAGGCGTCTAATCTACGAAAACAGGGGGCTGCGTTTATCGCGTGATAAATTTTGGATAAGGCATCCGTCACCTTCTGACAGGTAAATAAGTACACGTATCAAAAAGTGACGGATGCTTTATCCACAGTTGACCGCAGTATTTCTTTTAACGTGTTATGGTATTGTTTTTAACTCAGCCGCCATTAGTGTCAAGTAAATAAGAGCTGACTACACGATAACAGGTCAAATGCTATATTGTTTGCTGCCGTAGAATAAAGACACTGCACACATGTATTTGACATAATAATATCTTGTATGTAATATATCTTACTTGTGTCAAGTCGCACAAGAACCAGGAGGCCGCCCCGCCTGGAGCGTTGTCAAACGATAATAAGAAATGAATAACCAACTTTAGTACTTACCAAGAATATCACTGTAACCTCAGTAAAAAAAAACTTGCGTTCAAACACGACGTAAAAGCGACAAGGGACTAATATAGATATTTATGAGTGTGACTGTAAGTACATACATAACGCAGTCAAACATGCATCGCAACGAACAACAACGAATGAACGGACAGACGCAACCCGCTCGCCCATACCGCTGTATTAGCATGTTAATGAAGGGCGGGGCGGACTTCCACGGCCTGCGCCCGCGCGTGATATATGCGCGCTTTAATAACCAGTCCCAGGGTCATTGGGATTCGGGCACAAGTCATAGATTTATTCTAAATAATTTGAAAATGGAACACATAAAGAAGAATTTGCTATTTTTATCCCCCGACGCAAAAACGACGGGGTGTTATGAGTTTGACGTGTCTGTGTGTGTGTCTGTCTGTGGCATCGTAGCTCCCGAACGGATGAACCGATTTAGATTTTGTTTTTATTTTTTGAAAGGTGAATTAGTCGGGAGTGTTCTTAGGCATATTTTATCAAAATCGGTTCAGCCGTTTTTGAGATATTGAAGTGGTTAAATCAGATGTTCTTCCGTTTATTACGTCTGAATCTTTTCGTTTAAACAATAGTAAAATAAAGTATACGGGAACATTCCTATTAAAAACTATGTTTTTATCCTATCAACATTTTAATTTTAATACCTGAAAATGATTTTTAAATTTCTAAATTCCTATCAATAAGCTTGGAAAATCCAATTCCAAATATTCGTGTGATGCGCGCGCGTCCAAAATGTGAACGCCGTGTTTAGAAACTCGCTAGTCCTCTCTCTTTTGCTCTTAAGAGCGGGAATTAAGGAGACGAGAGAAAGGGTAGGGTTTCATTGGGTTTCGGGTTCTAATTTGGGAGTAGCAGGTTGGTAAGGTAGCCGAATTAACATAGTAACGAAGGGGCGTGGCGGCGCTCACGCCCCGGACCAAATAAATAATTGAGGGCAGGAATGCGGCCGGGATAAATGGACCACCGCTCCGGTCTAACGAAAAAGGCTTAGGAATTTTGATTTTGTTAGCTCACTGGCTTAATTGTTATCTGAGGACCTAAACGGTCAATATAATCTGTTAACTAATACCTTGTGCTTGATCCTTTGATGGTTCCAGGGATCAAACAAATATCTGGGGATAATTTCACACAAATTGACCTAGTCCCAAATTAAGCTTTAGGCTTGTACTATGGGTACTAGACAACGATAAACAAAAGTATTTACAGAAATATTGACTTAAATAATTAGAAGACATCCAAGACTCAGTAGCTAATGCTCGCGCTCAGCACACAAATATTTGCCAATACCGGGAATTGAACCTGGGACCGCTTGCTTTATAGACCGGTTGACTACTGTGCTCTACAGACATGGATGACAAACATGGATACTTAAATTCATAAAAAAACAACCAAGATTTAAGAATTACTAGCGTTCATCACACAAATATTTGCCCTTTCCGGGACTCGAATTCGGGACCGCTAGCTTCGTAAATCCCTGCCAAGGATTTTTTTAGCCCATCTTGCTTCTAATTTGTAATTAAATTATGGTTGACGTTACTTCTTTGCAGCTCTTCCTAAATTATAAATGGAATGAGAACAAGCATAAAGTAAAACAAACTGAAAAAGAGATAGAGGCTCTGTTTGGGAGGGAGGGAGCTAAGTGTAAATCTTTACTTTATTACGGTGAAATACAAATACAAATACTCTTTATTGAACACCAAAAGAAAACAAAACACGGAACAGTACATTTTAACTATAGGTATAGAACAGGCGGTCTTACCGCTAAATAGCGATCTCTTCCAGACAACCTAAAAGAAGGAAAAAGAAGAAAGAACCTAACAACCTAACCTAACCTAAAAGAAGGAAGAAGTAAAGAAGGGTGATGATTTTATTTCAAAATTAGAGTCTCAGCCATCCTGACTGCTCTGATTGCCTATTAATATAAAATAAATAACTAAATATCGGTGGGACAACCTCATACAAATTGACCTAGTCCCAAACTAAGGTCTAGGCTGAGAGCGTCAATGGCCTATAGTGGCTTAGGGGGTCGACTCGTGATCGTGAGGTACCGAGTTCGAACCCCCGCGGTCACCATGTACCAAAGAGTTTTTCTAACTTAAGTATATTACCCGATGCTCTTACGGTGAAGGATAAAGGAAACCTGCTCATTCGAACAACTGAGCGTGTAAGAGGGTAATTGCACAAAAGAACCTAAAGGTTCGAAGTGTATCCGAAAGGGCCCATCTGTAAGATAAGATAAGATAAGATAAGCTTGTACTATGGGTACTAGGCAACGATAAAAATTTGATTTGAGAATTATTTACGTAGAAACACACACAAATATCTTAAACAAATACTCGTGCTTATCACACAAATATTTACACTGACCGGGAATCAAACCCGGGACCACTTGCTTCGTAGGCACATTCGTCAGTTATTATAAAAACGAATTTACAAAACCCGCTCGCCATTGATTTAGTATATACAAGATACACAATCCCGCACAAAACTCTATTATAAACTGTCCCAAATGACATTGATAGCTGTATTCAGATACATGCTAACATCGCTATTTTTTACCTTAAACATTCATGCAAAAAAAAACTCAATATACTAGCAGTCAAGTGTCAAATTTGCAAACTAATGTTTTAAAATATTTAAAACTCTTTAGTGAAATTGCCATTATCGTACTATTTATGACAAAAGTGGACATCGAATGAATGGAGACGAATTTCTCTATTTATATTGTATTAGTTTTAACGAAATTACAAATTACACAAAAAAAACTTTTGACAATGTTTTATAAATGCTGTAATTTTATTACACAACTTAAGCTATATATATACAATAATAATAATGAATAAATTAATGTAAAGCAAGGTTTAAAAACCCGTCCCGCCGATTGTTTTTATTCAAATTTTAACGTTTAGGTACCCTTTGTCACCTGGAATGGTGAAATGATTCTAACGATACCACACACATATAAATTGGCTCAGGTGTTCAAAGTTATGTTGGAATAAAGAATTATACATACATACATAAATGAACCATTAAAACATTACACTTTACTCCAGACAAGACAAGATCTTATCCTATCATAACCAACCTAGCCTAACCGGTTACGTATCATAATATGTACATAAAGTTCAAAATACATAATGGGTCATAATTCATAATGGTCATAATATTATGATGGTTTTTTTTTGAAACCCTGAACTTTTCAAGATTGTTATACAACAAACCTAACCTAACCTAATGGGTTCTAATACAATGGGCTTTTAAAAATATTGAAAAATTTACTTATTATGACCATTATCTAATATGACCCATTATGTATTTTGAACTTTATATATAGGTATTATGATGCGATCCCAACCTAACCTAATTTCCTTGAAATAAGTTTAATTTATTATATAATTGTACGAAAATGGGTCAAGCACACAACAGACGACTTATTTGCCTTGAATAGTTGATCACCCCTATCTCGTGCTAATATTGCGACCCATTTTGCACGTCGTAGAGGATTTCGTGGAAAGCTTAAATTTAAAAACAAAAAATATTAAAATTTAAAAAAGTAATAGCTACTCCATAATAATTTTGTTCCTTGGTAAGTCATAATTTGTGTGCACAAAATAAATTCCTAAAAATCATGAAAACATTATAATTTTAGCTAGAAACGTTTATAAATAAATAGAACCTACGTAAAATAAGACATTCCATCCTTTTTATTTGTTTTTTTGTTATTATTTTTGCAGTTTTTCACCACACATTTTGTCATGATTGACAACTGCCACTGTCTGTGGTCGGAACAAGACTAATAGCAAAACTACTGCCCAAGTCGATTCGGCAGTAGTTTTGACTTGCCATTTTTTCGTGCTGATTGTGTATCTAGTATATACTAAATCAATGCCGCTCGCTCTTTTTATAATAACATAGATGTAGGTCGCGGTTGCTACCTACGATAATAAAGCAAAATAAAACACTTAACAAACCGTTGTGTATCCTTGAGACTTAATCGTAGGAGCATTACTTACGACCTTAATTCAAAAACGACATTCAGACGTCCTCTACCGACCACTAGATACCCGAATGCCAATCAAAATGAGTCAAAAATACTCGTATAACCTATATCTTCGCAAGAATCTAAAGTGTTTATTGCAATTAAAAACGCAAATATGATAAAACCCCAGTCAAAATACCGTAACAAAATTATTCTTTACTTTGTCGTAAATGGCTTTACATTAAAACACATTATTTTAAATGTTTTCGAATATTGGGCCACGAGATTAACTTTGTTAATAACCGATAAGTACAAAAAATTAATTACTTGAAATTTATATGACATCGAAAGTTTTAGTACTAAGTTACTTTAATGCGTTAGGTATACATTTTTATTTATTTATTTAATACTAGCGACCCGCCCTCGCTTCGCTTCGGTTTGTGTGAGTTTTCTATAACACCCATATATGAACCAGAATTATTATATCCACATATATTATTATATATAGACCTTCCTCTTGAATCACTCTATCTATTTCTGAAAACTGCATTAAAATCCTTTGAGTAGTTTAAAAGATCTAAACGAACAGACAGCGGAAGAGACTTCATTTTATACTTTGTAAAGATTATATGTAGGTACTTATTTGTGCTCATCACACAAATATAATTTCTTGCCCATAGGTACTATCGCCTACTTTCGCAGTGTTCCACCTATAGCGCGATAATCGTTTGAACGTAGCTCGTGCTCAAAACCGATAGCACGGCAGCACTGACCAATAGAATGCAAAGTTTTTTTTTCTACGTACTATCAGACCATTGGAACCTTGACCCACCATAGAACTGTGTCACAGAGACGTTATGATTCAAGTCATAAGAAGTGTCAAATAAATTGTTTTATAATGTCACTGTGACACCGTTCTATGGTGGGTCAGGGTTCCATTGGGCTGATAGTACTTACTTAGGATCGAACGCGTGACCGCTAGCTTCGCTAGCCACCACTATCACAAAGCATAGGAAGATTTCAATGTTCTGCGGTCACCACCAACTAAGCTGTTTAACCGCGTCGCTTGTCGACTGGTAATTTGGTGATAAAATCATGCTTCCTTAAACAAAAAAAAACATAAGTTTATTCCAATTCCTTTGTCACAAACTCCTTTCCGCTGGGAATGAAGTTATTATCAAAAGTAAGACGTTTCGAGTCGAGATTACTCGGGAATAAAAACATGGAGGTATAAATAAATAGGAGGTATTTATTTGACCGTACGGGTCGTGCGTGCGGTGGGTGGCATCGGCATTTGTCACTGCGCCGCGGAGCAGCGAGCGCCAGCGCACCTTTTACATGAATTTTGAGCAAACCTTATGTACATACGACTAAATGTATTAGGTAATAAATACAAAAACTAATAAAAGAATCAGCAACCAGGTAAAACAAATATTTTAATGCTAGTCCAAATCTAAAATGAAATAAAATTAAGTTACAAGGAGCCAATGAAAATAGTTTCAGTTGCAAAACTCGCAAACTAATCTCGTTAGTTAGCTCCGGAGGTGAGAGCGAAGCCGGATGTATTCTAACTTGTAACTACATTTATATAATATAAACTGTGTTCAGTTAAAAGGACGCTCAAAAGTTTTATTTCAAAAGTGGACCGATAACCTACAAACTATGAACAGAGATGCGCCCTGCTCGCGACTCGCAGTTAGTTCACTCTTTATTTCTTGTTTAAATACTTTTTTTGCATTGTCATTAAAAATGCTAAATCAATCGTTGTCAAATCTTCAGACGGCACCGAGCAAGCAGCGTCCAGTGGCGCCCTCATTACTATTATTGTGTTTTCTAATTAACTAAATAATGTCCTTAAAATCAGACGATGCTTTTTTGTAGCGCAAGTAAAAACACAATTTATGGGATACGTAACGCACTTTAATAATAATTACTCTTTGAGTAGTCAGCTTAACGGGAAAAGGAGGCCACTTTTTTCCGTTAAGTTAATAACTCGAAGGTGAATTGTTATTAAACTATGTAATATACCCTATAAGTTTTTTTTTCATTTGTAGTACAAAAAAACACCATCCAATTTCAAGAAAATACTTTAATTTATTAGAAAACACAATAATAGCAATGATGGCGCCACTGTACATCCGGCGGTACGCTCGTCGCCGTTTTATAAATGGATAGCATAATCAAAAGTGTGACTGTCTGACAATTTTTATAAGAATTTATTACTCTATCACATACTTAAATGACATAACCGGAGTACGTAGTACCTACAGCAAAATGTTAATAGCATGTATGTTTTAAACTCTTTATTACACATATATCTACAATTACAAATTGATGCATCAATGTCTTGTAAGTGCAATAAAGGGTTTACATTCTTACATACATAGTCATAGGCATAGGCAGAGCATAGTCTCTAGATAGATCATCAATTGGCCTGGATTCACTAAATTTATCATTTCATTTCATTTATTTATTCCAATAACAAATACATTTTCTGTCGGAAATATTACAATTAAAATTGAAATTAAAACCTTACGAGTAAATTATACAGTCATACACATATAGTCTTAAGTTATACAGTCAGAATGTCAATTATTAGTATAATGTAGGTTAGTAATCTAATGATAGTCTTACTGTAAGAGAGCATACTGTTCGTTAGTCAATTGTCATTTTATTTGTATTGTATTTTATGATATGTCTATAACGACTTATTTACAAATAACTCGTCCAGCGGTTCGTAGCTGCGCGGGCGGCGACTCGCGGTGGCCGCTATCGGCACATCGCGCTCTATGCAAATGCAGTTTTTGCAGCTACCAATTGAACCAGAACCGATGCAGCCAGTGGGTGGCCATGTGAATCTAAAGAAACCTCAAATCCCTTACGAGCTTGTTTTGCAGTTATTGAAGAGGTAAATTGTCGATTTTATCGTGTTAGACACTCATGCGAGCTGTTTATTACTAGCGGGCCCGCCCCCGCGGCGGACGAACGGTGTGCGCAAACCTTTTTGGAACAACGCTATGTGGTAGTAAAGCTGGAACAAAAGTCGTCAAAGAGTTAGGTATACTGAATTAGACCGAGCGTACAGATTGTTAAATTTGCTCACAGAGGTTTGCTTAAAATAATTTCGTGCAGGCATAACATTACTAAAGTGTTTAACTGTAAGCGTCAGAACTAGTCAAGCCTACTCGAACTTTCTGTACATGGTGAGTCCAACATAATTAAAGAAGCAGTTGCCACCCATACGTTAAGCGAACATGACCGCTAGATAATAATATGCATATGAGACTGTCATCCATACACAATCGTTGTTCTAATAAATGTCACTAATTGTGTTGGGCACAAAAACATGGCCGCCCCGCCAAACAAACCAACTAGTTTACATATATTCAAAATTACTCTCAACGACTGAGTCATCCTTCGTCAGACGAAGCTTATATTCAATTTTATTTAAGGAGTTCCACTCGGTGACTGTCACGCCGTGACTTAGCCAGTATAAGTGAATATAAACGTGTCATGTCAACTTTAATTGTTTCAGCTTATAATAATCCAGAGTTCGACTAATTGGTTTTGATAACCGTTGCGTTACATTTTCTCTAGATTCACGTCAATGCCTCTCCTACTTGGGTAGAATTGTTTTCGGTTTTCCCAGAAACTCCTGCCAACCAACAAGTTCCAACAATCTCTAAACAAAAAAACGCGATGGCTGGTTACTGCCTTTGATTAACAAATATAGATACTTTTAACGCAATTGAGGCAATATGTTTTTTTTAGTTACTCCTATTTTTTCATTATATCAGATTAAGAGGGCCATCATAGTCAAGAAGGGTATCTACAGAGTTTCAGTTGCGCCGCTTATTCTGATTGATCCATATTTATTAGTAGTTTTTTTATGAATTTTAGATTTTTCATAATTATGTACAGTGTTAGTACATGCTATAAGTACAGTTGAGTTCATAAATATGTGTACACTTTAGTACCTTGTCTGTTCAAATGTTTTAACTGCCATATAATGAATTGTCACAGCGATAACAGTGACAAGGACTAAAGTTTACATATATTAAGGAACTCGACTGTAGGTATCATGGAATAAGTTCGCACTGTTCGCCACCATAGGGAACACAACACATATCAATAACTACGAGTATACGTATACCTCCTGAGCTCCGGACAGTCACATAAGCCCCAGAAAAATAACTAAAATAGACATAGGCCTCACGCGCAAAATGTACAGTTGTGGAAACCAGCCTGCTATAAAAAATAGACATTATACATAGTTCAAGTTGAATCACATATGACTTCATACTTATGCAGCAAAGGTAGATGAGTTAAAACGCTATTTCCACCGACATAAACGAATTTAATTTCACAGTCAAACATACTGCTCCTTAAGTATATATTTTTTGCGTGGCGCATCTCGGCGCGGTGCGACACGACAATAAATTAGATGCGTTGAAATGTTTGTGTTGTGGCGTCGCAAGCGCTGTCGCCGGCGGCGCGCGCGCATACATTAGCGCACAATGCCGCGGGGGGCGCCATTGTGTGTCCACACCCGCCCCACACCCCCCCTTCAACCCTCACGACCCTAATGAAGGATTCAACGCGAGACCCGCAATTATGAGATAAAAATCGGTCCTCGTAAGCCCATCCTTACTTAGTCAATTTGACCCCCCGTGAGTCAAATTCAAATTACAGTCGCCGATATTGTTTCGATCACACTATTGAACCTGTAAACGTCGGCCACCCAGGAAATAATCGAGGATTACGCTTGACCTGCCGCGAGGCGTTGCCACACAATCTTTTACAAAGCTCTAGCAGACTACAACATAAAGTATTTATCACAGCGTGCAACAGGGACGAATGCTTTATGTCGGTGATAAAACGCTATAGGTACTAGGCAGAGCATGTTCTATTTATATGATCATTTATAGCTAAATCACGATAAGAAAAACTTTGATGTTGTAACTACGGTCCACATACTTCGCAAAAGTACCAAGTGTAAAAGCAAGTGACCATTATAATGTATAGAGCTGAACATACAGCTACACCTCTTAAGTCACGTAATTACAAGACACTGCCACATGCACCAGGTTTTCCTTATCGTAGTTCTCTGTACGTATGGTAACAGAGTCAAGATGCAAGACTTCCGTCAGCCGTAACAAAAAGCACGTTTAACAAGATACATTAAATACATGTAGGCACTTCAAAGGGTTGCAAATTGGCGTTGCAAATTCAGCGCGTTGTTTACCCGGCCGCTTAGCGTCTGCGCAGTTCGCGGAGGGCGATTAGGGTTGCGCACACAATAATTTAAACCGGGTTCCGTGCCGGCTAATGACCTAATAATTGGGCGGCAGGTGCACGCAGCACACGCCAATAACTCGCCAGAATCGAAACCTTTCAATCATATCGGGAGTCAAATTGTAGACTACCAAAACCTGTTAAGTGTAACGCCACAGCGCCGAAATGTATTCGTTAAACATTTGAATTTTTGGAAACAGATTGTTATTAGTCAGAATTCTATGGCGCCATGTATTTGCGATGAACAGAAACCATACGGCTTATGTTCTACAACGAAAAAATATTGCTTTTGACTTGTTATTGTATTGCGATCGTTTCGATAGCCCTTATTTCATTATTTCAGCCAAACGACGTCCACTGCAGGACATAGGCCTCCCCCAAGGATCGCCACAGCGACCGGTCACGTGCTATCTGCATTTACTTGAATAATGGCAGCGGAGTTAAAAACAGTAGAATAATAATTCAAAAGCAATATTTTTTTACGTCGTGCGGTAGTTAAGTTTAGTAGCATTTGTATCATCTATAAATTACAGAATTTTTAATAAAAGTAATTATCTAGTTCATTGTGGATATATATTATGTATGTACATACATGCATACATTAAATCACGCCTGTTTCCCAAAAGGGTAGGCAGAGACCACTTTTCCACTTGCTACGATCTTGACAAATTTCTTTCGCTTCTTCCACATTCATATACATCGAGTCATACACGCATGTCGGTTTCGGGTACTTATGATTCGGCCCTTTTCTAGTATTTCTCTGATTTGATTCGAAAAAGTACGCCTAGGGCGGCCCCTTTTAACCCTTCCACTCACTTTCGATCTGTATATCTCTTTCGTCAATCTTCTTTCATCCATCCTTTCCAAATGACCGAACCGTCAAACCATGCCCTTTTCAATCTTAGTCACTACATCTTCTTTTATTCCGCATTTCTCTCTATTATATATGTATGTGTCATTGCATTGTTTATCATTCATTATGTAATCAAGGAATACTCATACGATTATTATACGATACGTCTATACAGACGACAAAGTATTAAAACATATAAAGTCGTTTAAGATTTAAAAAAACGGTCAAGTTCGAGTCGGACTCGGGGGCCGAGGGTTCCGTTCCGTCATTAAGATAATACGATTGGAAAAAGGAAAAAAAAATATTATGAACTTTATTTTCTGTGCAATCAGGGTCCATTTTGACTAGCCTAAATTTAAAGATTTTTGATAACTTTTCCAAAACCGTAACATTTGTCAACTTCATTTTATTTTTCGCGTAAAATGTAAATAAATGTCTTTTAATCAGGAATTTTGCAGATTTTTTGTCCAAAGGGAAGACAGAAATACGAATTCTACGTGGACGAAGTCGCTGGCAGAAGCTAGTCTATCTATTCTATATACTGATTATAAACACCTCTTCCTAAGTCCCTTAACGTCAAGAATTGTTATTGAATAAATAAAAAAAACAACCAGGGGGTTTTTATGACATGGCTATGCAGTTTATTTTACGGCTAGCATAAAGGACAGAGCTATAGCAGTTATATAGCTCTGTCCTTTTCTCTCAGTGTAAACTGAACTGTGTAGCTATGTCATAATAACCCCCTGGGGGTTATTATGACATAGCTATGCAGTTCATTTCACGGTGAGCGTAAAGGACGGAGCTATAGCAGTTACATAACTCTGTCCTATTCTCTCAGCGTAAAATGAATGGCACAAATAGGTCATAATAACCCCACAGGTCCTCAATCCGATCGGACTAGGTGAAGCAGAACACTGAACTAAAAAGCACTTAATCATATGGAAAATAAATATGTGACGTAACATACCCGGCAGCTCCAGATCAGCGGACCAGCAGGAATCGCTCAAAAAGGAATACCACTTCTAACTAATCGTCAAAAATCGTAACTAATTGGTAAATTTCAAGGAAATGCGTCAAATCGAATTTTAACAATAAGTTAGTTTAACTACTGATCAACAAACAACAGGCCCTTAAAGAGTCTAATCTAGTTAACATATATATAACTTCCGAACGACTGCCCCAAATTGGGTTAGGTAGGTACCTATTCTTGTTTTGTTGTGTTCGTTACAGATATGGTTTGTGTGACCGAAAGAACTTAAAAATTCCACTGGGAAAGTCAGAAGTTTGCAGCTAGTATTAGATATAGAGGACTTCATACAAGTAGAATTTGTATCCCGCCCGCTAATTTAAGGGGCTATTTTTTTAGCCCCTTAGGGGATGAATATCCAAAAATCTCTTCTCAGTGCTCCACTAGGATATCCAATAAAAACTTCCTCCAAATCTCAGGGTTAGGTCTAGTGATTTTGCTGCGCGTTGATCGATCAGTCAGCCAGTCAGTCAGTGTCTTCTTTTATAGTCCCGGAACTTAACGTAAATAAAATATGATAAATATTGGTGTTAGTAAGAAAGTCTCAATAAGGTATAATTTATCCTTGTTTCACTCTCGCTGAGCCCGTAATACAGTAAAAGTACTGTTTAAATTTTAAATCACCGTACCCCTGGGCTGCCTAAGGCTAGGCCCGTGGCTTAAATGCTAATGAGTCCGCATTGCAAATGTTCCCGCTTTTTTCCTCGCCGCAGCGCGTTAAGGCCGGCGTAATCAGGCAGATTTGAATAGATTAATACGCCGCTTCCGCCCTGCGGAGCGCCCTGCATTACCAATGAACACTCGTAAGCGTTTACTTACTGCGTATACGGCGTTGAAGAATACTCGCCATGGATTGAATTTAACCGCATTGTAAAAAAATATGGGAATATTTTACAAACGATATTTATATCCGACTAAGCTTATAGGTACATTAGAAACCTTCGAGTAATAAAAGAGGCAAATGCCTTAAATTCTCTAATAGAATATACCTCTTTGACCAAAAGACATAGCTCACAGGGTGCTGCCAAACAACTTGCTTGCATAATTTCATGCGCTTTATAGATTTTCAAGCAGTTTTTCGAAAATGTTTAGAATTTTACATTATCTCACCGACCGTAACAATTATGAATAACATTAGTTAAGTATTTTATTATTCAATCACACAGCACGCATCGTGCGAGGATTGTGATGCAAATAAAGCCCTAATGAAGCCATCGGCGCGTGACGTGACGTGACGTGGTGGTGCACTTTCTAAAGGGTAACGTCAGCTGCAATACGTCTCCCGACAACTTCTTTCTACACTTTTTCAAAATATCTTTTTTCATGGTAATCGTGTTCATATTTTTTTGAGTTATTAAAAAAGGGTTTCATGGACCTTTGTCTTTATAATGTATGATTATAAAACGTAGCAAATAAAAACAACAAAAAATATACTGCATGCAGCCTACACCAGTAAGCCCGAAAGAACAAATGCGGTACCTACTAATGGAGAATGATATCGCTGTAAAAGGCCCTTTAGCTCCTGCCATTTTGTACGACAGCCACATTGGTTGGTCACATCCTATCATTAATATCAAACACACCATATTTAGGTAAAATTAGTCTCTTTGTTCCCTATCCTAAATCCATAACCAGCAAGCTGTTACGGCAAGAAACAGTTTTTTCATAAAAACCACCTGGTACGCCACCCGCGCCCGGGCACAAAAACCAAAGGAAAAAACGTCATAATATTTAAATATTAGTAGAAAAAACAATTAAGGGTGCCGCACGTCACCTGTCGCCGGCACGAGATACGCATTTGCATAGGAACATTTCTAATAAGATGCAGGGGAAAAGTTATCATTATCATCCGATCGACCGTGAGCCGAACACACCTTTATTATTGTCATTTTAATTTGTCACATGGGGTTTGGTGTTTCAGTTAGAACTTGATTTAAATAACGATTTAAATTACTAACTAAGCCAATGATCGCACACCTTCAGACTAACACATTTTATGATTTTATACACTTTTAACTTTTGGGTACCAGTTGAAGAGCTAAATAAAACAAAACAATTAGCTAATTTATGAAAGAGCTACTCCATAATACACTGTTTTTGGGTTTGTAATAATTTTCAAGTTTGTCAAATCACAAGTAATGTCACACATAACTCTACCAAATCTATGTAACTCTCGAAATTAGACGTGGGCCTTGTTTAGGAAAGGAGGTCACGCGTTATATGCTAAGAAATAGACTAATAACTCAAGTTCTTAAAACAAATGACTATCGAATCAAATGCATCTCATCAACAACATTCATCCACCAGAGTCACATCCAGATTGTCTATTGAGAGTAGACAAATAGATGACACACGTCTCGCCATTGTCCCCTGACACAATTCGTGTTTTGGATTGCGCACATGCCCCCGCGCTGACTGGCCTCTACTAGACTAACCCATTCTTCTCAAATGTTTATCATTGCGGGAATGCATGCTGAGGGAAACGTAAAGGGACTTGATTTGATTATCTAATATGACTAAGCTTCTGAGCTTCTATGCCATCTGATCTTAAGATGATTGTGAACCACCGCTTCAATCGCGTTGCATTCCAAACAAATGCATACTAATTTAGCACCGCGCACCGGGCCGTAACGTTTCTCACCCCCTAAATCCAGCCCGGTTTCTTTCGAAGAAAAAAAATTGGAAAGAAAAACATACAGACCTTGTTTTTCATACAATCTTCAAGACAATCAATAATCGTAAAAATCGGACTAAGATTTAGGGGGAAGAGACGTTTAGCTTCAAAATCCTCTTACACCATATTTTTTTTGAAACCGTGTTACCTTTTTACTATAGGGCACTTTTACTATCAAGTTACTCGTAATAACTATCTTAGCAAAATAATTCGCGATACCGTTTCGTCAATGTCGAATATAGGCCCTGATTGCAAGTGAATGGCATAGATTAATGGTGATCCTCTCTCCCGAAGAAGGCTAAGAATATATCTTAAATAATTATCGACATTTCGCATCTATTTATCATTTATGCCATCGCATCACAGGGTTGCACAAAATAGTTTTCTTAAGCTGTCCGCGGCCGCACGCCGATCATTCCGCGGTTTGCGGCTGAAAATTACCACCTATAAAATACCTTACATCGAACTAAACTATAAATAAAAATCCTACTTTATAAGCGGCGTTTAAGACTTAAATTACCACAGTCCAAGTTAGCCTAGAGGTGTTTTTATGAGGACTCTAGTTGTAAGCAGGTGCGGCGGCCGCTTTGAGCTCTTTGACGACTCGATCCTGGCCATTGATACAAATTGGCTTGTTACGCGCACTTGGCGTTAGCCAGTAAAAATCCTGCGGTCTATTGATCAGATACCGGGTGATGTGGGTACGCGTGCGAGCCTTGAGATGATCTTTAGAAACAAAAGGGAACTGTGAATTTTAATCTTGTGCACGATGTTTCGAAAAAACGTAGGTACATTTCAAAAGTAAAGGCTGTATTCCGTTTTAAATGGGAAAGTGAGCCTGCTGTTTATTTCTCTAACGCCTGTTAACGCTTAATTTAGCATAAAAAGTCTCAAAATTAAAAACATTTTCATTTCGAATCAACTTAAAAATTGAAACCAAAAAGAGAACATGATGTTTGTTCACTGTGATGAACACTGTCAAATTAAAGGTAACTTCGAACTTGTTCTCAATTTAACAAAATCACTTAAGTTTTTGTTTGCTTAAATTATTGATCGAAGTGAGCAAAGCTTTAATGGCGTGAAACATGACAGTGAATCGGTCGTTGGCGATGACACGCGGCGCTCGGAGCGACGGCGGCTCGCCGACGATCTCGTTACCGACGGGTGTCGCTCACGCGCGACCTACCCTGCGGCTGAGAGGCTCCGTGGAACGCCGAGGACACTGCGGGTAAAACCTCTTCAATAGCAAACGTGGCAGACGTGGCTAGCCTGACTAATGTGTCATATTCTAATAAAGTTGAGGACGAAATTGATGCTTACTCAAGCTTATCAATTTAAGAAAATGTACCTACACTTTTTCCAATGTAAAACTTGAAATTATAAGGCCTTTATTGGTAATTGAATAAGAGAGTATCCGAGAAAGCAAGTTTATTATTATTCAGAGCAAAATTTTAACGTTAGCACATTCAACTCTTTCCTCATTTAGATAATCGCCTAGGATCATTCACGATTCCAGAATCAATTCGGAAATAAACGCTTATTTCCTCTCATTTCAATATCGCGTGTAGCTTAAACTATTATATTTTAATACAAAATTAACATTACACCGACGTCTCAAATAAAGTTTACGCCAAATTACGCAAATTGCAAAAAAATCAACGTCGGCGCATACAATGTGCAATCGGTAGCGCCGCCGCGGGCGCTCGTGCCATTCGCGTTCCAATTTTGAATGCAAATTTTCGGTTGAAAACAGAACGCAGCCTGCGTTATGACCGCTCATATTCATATCATGCCAGGATTTTGACCGCTTGCGTGCCGAGCGCGTTGCACTCACCGATACCCTGAGGATATTATTTATCGAACTCCCCTTTTAAAGATTAATTTGCCAAAAAGAAAGCTTACAAAGCTACACAAACGTAAAACGTAAGACTATAAAAATACCAAACATTCTTACGAAACATCAAACTTGTTTTCGTCGGCAATGAAGTGCGACAAACCGCGATTTACCCCTTTCCGTCCAGACTGGCTCGTGATCGTCAATCAAAATGGGGTAATGCCCTCCATTACCTGGTTATTACTAGCGGCAGAATAAAACACATTTGGACGATAAATAACAGTCCGCCAGAGGTCACGCACCCACCCCCGGTCAATTTATTCCGTGAGTCGCGTAACCTCAATTGCCTTTCCTGGAAATTTGTCACCAATTTTAAAACACGCCTTTACGCACAGGCATTACAATAAATCTAGTATTCCAACCTAAATAACTAGCATGAGCAGACAATTAAGCTCAAGCCTATAGGTGACCTAATTTCCCGTATGATAAATAAGAATAAATCTTGGAATACAAATAGACGATCTAGCTCCGAGTGAACCCACCCATGGCGTTTACAATCAATCCAAGATTTACAATTCAATAAATGTTGTAAAACATAGTGCCCGATATGTCTGGAATGATAGAGATACCGTCTGGAGCGATACGCGCGATGACGCGACGAGGCCGCCCGTAGCAGTTTTCACTAATGTTTACAAGGCCGGTCACTCACACAATATTCTTAGACGCGCATAACCTGGTGTAATCGTGACTCATCTCGGAACAAATGAATCACAATCCCAAACAGATCATGTAATCTATCGCAATGAGTAAACTCATATACACATCGACAGTTAGTCGGTACTGTAGCATTATGTTCACTTTCACATATGTATTTTACATAAGTTACAAAATAACATTGGGATACCTTAATGACGGTCCGGCGAACTGAATGGACGAAATTGCCGGCCGTTTACTTTCAACTCCTTGTAATTGCTAACCGCTTTAACATCCAGATTACGTGGACGTACGCGCTGTATCGATCATGGGTCGATGTGGAAGGCCCAATTTGTTGATGCTACTAAATCATCGGACAAAAGCACCGCCCGATCTAAATCGATTTGTCCAAATTATGAGCTCGAGTGGGTAATGCGGCCGCCAGCAGTGGCTAGCCGCTTCCATCCTCTTTAAATATTAACCGCTGTTGAAACATCTGCCCTTTCGCTGCTAAAATTCACCAAAATCTTCAATCTCGAAAAAATATGTAACTCTATCACGTTGATCCTTTTTATTAGCCATTTAGTTTGACCCCTGTTAACTCAAGTAGGTACAGCAACGTTACTTTCGCGCGTCCCGAAACAGGACCAATCAAGTTGTTGATCGCCTGCCAGTTGCATGATACAATGCAGCTGAAACAAGTGAGTAGGTACGGTTCCTTTCAAACAACGGAAGAGGAACGCGCATTGATTATTTAAAATAGAAAAACATGTAAGGTCAGGTGGGGTAAGGGGAACTACTGGGAAAGGGAAACACTAGTTGATATATCAATAACTGTACACCGCAGCGTTGTGATTACTCGATCGATAAAGCAGTAACTGAGAATTAGTTCCAAAAAAAAACTCAGATTGAGTTATGATGATTGAACGTGTGAGTGTGACAAAAACAATACTTTAGTTGGCAAACAACGAAACCACGAGTTCGACGTGTTCGATTTGGATACCGATTTATGTGTTAAAAAGTCTGGTAACAAGTCTGCAAATGTCAGTAAGTATTGTTTTATAGATATATTTTGTTTGTATGCATATAAATTTTTGCTGAATAGGCTGTAAATGTTAAATTTTAATGTGATTTGTAACATAACCTACAAATGCATAAGTGGGGTAAGGGAAACTATCATGGCCGGGTTAAGGGGGACATATGTTTCTCTTTCCCGAAGTCAGAAGTAACAAACATTTTGAAGGCAAGGCAAATTTTATAAAAAGTAGAAATACAGTGCTACAGTCTCTTGAATCGGTAACTATCCATAAATGTTATGATATTTTACACATTGCTTGGGCACCGTAACAGCTGTCCTCTCCATACAAATTATACCCTAACCTAAATGGCAAAATAGGTTATTAATTTGGTAAGGTACCTACCAAGTTATGGGAAAAAAATTGTTAGGTATTGAACTATTCTTTTATAATGATTGGTTATCTATTGACTATTATTATATGTTATTACATACTTTTAATACTTATGTTATTTTGTATGATGTCAAATGACGGTTGGCGATATGAACATCTTGTTTTTATCCGTTTAGAAAAAAATATTTACAGACTACAATATTTTTTACAGAAAAATGCCGAGAAACTATGTGAGAACAACCAATAATGCGTCATACCAAAAGGAGGAGGTTCCTTAATTCGACCGTATATTTTTTTTTGTTTTTTTTAAAGTTTAAGTTGTCTTAATTGAGTATGTAAAACTTTGTAATGCCAAATAAAAGTAATTCCTATTAATATTATTGTTAGTAATTATTGATAAGCGTGAGGCTACTTTATTTTAACGATTAATAAACATTACAATAAAAACATTGCACTTCCTTTTTACTTCCTTTGTTTTTAGTTGACTACCTCTGTTCGAAACTCGTATGTTTCCCTTACCCCAAATACCGATTGTGATAAATATCTTCTATTTGCAACAGTATTTCGTTACGCATCAAGTACGCATTTCAATAAAGGTGTTTTTAAAATGTTTTGCGTAGTTATAATCCAAACTAGTATTATTACTTTTAGATTTATTGAGACTGTTTCCCTTACCCCAGAAATAGGGAAAGGGAAACGATAGAACTAGTCTAACGAATAATCATTTTCTGGCGATATGCATTAGAACTAGCATAAAAAGTATTTTGTCCTGGATAGCTAACGAAAATAAGTATGTTTTGTCTTAAGCGAAACAATTAAGAACCTTGTACTTTGTAGTATAGAACTCAAAATAAGATAAGAAGAATAAAGTATGTTCCCCTTACCCCACCTGACCTTATAAAAGGTGTTACAATTTCACAATACTTGTAACAATTACTCTCTTGATATTTTCGTATAAATGTAGGTCTGTGAGGCCCTTGAGGGTTTTGTTCATACTTATATAAATATTTTGAATGAAATGCTGCCGTCTGTGAGCATAACTTCGAAACTAATACTATACGTAATAGACATACTCGTATGTAGGTAAGTAATTAAAATGTTGTACATTTTGCGCACTTTATTTATATTTTGCGTGAAAATAACCGCGTTATATCTTTTGTACATTTTACTAAAAACGCACATTACATGAATGTTCCAAGTGGGTTCCGTTTTTACCTCATGTCATGGGTACAGAACCCCAACTCGGTCTGAAGGGGAGAAGCAGCCGGGATGACTGGCTGTTTTGAGTAGATTAACAAATTTTTGATAACACGACAGCCTGCCCGCGCCATGTGTCGGAGTCGTTAACGTGGAGTGTATCGCCATTAACTCCCTCGAACACATACTGGGGCGATGAAATCATACAGCCTTTTCAATAATAAAAAAAACGCAACATAGAAGTTTTTTTTCAAGGTCGTTTCACTTAGTTCGGTCAAGATCAATATGGTTATACATATTATGCTAATCTAATATCGCTCAAGCAAAAGTGTAACTTGAAATTATAAATAAGATGTGTTTGTTCAGTAATTTACAATCGTTTCATAATCTGACAATATAAGTTGTAAGTAGTACCTATGTAACGTTTCAATCATCATGAAATATTAAAAATCGGATTTTATCGAGTCGATTCCTAAACATTAATAACATAATGAGATGATAAAAAACAAAACGAAATCAATCCATACGAGTATGTAGGTACACCTACCAACCCATATATTAAGAATTATGTTCACTATAAAAGTCTCTCAAGCACGATCAAGCGAATCAAACGATGCCGGTCCATATCAAATTTCATAAAACAACTTGGACTCCACAATGAAATAAAAAACCCAATTAACACGCGCGAATTTAGACGCCATACCTTTGCATAAAAACCGTAAGAAGTCAGGGCTGTCCCAAAAAAAGTTAGTGAGCTATGGTGAAATAGTGATGCATTAGGCGCGCCGCCGCTCCAAATGACGCTGTAATGACCCACGATTTGTGCGGACGCCATCTTGCGATAAATATTGGCTAAATTATCGGACCCCTTGGCGTACACCTGCCGCGCGGCCAGTCCCACGTGTCGGAGTCTACAGTTGGTGCAATTTGTTGGCTCTAATGATAACATCATTATGACGCGAATTTTATTACTAACATGGTAATCAATCAGATAGAGCAGCCAAATGCCGTTTTAGGGTTCCGTGCTAAAATTGTAAAAGGTCGGTGTCCGTCTGTCTGTGTGTCACATTAGTTATTCTTCGCAACTATTGACTTTAATTTTATAAAAATAAAATTAGTAAAAACGTTTTATAGTAGGTAATTGGAAATACTCATATGAAAGAGCTTGATTTGCACATTTTAAACTCAAGTCGACGAAAATCCGCTTCAAGGATTATTATTATGCTTTAACCCACTTCTAAAACAAGCGTGTTTAATAAATTTTGGTATAGCGACTACAGAGCAGGCCACCGCGTAAACGACATACTTTGTGTTTACTTTTCCTTAATGATTAATGAATATAATGCTCTCTGCTGGCTATGATCGTTTATTAAATATATTTTTACATATTTCAATTGTTTATCAAACAGAAAATAATAATATACTTACTATTCAAAAAATTGAATAATAATAATTTAGTGATTACCCTAATGAGCAGAGAACTAATAAAATAACAAGTCGATGATCAATATTGTTTGAGTTTGAGTTTTCTTAATGATTCCATAAGTAAGTTACTGATCACTGTGATTACTGTGATTAGATTATCGTTTATAAATATCGTATCGTATGTACCTATAATGCGTGTATTTATTGGTTCACCTATGGAATCCCTAATCGTCATTTGTATTAATTCTCAATAACATCGTCCAAATTTTCGTTTATCCTAAAGCCATTTCCGCTTAAATTTTAAAACTTTTTAGTGTTGTTATAATACAATCCCAACTTAACCGAACCGGAAAAAAGTTGCCAGACTCATCTGAAAACCAGTGTAGGGCAAATGAAAATTCGGATAAACGACGTGTCAGGGCAAACGTTGTTAGGGATTTTGAGGTACACCTAAAGTAACTTTTGGCACGTAATTAAATTATGTCTAAGCGGAAAAATAGGGAAAGAAATTGTGAAAAACTATTATAAAGTAAGTTTCCGAGGCAACCTCAAGTTGTTATCATAAAGTACCGTACAAGTGCGAGAGGCACATCGCTAATCCCATGTGTTCCGATCCGATCGTGTCAGCGTAACATACTCGTATCGTTAGCGCGATCCGATGACGGCCAGCTGTCGCGGGTCAACGGACTCCGGGCCATCCTGATAACGCTATTGCGTCACGATTAAGATCTGACGGTGGCTGTAGGTCATATCATTATTAGCAGAAAATATAAGATGTCAAGTGCGTACGTAGTTTATCTATTTTCAGCAAATTCTAGATGACAGCTAAAAGGTTTGCTGATCAGGGCCCTCAATTTGAAAGTGAACTTAACATAAAATTCACTTTTTTTTAACGCTAAATTTTTATGCTTGTTCAAAATCAAAAAGGTTTTGAATTCCCGTTTTTTTTTATTTTTGCCAGAACTAACCATCGATTTTACCAAACTGGAATAAGACTTACTCCGAGATTAGTCTATACAAATTGGGCGTTTAATCTAGGTATAAGACCTTATTCTCGTTTCGTCGAATCGGTTTATGCCCGGTTCCTATATTCAAGAAACGAATCGTTTTCCTTACGTCTCGTTAAAATTTGACACATTTGTACGTAGCAAATGTAAAATTTTAACGAGACGTAAGGAAAACGATTCGTTTCTTGAATATAGGAACCGCCCAACTAGCAAAATTTCGTCATATAATGGTCGCGGCAACGTAACATATTCAGACTGTTAGCTTATGATATTAGTCATATAAACGTAATGAAAACGGTTATAGAACGCGATTTGGGCCCATTTTACTCAGCGTTTTCGTCATATAAAAGTCATTTAACTGCAACCGCCAGCCACTTATTGGTCATATAATAATCACCAACGTGACTATCTTATAACTCATTAGCTGTATAAAAGCGACTTATATGACTTTTATATGACTTTTAATCATATAAAGGACATATAAGCGTTGAGTTAGTTGCTTATTAGTTATATAATTATCATAGATGGAACTACGTTATGACTAATTTGACATGTTATTGCTAAATATACAACGTAATAGTGGAATAAAAGTGACGTCCTGGAAGGCTAAACAGCAGAAGAATTGACATCTCATACCACAGGAACTTAGTGAGTTGAGTGAAAATAAATGTCGGTGAGTATTATTTTGATTTCTAAGAAATATATGGCCATGTTGACATTATAACTCGAACGGTATTATGAATGCTGTTAAATTCGACTTAATGGTGGAAATGTGTTGCGAAGGCCACTTTATTGATAAAGTATACTATGTTTAATTGTAAATATTTAACGCCCCACAATAATAATAAGTTATTTAAATTTATTTTAAATAAATATTTTGATTTTTTACGTGAGATGCGGTTATATATCATTTATACGATTAATATGTCATATAAATGATTCTTATATAGCAAGCTTAGCGGTTAAAGCGCCATGACACCTATGTTGCTACCATACCAAAGTGCTGAATAAGATACTTCTATGTAACATGATCTATAATTCGCGTTTATATGCCTTCATGCAGCATATACAGCACAATAGCCATATAATAGCAACCATATTTCATTTACTCGAGCAAAGGGTATATAAGATGTTATTACTCGACCGAATAGTCACATGAGCGTCGTATAGAGGTAGATTATTCAGCATTATTTTATATGACTCTTTAGTAATAAAAAGACGTCGAGTAAACGTTTACTCAGCATCATAGTATGACTTTAAACCAAAGTGCTGAATAAGATACTTCTATATAACATGATCTATAATTCGCGTTTATATGACTTCATGCAAAATATACAGCACAACAGCCATATAATAGTAACCACATTACTTTTACTCGACTCTGCCTGGCATGTCATAAGTCAGCTATATAAGTTACTGTTACTCGAGTAAAAAGTCATATAATCGTCTATTAAATGTGTCTTATTCAGCAATTTTTTATATGACTCTTAAGTCATAAAAGGAAGTCGAATAAACGTGTACTCGGTATCATAATATGACTGTAATGCTGAGTTTCTAAAATGCTGCATAAGCTGGTTTTATACGACAGCTTCTGTATAATTCGCGTTTATACGACTTTAATACGATTTATTAGCTGAATAATCTCAATCTTATATGACTACTTTGCTAGTTGGGCGGGCATTAAAGTTCTAAGTGTTCTAACGGTAGAGATACGTAAGTCACAAACGTCACATTGATATTTTGTGCGAGCATTCTTACAATGTGATTTATAACGTCACTTTGATACAGTTCTATAATGGTCATATGGGTCAGCATTTAATTTTACCGATTTTACCGTTACGGCTAATTGTTGAGTTACCATAAAACCCTGTCACTGTGATAGCGTCAAGTTACGAGATTAATTTTATAATAATGAAAGCAACTTTTGGGTGTTCTAGATAGGGTTCCACTATGGCTCAACAATAAAAATCTATAATGGTAAACATAACAATAAAAATATTTGTAAAAAAATGCCAAAATTACTAAACATAGACAAATTCATCAAAATGAGGACTAATCATTCTTTTTTTTGTACACTTTATGTCGCCCTGGGAGACCAGGGGTTAATGTACCATTTAATTTAAATCCTATTAATAGGTAACCAAAGTAAAATTACTTGCTAACGTCGCCAGTGCGCATCGATTCTGCCCGTTCAATTGAATTATGTGAACGAAGTTCGAACAAAACCACTTACAACAAACGCATATTAGTTTATTAATTTTTTTAACCCTTTATCGCAAAAAAACTAGGACAAATGGCGGACTTATTGCCCAAGGCACCACGTTATCTGCTCTGCTCTTTCTCGAAATCATTTTAGATCTCAGAAGTAATAAAATAAAGGTAAAAATTAAATTTTTACTTCTTACTAAGAACTGTTGTAAAAATCGGTATCATGAAAACTAGTTTCTATACGGTAATATTTAATTGTCTTACAGCTGTGCGCCACATGTTTTCGGGTACAACCTTTTACTGATGATACCGTCATTACTCCTGCCTTTGCTTTAATCCTAACCAGGTGCGTTGTTTTTTTAAATAACTAAATTAGATCTTTTAATTAGCAAACTCCCTTGTCCATTCGCCCAGGGCTCACTATGACCCGCTGGCCAGGGCTGACCTGAGTATTTCACAAAAATGTTTTGGCACCCCTGGTGCTCATGACCAGGGCTATAGGTACATATAGGTAGGTATCTAACCTAGTATTTAGGTACGAGTATCTACGTCTGGCAGTGACCGAAATGAAATCTTAAAAAAATACTCATAAGCTCTTTGAATATTATTTTCCATATCACTATTCATTGCGTACCTACCTAAGAATTTCATTTATTTAATTACTAGCGACCCGCCCTCGCTTCGCTTCGGTTTATTTGAGTTTTCTATAACACACGTACATAAAACAAAATTTATCACTACATAGTATAAAACAAAGTCGCTTTCCGCTGTCTGTCCCTATGTATGCTTAGATCTTTAAAACTACGCAACGGATTTTGATGCGGTTTTTTTAAATAGATAGAGATTCAAAAGGAAGGTTTACATGTATAATAAATGATTTTTTTATGAACGGGTGTTACAGAAAACTCATATAAACCGAAGCGAAGCGAGGGCGGGTCGCTAGTTATACATAAAAACCATCCACTTGAATCAGTCTATCTACTAAAAAAACCGCATCAAAATCCGTTGCGTAGTTTTAAAGATCTAAGCATACATAGGGACAGACAGCGGGAAGCGACTTTGTTTTATACTATGTAGTGATTTACTTTAATAATAACACCCGCCTTCCGTAAAAGCCGCCCAAGATCGCCCAAATTTTGTCCACCATAGTAATAAGTAAGTAGGTATACGGAAAGAGAAACATAAGTAGGTACTTATCTCTGTCCAAACTATTGAACACTCCGTTTTTTTAAACCTTGGTTTTTTAGGTAATAGCGAACTAATGGGTTAATAAATGAAATCGTGGCCTCCTAGGTATTTAGGGTTGTGCCAATCAATACCTACCTAATACGCCTACACCTGTAGGTATGTTATAAAATTGTAGTTTACAACTTACTTACTTACTGGAAAATTGCCTGAAAAACGTGATTAAAGAAAGTAATAAAATACCCACCTGTTACAAGGGACAAGCGATGTTTTATCAATGGCGTACCTAAAGCACTTTTTTTTACACAACAAAACGCAGATAATAAATAAAATAACAAAAACTCTACCTACTTAAATGTAACAGAACAGATGTTGCACTAAATTGTTAGGGTTTAAAACAAATGCTTTTCAATGTATTTGTGTAAAGCAACCAAAACCTCCTTTAAGATTATTATGGGCATAGGTATGGTATTACGGACATCTGGCACTACCTACCTGAGGGAGCCTGAGACACCCTGAGGCCTGGGAACTTAATAATACTAGGTCTACCCACGTGTGCCCACGTGCCGGCTTGGGGAGCGCCTAGATTAGTTCGACACCTACCGGGTGTCTTAAAATAATAGTTACTAAACCCCAGCCTGACGATTATCAAACCGACATCGTAATAGGTACCTACCTAATAACAAACTGATAGGTTAGAATATTTGTACCTACGCTATTAAACAAGGCGGAATTAGAAATAAACTGATATAAGTTAAACAGTTTTTAGTAAATTCCTATATTTACAACTATACCTACAAAAAAATCCTTCAAGCAAGCATTGATTTATTTATTTACTTAATAAAAAATAACGGATTAAAAAAGTATGAAATTTATACAAACATAAGTAGTCTTCAACCAGTGGTAACCTTTTGATCGTAATAAACATACCTATTTAAGTTCACTGTAAAGTAGTACCTTCTGTTCCAAAATACATAAATAAATAATAAATAAATAAATAAATACAAGAGGACTATGTCACACCAATTGACCTAGTCCCAAACTAAGCTCTAGGCTTGTAGGTACTATGGGTACTAGACAACGATATATAGAGAAATATATACTTAAATACATAGAAAACATCCATGACTCAGGAACAAATATTTGCGCTCATCACACAAATATCTGCCCTTACCGGGATTTGAACCCAGGACCTCTAGCTTCGTAGGCAGGGTCACTACCAACTAGGCTATCGCGTCGTCAAACCTTTTTTTGTGTCCTATTTAAAAGTTTATGACTAGGTAGTGTAGTGACACGAACCGGAAAAAGGAGGGATAAATACTCACCGTAACTGTAGAATACTTCCGAACCTATTTGCAAACATCCCATTTTTATCGGCGATAAAAAATATCCCTTGCTTTTAGGGTGCGAGGAGTGCGATTCCGGCAGCCGCAGCCAAAAAGAAGAAAAAAAGAACGATGCAAATGGAATGAATAAATTGTCTACATGCGTTCGTTCTATCCACCACCGTTCCTCCATCAGTCAACTCACTCACTACACTAGGGTAAGGTAACCAGAAGTCGGCCTGGAACCTATAGTCGGCCTTTTCGGCCTTTTATTCGCCACAAATAGCGCCAGTTTTGAAATTATCCAATGACATGCATGTATAATAAATCTCCAACTTCTGATTGGTCGAAAGATCGCGTGATCTGTACGGGGAGGGGTGAGCGGCGAGAGTAAAACAGGTTCATACCAGCGTCGTCCGCGATCACGTAGTGTTGTGCGATGTCCGCCATTTTATCTCTAACTTTCCAAGTGTTGATTATTAGCGGTAAGCAACTTCTTTTTATACAATGTAGCATTAGTTTTATTTTGAATATTTTTTTTAATAGTTAACGAGTATATTTTGGTACGACAATCGATGTTTTTCCCCACGAAAGTAGTATTTTGAGGCGGCCGACTATTGGGTGCTAACTTTTTATTGTTAAATCCAGTAGTCGGCCGTAGGTGGCCGACTTCTGGATTTTGGCATTTTTTTTCTTTTTGAATGCTTTTGACGTCATTAGATGTGTAATTTTTTATTAATGAATTTAGTAAGTACTTGTAGAACTCTAATACGATGCAAACCCAGTAGTCGGCCGCATTGAAATGTATTATATTCACGCGGCCGACTATTGGGTATTGAGGTTCTAAAGCTCGGCCACCTGTTTTGATAATGATAGGTATATGTAAAATGTGCCTTTTGGGTGGTCACAATTTGCTTCTTTTTCAGTTAAATATGCTTCAAAGACCCATATTAAAATTAATAAAACGTGTATGTAAGAAGAAATACGTATGTTAATTTTTTTTTTACTGATACCTAGTTATTTCTTATTGTTAATTTCAACCAATGTAACGGCCGAGCACTGGAGACCCAAAGGCCGAGGTAAGGTCGTTTGGGGCCGACTACTGGGCAAAAGTACCCTTTTTTGTTTTTTCTTAATTATCTAAGAATTGAAGAAATTATTAAGTGTTTTTCTTTACAAATATTAAAGTTTAATAAATGATGATTGAATAAAAAGTTGTCCTTTTTCAATTGGTTCCTGCAGGCACAAATGAGAGGAGTTTGAACTTAGAACTTTCGTAAAAAGGCCGACTACTGGTTCCCTTACCCTATAGTTAGTTAGTCTGTGCCGGGCGGTCGAGCGGAGAGGGTGTGTCGTTCTTTAGCACTTCTCAGCTGACTTACGCACGCGTTTTTAAAACAAATCACGCGATTATTTGAAATACAGTTATTAAAAAGTTTTAACTAAGTTAATTTGGACTAGACAGTGAAGTGTTTATTTATTCAACTAAGAAATTAGATCATTTGTGACAGAAAATGATGGGTAAGTGGTTTTGTTTTTCATGTTAACCTGTTTGTTTTTGACACAATATGACAATACCAAGTTTATAAATATAAAAGTATTAATTTTCATGCAACTGATGGTTTCACTGTTACACAAAGTGCTGTTGATTTTGATTTTAACCTCAACTTTTATATTAATGTTGTTGTTTATGATTTGCATATTTAGGTTATTCGATTTCTCGCTCCCGTCGTTGCCTGTATTATGAAATTATGATTATGATCGTCAATCAAATATCAAAAACATTTCTAAATTTGTAATTGGTTGTATGTACATTACAATAAATATTTTTTAATTTTTTGGACACTAACATGAAAATATGTCGCAACTTTTGTTATTGTGATGAATGTAGTGTTGTTATTGTATTCCTGTTAGATAAAATAGGTATACCTAATACAAACCTGCTTGATTATTTTACTTAATACTAAATTGGTTATTAAAAAAAAATAGGTACGTAAGTACCTATGTTTATTTTCAATCAAATACCCGTAGGTATTTTAAGTACAATAATTATCTGGATTAAAACGTGGGTAGATGTGGTACCTTGCCAAAGTTCTATTAAATTATAGTGTGACATGACAAGTTTTGATACTTTTAGAAAATATTTTGTTTAAACAAAATGGGTACAAAAAAAATGCTGTGTAAAACAAATTGTTTGAATAAATTTTAGTGTTTACTTTGATTTTAACCTCTACCTACTTTTAAATAAATGTTGTTTACATTTACTTTACATTCAATTATTTAGTCTTATCTGTATGTGTGCTCCGTAGAAACAGCAGGCCTATATTATATTTTTAGATTTCGACATTTTATCGAAACAAACCGATTTTTTCACCTGCAAAATGCTCACGAGCGTGAGTAATCGCCTGGGAACTTAGGCCGTGATTTATGCTACATTTTTTATGTAGATCAACCGCTACCTACTTCACGGTACGACATCGTATTGACATGAATCTCACTAGCCATCGAAATAAAATTAACCGAAACGAGGCAATCCGATACGCTGATCGTGGCACATCTAACGATTCAAGATAAAAATTGGTCGTGAACGAGACGGATCTGTTTGGCTCACGGATTGAGATCAAATAGTGCTTGTTCCTGCCAAAGTTTAGAAACCGTAACAAATATCTAGTTATACAGATAAAGATTGAATACCTACTATTGTCTAGCGTTAACCTGGATCGAGTACCTATTACGTAGAATGACCTTAAAATTAACCGCTCGAATCAATAAAACACTAAAGTAACCAAGTTGTGCAACTTGCAACACTACGCATGCTACTAGTTAGTTCAATTCTCACACGCGATTTTACTTTGCATTGAAACCTAATAATTACATTAACGAACATAGGTAGGCCTTGCCCAATTTTGTTGTTCAACATTGAACTGGACTTTAATTAGGTTAGGTTAAGTTCTACGTTAAATGCCGATTCTGAAGTTATAAGTAAAGTAAGTTAGTTAGTAAGTTCTTTGATTCCAAATAAATACAATTAGGTACCTACCTAATATAAAGGTTTATTAGCCAATATACAATGTAGTAGGTACTAAATTCGTTCCTTGTATTAAATAATACTAATTAAGCAATATTAATATTGTTTTTTTCTTATAATTATCTGCCATGATGCCATGAATGCCATGATGCCCATGATAGCCGGCGGCGGCGGCAGAGTACCGAAACAACTAGCGTGAACAGGTCGCGACTTGCAAGAAGCTGTATCTTATTCGTACATTCGTAATCATTTTCATTCATAAATTTGAGGATGAGGAATCTAGTTCACCTTGTGGTTCACCTGATTTTTATATTTAAAAAAAGATGGTTGTTTCATTTTGAATTATAGATGAGTTATAATATAAGTAAGTAACATCGTACGTATAGTTAGGGTAAAAAAAGGTTCGTCACTTTTCGACTCTATTTCATTCAACGCTTTTAAGGTTCAAAAGTGACGAACCTTTTTTTACCCTGACTATACCTATTATGTGCAAATTTAAATGATCTAAATATTGATAAATAACAATGAACACGTTTAGAAGATCAATAAATAGGTACTAGGTACCTTCAATGTAATAGTAATTACTTACTGATTTACTCGTACATGACATGACAAGAGGTTCAGTTCATTGTAATTAATATTTAAATTAAAATATTACACAAGTCCCTGCCCACCGCCGCGCTGGCTCCCTCAATATCGAACCCTATAGCAATGAACTATAAGCGGTGGTCGGAACCGGAAGTATTGGCAGGAAGGCGCAAAGCGCACCTTGCTGCCGTGGTTTACGTGCCAGTCACCAGTCCAATCAATACCAATTACCTACACCGAACGTTTTATTCGAAATTTGTAAACTCTCATCACTTGCAGTCGTTTGAATCGCGCTTATTGTACACCTACCGAACCATTTTAATAAATGAAACGCATTATTACTTAATGCATTTACCTATTTGATTTATGTATCAAACATGTTAGTTGCCTATCTATTCTTCCCACTTGCAAAACGTATGGCGTACTTTCTCGGCATTGTAATAATGGAAAGAGACTAGAAGAGATTTAAACATAATAATGCGGAGGTGGGCGCGTGGGAAACTCCCAACGTTCACGTGCCCGGCACACCACTTTGCCACACTAAATCTAACATTAATATGCTAGATTTAGATAAAACCTCAAGGGGAGATTCACTCATTGTTTCTCTATATCCGCGACATTTCTCTTAGAAAAAAAGTCTCGTTATCTCTTCTAAATTGATTCAAACAATAATAAATTGTAGCAGTTCGTATTGTTAGCGGTCGTTAATTAAATGTTTGTCGTTCGAATAACGACATTATAAATATTAATTAGAATATACATGAATAATACAGTGAACTACGCAAGGAAATCAATTATGCCTCTATTCATAAAAGTCGTATTGAATCTATTTGCGAGCGTAGGTGTCCATAAGTCACCGACCAATAAATCAGCACCCTTATTTGTACGTGAAATAATGAAACCAGACAAGCAATCAATAGTATAATTAATTCACGGCGAAAGATACGATACTTTTGGTATTTTTAGGGTTCCGTACCTCAAAAGGAAAAAACAGAACCCTTATAGGATCACTTTGTTGTCCGTCTATCTGTCTGACAATACTCAAGACCCTTTAGGTCGGAACGCGTGGAGGTATCGAGGTAAAATTAAAATCATTTACTCAGGTCTACACTCCCTTAAAACTGTGAAAAAATAAAAACTTCTAATTTAACGTAAAAAAAAGATACAGCCTTATATTTATATTTTAACTAACTTGACCCAACACTGCGTACATTTTCATTTAACAGGGCTCTGCTAAAAGTGAACTTTCATAGTTACAGCCGTTTTTAGCGTACATTTTGTACGGAACCCTCGGTACGCGAGTCCGACTCGCACTTGCCCGGTTTTTCTATTCTACTTTACTGCGTATTATAAAACAAAGTCCCCCGCCGAGTCTGTCTATCTGTAGGTTTTCACCATCAGTTGAATATTTTTTCACGGAAGGCCTAAATTGAAATAAAGTAATTCGGCATCCGGGCTTTAACGTCGTAAGTGTCGTAACGTATCCGATGTGACAAATCACGAAAGAAAAAAGGCTATTAAAATTTGTATTGTGTCGCGTAGGCTCGCGTGCCCGTTTGACGGGTAATGGCAATAGTGGCTAGTTAGTGGTTCCGGATACGTATCGGACGTGTCGGATGTCGGCGTGAGTCACGCGGCGCCCACGCCGCCCGCCGCGCCAGCGCGCGCCCACTGGCGCCCGCGCAACGCGCACCATTACTTTAGCTACACACGTCTTTACCGACACCATAAGCTTAAACATGAATGGACGTTGGCCTCTTTGCTACATGCATAGTAGCATCAACAATACAATAGTCTCCAATAAGTAGGTACCTATAGGCATCTATATATCTTATGCTTTATGGCATTATTGTTTATCATCGCATTGTATTATGTAAACAGTATGACTTTTACAGGATATTTCGCGGATATAATTAATTATCTCGTGAAACACTAATATAAAATAAACCAAGAGGGGTGTCTCTAATGGAAAATATATTCCTACGACACAAAAAT
The DNA here is from genome assembly GCA_963966035.1 of Acleris laterana. Lineage (NCBI taxonomy): Eukaryota > Metazoa > Arthropoda > Insecta > Lepidoptera > Tortricidae > Acleris > Acleris laterana. Next base: position 7,283,858 of record OZ014445.1, on the reverse strand, counting down.
TTGACGTTATTATAATTAGGTATATCAAATATCATAACTTCTTAGTCACAGAATTTATGTGTCTTCTTAGATGTTTGGCAATCGTAATAAAATTAAGATTTTAGAAACCACTACTAATGTAATGTAGGTAACTAAGTTATATTTTTTTTGTACCAAGAATCGCGTACCACCTTCACTAAAAAGTAACTTCATATCGTTAGTAACAATCACTGCCGCAAGATGAAGCGAAAACGATCAATACACTACAGATGCTCGATAACGACACGGCGCGATCCGCACCGTATTCTAAACTACATAGACGTGGTAGCCGAGACAGATTTAGCTGGCGTCTGCGGCGCGTCTAGGTTATTTGTATTTGGGCTTTGGCAATGGGCATTTCGCAGTCTCGTGGGAAACCGAGTTGAACGACTGCAGAGACAATGCGATTGCTTGGTCCGCATCGCGGTATCGCGGCCAGTCGTTCACCGCGAACGCCCACCCGCCGCCGTTGCCTCATGCCGTCGCCTATGACCACATTGCATAGGTACCTATATGCCAATTGCTTACTACCTCTACATCTTCGCTTCAACATAGGTACCTGGCATTTCTTGTAAAGATACCTGCATATTTCTAATCCTTTCTTCTTTAAATTTTGTTTATGCAGACAGGTTTTCCGACAACCAATTACCATGCTACATTGGAACCGCGTACTCTAATTTGGCTTATTGGAATGGTTAAAGAATGCAGCCCAATAAGAATGGAATTCCCGTTTTAAGTTAGGTATGAGCGTCACTTACCTGATTCACCAGATTAGTATTTAATGCCTAATTTGGAGTCCGCGTCCTACACATTTTTGTTATCTTGATGAAACCTGTAACTGTACTTGTCGTAAAACTAACATTAGTAATTGATGAAGTGCCGCGTCCAAGCAGTCCACATAATAGGTACATAGTAGCTGTGAATATTTGATTATGAATAGGCTGTCTATAAAAGGGCGTTTGAGTGGGCAGGGCCGTCGTCCCGTTATCATTCCTTAAACGTGATAAACGTGATAAAACACACACACGCCCGGTTACCGGGTAAGGACGAACCGGTAACCGGTAATAGGCGTGGCTTATTTAGGCAGATTTTAACATTTCTAATGTTGCGTAGGTTTTTGGTTGGCCGATGATGTATTTTACTCAAAGTTTGGTATGAACATTATTGACACATCGGGGTAAACCGGCGTTACGTGCCCACCCTTTAGGTAACCTGAATCTAATCCCCGGTTTGCCGGTGCGCCTGCCTGTCAAGTCTCAAGGGCGGCCGGCGGCGGGGTCGATAGGCGCTGGCCGCGCGCCAGCCGCCAACGACCAAGACACATAAATCCACCCTCGCGCTAAAGTGCCAGTTCACACACTAAACCTCGATAAATGTTTATGCGCATAATAAATAAATCTAATAGTATGACAATCAGGTTTTATTACCGATTTCATATTAGCAACTTGTGATTTTTGTCTTGAGAATTTATGAATTGACGCAGACTTTAGTACCTACTTAGGTAGGTTAAGTACGTGAAATGATTTCAATAAATTGACAATTGATACTTTTTTTAAATTACTTATGTTAAATATAAAAGTATTAACAACATAACAATACTTTTTATTTTTGATAATGAGTTTTTCTTGACTCGAGGACGAAGATTTTGTCAACGATGAAGCGAGCTCATCCCACTACTCACCCTATTCCGAGACCAAAAACAAATTTTACACCGTTCCGAATTTAATACTATCTCTCTCTAGTCTCTATCCCTTTACATTAAACTAGCAAGAACATATTAGATCACAGCCCACGCACTTTTATTTCCTTTAATACTAGTCATTGACTTATGCAAATATGCATAGGTACTCGTAATCAAAATAATGAATACCGTTACGTGTATTTCGCCTTAACTAACAGAACAGCAAGTTAAGGAGTTAACCGAGTGTGACGCGGCCCGCGGGAACCCGCCGGCCGCCGGCTTCCCGGGGATCAACTTATATATCATACGTGTAATTGTTATAATTACAAATTATGACTCTAAATTATAATTTAGGAAACACAAGCTTAATAAGGAACTTGCGAAATCACATTGATGTAAATTGTATTTTTTATTAGATGTTTATGTCACCAATAAAATTGATATTGTGGTATGGCCTTTTATGCGTTTAATAAAGTAACTAATTGACGAACGATTTTACGGTGCCATCATTATGCGGCACGGAAGCTTTTGATTAACCAATTAGGTATTCTTAATATTTAAGTGCTCTAATGTTCTGATTTATTGATATTACGTATTAAGCCGCTTCTTTAATAGAGGGAAAGAAAAACGTTAATTCACATGCATCAACAATAGGACAGTAAACAAATTCACGAACAAACTCAATACAAAATAAGTACCTATTTCACCTAGTGCCTGATGGATGACGTAAAATGATCACAACTAAGCATGATATAATTTTGAGCCCAAGGCGTCGATCGGTAAAATAGTCTGTTCCGCTAAATAAAAAGGATTTATCTTATAGTAAATAAATAAATATCAAGATTGAAGGTTTAGCCCCAAACTAAGCTCTAGCCTTTTACTATGACAAGAAAACGATAAACTGACTTTATGGAGAAATACATACTTAATTACACAAATGTTTGCCCATACTGGAAATCGAACCTGGGATCACACTAGCCCTGTAGGTAAGGCCAACTAGGCTTTACGCGTAGTCTCTTGTTGTCTTGTCTTATAGTGTTATTTTGCCGTGATAGAAACTAAAATGTATTAAGTAATTTGCCGAGATACATATACTAACAGTAACAGTATGCTTGTATTGTTGCAGATGAGCGGCAAGCGCACGCGCAGCTATAGATGCGCCGTGCACCACCGGGACCGCGAAGTCAGCTCCGAGAACGACTTCCGTCTGCTACTCGAAGACCCGACCTTTTTTGCCAGGTAACCAACCGCACAGACTCAATCTTTTCGATGTAGACTTCGTGTTCTGGTTCCTTGAATTTTTTAGTGTAATTCAGACAATCACCTTTAGGTGTACAATCTATTAAAGCGCTGTCATGTACTGTTGGGCCTGAAGTTTGGCTACAAGAAGCGGTTCCCATCGATGATAAGGATAAGAAGAGGAAGTGTTAAATAGTCTTCGTTCTTTGAATTCCATGCCATTTAAGGGCGTTTTCACTAAAAAGTGTACCCAATTAAGGACTGAAATTAAGGAACTTTAACTTTGTCAGTTTTGTGACGAAAATTAGCCATACAATGCGGCCGTCAATGTATAGCTAATTTTCGTCACAAAACTGACAAAGTTAAAGTTCCTTAATTTCAGTCCTTAATTGGGTACACTTTTTAGTGAAAACGCCCTTAAAACCTATTGTATCTTACCATGTATGGTAAATTAAGAAGGTTGTAATACAAATTTTGAGCCGGATAAAAAAAGTCAACTAATCGGATATGCCACGCATTTGACACTTTTTGACAAGTCGCTTCAATCAATCTTCCGCAAAGTAACAAACCCTTTATAATCATCCGACCACCAAATTAACAGCAAAATGTAACGGGACCATTTAGATAATCAAAATTTCTGTGTATCAAAATTGTTACGAGTAAATTCTGTCCTGTCGTTATGGTGTACGTGTATTGATTATCTCAGCTAAAAATATTTTCCATCGTTCACCTGTCGTTCGTGTCACATTGACATGTTGGAAACGCGGTTCCGTTTCATGAATCGTTAATAGACTTTCTGGAGGCCTATAGAATCAAACGCATTCGTGAAAGTAAGTTTATGGGTTTGCACACGCATATGAGCATGCCCTTGATCAGTGTGCCCTGCAGTTGGAAATGGTGTAATGACTAATGAGGATGTCGTTTCGCAGGATGGTGCACCTAGTTGCAATGGAAGTGCTCCCGGAGGAGCGGGAGCGCAAGTACTACCAGGAACGGTACACCTGCTGCCCGCCGCCCTTGTTCATCATCTGCGTCACACTGCTTGAAGTAAGTCTATTACAATGATATACAGTAGCGGTTTTAGGGTAGGGCGCGGTTGGGCGACCGCCTAGGGCGCCGGGCGCCAGATATAATGGGGCGCCTGCGACTGGTTATTTCATTCTAACCTATGCCTTTTTTCGTATGGGTTTGAGTGGCTGAATGGTGGTGCCGCAGAAATCTCGCCCAGGGCGCTGTTAGTGCTAAACCGTCACTGATGATATAAGGTTGAACACTGTTAACACCTTTGGCCAAGGCAATATGTACAGCCCGCAGCGCTTTCTCCACGTCTGGTTGCTCTAAAAATCAACGCAATTATATGTCTGATATTATTGCTGAGCAGCACCTAATGGTGCATTGTAAAATGGTTGTTAGCTTGTCGTAAGTTAATTTCCCTATGTTATGTCAAATTATTTATTATATTCTTCTTGTGTCGTATTCTCCTGACGTAGATATAAGTAATGCAGCGGCTGACGCAAACAAAGTAAGCCTCTAATTACAATATGAAAACTCTCCGCAATCAATAGCCGCGCATAGATATCGTGCAGGTCACTTTCTACTGGTAAGCACAGCTACACAATCCCCGCTCCAGTTACTGCTTAATTAAAAAGTGTAATTGCGGATTTCACATCCGCGCAAACGGCGCTTTACGTGAATCACAACAATCGGCGCCCGCGCCGCCGCCGCCGTCACACATTGGTTCACGCTCAAATGTGCCCCGCTATAGATAAATCGCATGCTTTCTGCTAACGGTTTTCCTGTTATATGCATGCCCACATAAACAGTTGAGATCGCTCCTAAAAAGTAAAAAAACTGTACTGTTTTCTCATAAATCCCTCAATATTAATAGGTAATCTATTAGAAAGTCTTACTAAAATGGTTAATAGGTAAAGTATATATATACCGAACTAAACTGTGACTATTCCGCAGGATTCTACCAAAATTATTTCAAGTTAAAAGTTTGTAGTCGTTGCGGACATACGGATACCGCACCGACAATAAACTCGGGGAGCGGTCTAAGACGGGCGCCGGAAAGGCGACAAACAAAGTCACTTGTCGGTATTTGAACAGCAGATTCAACTCTTTACTTTGAACCCTATAGGCAGTACGTAAAAATGCTTTTCCAAGCTTAGAGATCGCTATTCCGGATCGGAACGAATGAAATTGTTTTTTTTTCTACAGACTTTCGCGTCGCGATGTCGCTATTTCTGGTAGTGTGCGGTCAAAAGGACACTCGACATACCTACTTACGTTACAGAGGGAGATTAAAAACACCAGAGGTCAGAGTGAATTATTAAAGTTAAGAGTAAAGATATATGGCAAGATTTTGGATATTACCTACGTTAAATTAATGTTTTTAATAATTATACTACGTAATCATCTTTAAATACCATTTTCTCCCTTTTATTTACTAGCTATCCGATTTTACTTAACATCTTCGGTCCCGATTCCTCATTTCGATAGATGAATATCGAAGAATAAGAAGAGTCAGTTTCTTAACGGTTGTTCAATTATAGACTTGGCCTTTAGGTTTCCTATGTTTCTTCTTCGTCTTATTTTACTTGCCGTGACTTGCGTAACCCCGAGGAAATCCGAAAATGTAACCATGTGTTTAATGTGTCGCGGGCTTGATCTTGGTCGTACCTGTTCTCTGATTATGTTAAGACAAGGTATAGAATCCTCAGGGCTTCTTAACTCCGACTCTGGACATCTGAGCCTAGTATTAACAAGATGGTTGTTGTTCCAGCTGGGTGTGTTCGCGTGGTACGCGTGGGGCGCGGGCGGCGTGGCGGCGGCGGCGGGCCCGGTGCCCGTGGACTCGCCGCTGGTGTACCGGCCCGACCGGCGCCGCGAGCTGTGGCGCTTCCTCACCTACAGCGTCGTGCACGCCGGCTGGCTGCACCTCGCCTTCAATCTGCTGGTTCAGTTGGCGGTAGGTACCACTATAATTCAATTTGAGATGAAATTATGACATCATCTCGGTCATCGCAGGAAATTTATAACATCTTAGGGCGCCTGAACGCGTCATATTTTATCTCTAGAGAGCTCCTGAATACTCAATATTTTGTTACACACTCGGCGCTAGCAATCTATTGTGCAAATTTTCGTTGAAGTTACTCGTAGGTTGAAATGGTAAAATAAGTTTAAGTCGAAGTTGACATGTTAAGTAGGAGGTTGTAAAAAACAATGTTGCTCCATTTAAATAAAACCACAAAATACGTACTTATAAAGTAAACACTACGTGACAAATTCGCTCTGACTGTTTACAAATCCGTAGTGAGTTTTATCTGTTTCAAACTGTCGTGAAGTATTGCACTCGAGGATAGTGCAGTGTTGCTAAGCACGTTCTGAATGAGATTTCACGCTTTTAAACACTTAACTCTATGGTGTAATGCTATTTAATTTTGGGTAGGTAAGTACTTACTTAATGATAAAGTTACGTTTGAGCCTGTTAAATACACGCTAACTCCACCCAGCCGGTAATTTCGCCACACCTTGTCCATATTTAATAAAAGCTAAACGGAACCGGAGCACCAAACCCATTTTTATCTACTAGCGTCACGTATTCTCTAAAACTCATCGAGTTCGGAAAAATTGAGTAATTTCGTTGCGCTTGACGTAGTGAGTCATTGTGGATCTGTCGCAGGTGGGCCTGCCGCTGGAGATGGTGCACGGCGCCCTGCGCTGCGGCGCGGTGTACCTGGCGGGCGTGCTGGGCGGCTCGCTGGCCGCGTCCGTGCTGGACCCGGACGTGTGCCTGGCGGGCGCGTCGGGCGGCGTGTACGCGCTGCTGGCCGCGCACCTCGCCAACGCGCTGCTCAACTTCCACGCCATGCGCTACGGCGCCGTGCGCCTGGTGGCCGCGCTCGCCGTCGCCTCGTGCGACGTGGGCTTCGCCGTCCACGCTAGGTATACTAAGGTGAGTCGACGCGCCTAATACCTGTTACTAATGGATGATGCTCACTTTCTATGAATTTGTTTTTATGTTCGCGGTTGATGGAGTTCAATTGAATTAAATAAATTAGTCATTTGCTCAGTCAAGTGTTGATACAGATATTTTTATTAACCGTTCCTATATTTTGGTTCTGTAGAAGTTTGGAATGTATTTAGGTTATCAGACTTTTAATTTCTTGGAAATTAAACAGTAAGATTTTTGTCAACATGAGTAGGTTACATTAGAATTGAGACCGACAACATGGTAAACATACCTATTTTTACGACATGAAAGGTCAAGATCGTAGTGATCGATGACTTTTTGATTTATTTATTTAATCGTAGGGCGTATTAATATTAACATTCCAAATATTATATAGTATAACTAAAAAGATAACCATAAATCTACATTCAAGGTCAATCATAATCAAAGATTTCTGTGAACCAACACCTCCACACCATTCTTCACAACACTGAAATTTCCCCAAAGATGATAATTCATATTTGTCGAGAAATGCACTATGTAAGCCTCAGTGGAAAGGGCAATAGGTGGACTCGGATACTCAAAGTTTAGACTCAGTTTTGGCCCTTCTACAAAACTCTTCCATCAATTGGGTAAGTAAAGTTTTTGGAAGAGATGTAAATTATATTTTTTTTCGATAGTCGTCATCCTTAAGATCATAGAACTGCGGCTCTTTTACTTTTATTTCCTCTAATATTTTAGAAATCTTTTTTTTAGTTATGAAGTTGACATTTGTACACTTCAATGACCGACAAGCTTGTTGCCTTCGTATTTAATGAAATAGAAAAAAAAACTGTCACTTCTATATCTGTCAACGTCAAATCAAATCAAAGTAAACAAACGGTTTAATTCAAATAAGTAAATTCAAGTAAATCTTTGTAATACTCCATTTCCACAGTCCGTGTGGGATTGCCTGAATTCATTGCGTGGATTGTACAATTCAAAAGTGCTCTCGTGGCTATCAAAAAGCAGAGCAAGAGTCGTCGAAAAAGGAAGAAATCGGTGTCCAAGAAGAAGTGCCAAAGGGTTCGAAAATAAATCTTAGACCAAATATCGTGCAAAGCTCTTAAAGCAAAGCGGCAAAACGAAAGTCCAGAGTTCGTTCTGAGATCGTTAAAAATATTTCTAAAAACACTGATCACATGAAACACAAGCAAACAGAAAATAGCCGTTGTATTGAATTGTTTGTTTACTTTGATTTGATTTGACAATGACAGATATAGAAGTGTTTTTTTTCTTTTTCATTAAGTACGAAGGCAACAAGCTAGTCAGTCATTGAAGTGTACAAATGTCAACTTCATAAGTAAAAAAAATATTTCTAAAATATTAGAGGAAATAAAAATAAAAGAGCCGCAATTTCTTGATCTTTAGGATGACGACTATCGATAAAAAATATAATATACATATCTTCCAAAAACTTTACTTAGCCAATTGTCTACTTTCCAATGTACAATAATGTCCCCATAAAATGTTGAAACGCGTGATGTAACGTATAGTGTCCCCCGCAGGAGGCGCCGCCGGTGTCGTACGCGGCGCACGTGGCGGGCGCGCTGGCCGGGCTGACCATCGGCCTGCTGGTGCTGAAGCACGCGCAGCAGCGGCTGTGGGAGCGCCTGCTGTGGTGGGCGGCGCTGGGCGCGTACGCCGCGTGCACGCTGTTCGCCGTGCTCTACAACGTGCTGAGCGCGCCCGGCGGCGAGCTGCACTACATGCCGCCCGACCCGCCGCCCGACGCCGGCTTCTGACCTGACCGCCGTGACCGCGCCCCGCACGACACGCACGACACGCACGCCCTGCTAAGCCAAATACCAGCATCTCAAATGAAACTCCTGGACCGATCACGACCTCATTACTGAGAGGAGAGGATTCAATACTTTGGTAATTAAATCTGAGATACTGTATATTGGCTTAGGAAAGCAGACTTACACCGGTTTATTATCCGACACTATACCGCCCGACGACGCAACTATACGTTAGATCTATCGCGACGTCCCGTGTTCCGATATTGTGTCGGGTGACCTGAAACCGCGCTCAGGCGGAGACGCTTTGCCGCTCACTTTTTTCGAGTTTTCGATTCGATGAAGTCGTTAGTATAGCAATGATCTTTGTCGACCGAAAGCTGTCGTTTGTAGGCGTAATTCTCCGCCCGAGTTAGTGTTAGTCGAAGCCCGAGTAGATGTAACGCGACAGCGCGACCCACTCACAACGCCTAGTCAATTTACCTTAGTGTGATTTGCGATAAGTAGCATTATAATTTGAGGTTAGTTTCGTTCTTACACGCCGTGTATGATGTTGTCTATTCCGGTAAGATTTATGAATCTTTGTTTTGTATTACCTCTCGAGGTTCGCAATGATAAGTGGATTTAAACTCGGTTCCGTCACGCGTCTCCTCGCGATACTTAATTGTTAAGTAGTCTTAATTGTATTGGATAGGTGAACTATTTTTGTACTATCTGCGTCCGTAGTGTTAGAGAAGGCGTTACCGCGACACAACACATGTTCCGTGTGGGCCGGCTGTTTCGACTAAACGCGGCGTTTATCCCGGGCACATGCCTTAAACCTGACTTGGTACCGCTAAACCTTTCTAGCTGACATTTCACGAACCTGAAACTGATGAGTGACAGGTGACAATTCGGTATAAATTATGTAGCCAATTGTCACTTATCATATATCTGTTACTAACAGGTTCGTTAAAAAGGGTCTGGTAAAGATCTTTACTGATACAAACCACAATTCGCAAGCGTTTGATACGCGAAATGTGGGCAGAAGTGCCGTTGGGTTTAAGACGTGCACCCTGGTTTTAAGTTAAAAGATTGCGCCCAGTTATTGCCGTTGAATTCCGTCAAGTGAACGTCGCATTCAGCCGAGACAGTCAGCATAGTTATTCCCAGCACACCAAAGATTAGGATAAATGGCGTCCAAGCTCGAATGGTGAATAATAAACTTTCCTCAGTTTTGGATTGATTCATCTAATCTGATAAAATATAAAAATATATGTTGATTTGTAGAATATATTGGGAAATAATATGCCGTTGATTTAACAGTATTAATTTAACGTTTGTTAAGTGAACACGCAAATACTTGCTCAATTTATATGATTGCGATTATAATCACAAATGATTATGCTCAAAAGCGAGTTTTTATTTTATGGGATCAATTATTTTTGAATAATTAGTTTTTTTTCTGTGTGGATCGTCCACCGCTGCCGCGCGCAGCCGCAGAATGACTCACTAGTAGATATTTTAATTATGAACGTGCCTGATTCCTATTATTGTAATTTTAATTGTATAATTGTAATTCTAATCAAATGTCACAAAACGACTGATTTTTTGTATAAATTATTGCAGAGTGTTTTTCAATTTAATTTATTTTAAATTTATTTTAAGTGCGAATCGAGATAATGATAATTATGTGATTATATGAATGAAAATAAGAATGAATACCTACGATTAAAAGTGATTGAAAAGCTTCTTGGTGTATTTTTTATAATTCTTCATGTTCAATATCTTTTTCACATTTAACATCCATTATTTCAATAGTAACTATACAGATTTTTTCCTTGCATGATTAGAATGCTAACTTTCCTTGAATTAAGATGTCAAACTGAGACTTTTATCGATAACCCTCACTTCTGACATGTTGATAAAAAATTGTAAAGGCGTGCTCTAAAAAAAGAATAATAATATGCCATTTTCGCGGTATATTAACCTTATAATATAATAGTACCTCCGAATTAGAATGTTGGAACAATTTGTTTTTTAGAATTGATTGTGATTTAATTTTTCCTCTCAATGTTACTCCTTTGGAAAATATAATAATTTTGTTTACCGCGCTACAAAGATATAATTATGTAGTCATAAAGTGACATCTGTCATTCTAGTCATTTAAGGAAAAAGTCAGTATAGCAAGCTAAAATCATCTTACAAAACGTTATAAACGTAACAAATAATAACAATCAACAAAGTATTAAAACTAGAACTAATTACAATTATTATGGTGTCGTTTCTGTTCCAAGTAATTAGTAGTCTGTTTTGTCTGGCCAGGGGGCATAATATGGCGGCGTTTATCACGTGAAGTTTGGATAAAGCATCTGTCACTTTCTGATACCTATATAAGTTCGAGAGTGACGGATGCTTTATCCACATTTTGTCACGCGATAAACGCAACCATACTAGGCCCGCAAGTTAAATTCTTACCCCCTTAGGCCCTTACTAATAAACGTTGAGTAGCGGTGGTATAGCTATACAATGTTTTGTCCTTATACGTCAAATTCAAATGTCACAATGACAGATAAGGACAAAACATTGTATAGCTATACCACCGCTACTCAACGTTTATTAGTAAGGGGGTTATTGTATAAACAGGTAACTTTAAATCGATTATAATCCATCCCTCGATGCGATTGGGACCTGTTATTTCCCCTATCGATTTCCATCAAACCAACTTGAAGAACTTACTACTTGAAAATCTAAGTTGAAAGTTACGTTAGCTCCATCACTTTCTCTCCATTTAGACTCAAATGACTAGTGACAGGGATGGAGTTAAAGTAACTTCGAACTTCGATTTTCAAAAGGTTTTTCCAGCGTTGCGATAACACAGACACAAACTAATGGCATCCGCCCTTTTTTGTTTAGGAGTTAAAATGTTACGTAACAATATAAATCTCGAGCTAGCTTTGCTCTGATAAGAATTACCCCAGGTCAATTACGATTCTTTTGGAAAGAAAACGATATCAAATTAAATGTTTTAAAAGGTCATTAAGTGTTAATTTGACGTACTTTCTTTTAGAATACACCAGACTATATCGTAAGCCGGCCATACACGTAACGGTTAGTGGAGAGGTCTACATGTGCAGGCGATCGTAGCAGAACCAAAAATCAATTCTTTCTAGTGACACCGCACGGTGAACGTGTGCATGTGTGCCGTGTCCTCCGGTCGCCTGCGCAGGTAACCTCTGCGGTGGACCGTGACGTGGTTGGCCGGGCGGCTGTACCGAAAGTTGCTAGAAAACAGTCCTACCCTCAATAGAGCTGTTGAATTTTTTAACAAAAATGCTAAGCTATTTGAATGGTGAAAATGAAAATGTATTGATTGATACCAAATACAAAAGACCGAATCAAAAATTCAAAAGTATTGGGTAAGTAACGTAAAAAAAATAAGATGAAAGTGGATGTTTTTTTCATACATACACATTTTAAGGGTGGATTCAGTGCAACATATGAAAGTAGTGAATGAAACGTTAGCTTACCAAAACTGAACTGATTTGATGTACGTAATTAATTCGAGTTATGCAATCAATTGTAATATATTGATGCAATAACAAAAATAGGTAGATTTTAAATGTATTTGAAACAAAATGAACTAATCTATATATTTTCAAAGTACCTACTTACATACATATAATATAAAATACTCGTGTCACAGTGATTGTAAAAAAACTCCTCCGAAACGGCTTGACTTGACTTGACCTTGACTTGACTGATTCTTATGAAATTTTGTGTGTATATTCGTATGTGTGAGTATAGGACGTAACTATTTTTCACAAGGTTTGTATAAAAAAATCTACACCCGGGCAGTGCCGGGCGCGGACAGCTAGTAATCTTTACATAGTATAAAATTAAGTCGCTTTCACTGTCTGTTCGTTTAGATCTTTTAAAACACTCAACGGATTTTATGCAGTTTTCAGCAATAGATAGAGTGAATCAAGATGAAGGTTTATATGTGAGTGAGTGTTTGTACGTGAGTGTTATATAATTCAAAAAAGGTTATTATCTTTGTGTTTACCGTCGCAGCCATACATGTAGGTGGATTAATAGGGAATATGGTTAAGAACTTGCCAATCAAATTTTTGACGTAATAAAATTACTCTCCATAAAAATAAATCGTAACATTCCTGGGGTAAATGTCTTATTTCTTATCTTGTAATAAAACAAATTGTCTGATATTTTACTACCTTTTCTAATATACTCGTACTAGTACATTATTGCTAAATTAGCAAATCTGTAGGTAAATATAAATTGCATTCTACATAAGTAAACTACTGCATTATTCCTAAGGAAAAGAAGATGTAAGACGTACGCGTCGTGATTAAAGGTTATATTTTCGTGCGTTCGACAACTAGCCTCCGTCAATACTATACTTTTTAGGGTTCCGTCCAAAATGGTAAAAATAACCCTGATGTTGAGACTTCGGTGTATTTCTGTCTGTATGTCAAAGCTGTTTTACTTAATAAAAAAAAGCCAATAACTTGAAATTTAGTACAATTGTATAACTGGCTCGCCCGTATCTACCTTAGGTAAAAAAAACGGTAAAAATATCTTTGAGGTTGTGTTTCGAGACAACCTTTGCTGCCGACTGTACTTTTTTTGAACAGTCATCACTTGGTTAACGAGACCTAACGGGGCGAGTCCAAAGTCTAGACGTCAGATCAGGTCTATAATATTGAGGGCTTAATTTAGTACTTATGTCAAATTTCAACCCACTACGATAACGGAACGTAGTTCAAAATTTACTTTGAAGATTTGAATCGGAATGAAACGCATACGAACAAATCAAGATACACAAAAGCTTGTAAAAATACGTAAAGTAATTGGAAAGCGAGGTTACTACAGCAAATGGGTCATATCATATTTAAGTTTTTAGTGCCTATGGCACCATAGGCACATTCCAAAACTATATTTTTCATAGACAGCTTGTAATAATAACCCGTCATATAAAATAAAATAAAATAATATATTATACCGGTTTCTGGTGTGCTATTCTAAATACGGAAACCTCGGTGCGCGAGTCCGACTCGAACTTGACAGGTTTATTTTTAGATACCTCCAGTAGTTGACTTTTGTAAAATGCATGACTAGCCTTACTGGAAGGAAATTAATACTACAGAATCCTAATTTTGCCGAATATTAGGCATACGGACTAATCGAATATTTTCAAGTTTCTATGGTTTCACAGTATTTTAGATACGAGTGCGATGTCCACTGTAATTATGTACTTGATGGTCCAGGTACTAATTTCATTATTTATTACACGTACAGTGGTGCTACATGCAGAACTTTTTGATTGGTGATCAAAATTGAAAAGTCATAGTCATGGCCAATTGTTTGGGAAAAACGTTAGCGTCCCTAATTATGTGACCGCCTCTGTACATCCAAGTTACCTACCAAGTTATCGGGTTACGTAACTACTTGAGCAGTGACCTAGACTGTGCAAGGTGAAAAATTGACGATTGAACTTAAAGTCAAGAGTGAAGAACTGAGGAGTTAGAAGTATGAACGGAAGAGGCCGACCATCGCGTGCACCCAGAGCGGCGCGGACCGTTCCTGCAAGCCGCGCGCGCATTCTGTCGCGTGGTCGTGCAGTAGGCTGCATTCTTCATGGAGTTTCTCCTGAAAAACCAATGAATAATGAATAAGTTGATTTATTTTCACGTGATTTGTGAATCTAGTTCGACGAAGTTATCTCTAGGCACTAACATAGGAGAGTAGCTGCCAGATGTAGGTGCCTGTGCATATGTTGATAGGTATATTTCTAAGTAAAGTTTGTTGCCAAGATATTTTTGTAGGAGTAGTCTGAGCATACTTTTAATTTCCTTTATAATTCGTTATTTGTGGTTTCATTCAAGATATTTTACAGATTTTTAGTATTTATATTTGTATTGCGGACATAGCAAAGCTATAAGGGTTCTTATTTTGACTACGGAAACACACGGCCGGGCTTACATACTAAAAACACGTAAATATTTCGAAAACTTAACAAGTTATAGATCTGAAATACTTCTATTAAGGTGGAAATTAGACTTAGAAGTTTTGCGAGAACCTCTATAATCTGGTTACCTGCAGTTGCGGTGACACGGTAAATATGGCGGCCTGCGCTTCCAGATCGCGCTCCACGGAGCGCGCGCCGAGGTTGGCCGAGCCGATGAGGGTGGCCCACGGCGCGCCGCTGCCGGCCGGGTAATACCTTCATGGGGAAACTACAGTAGTACAGTAGGAAGTACAATAGTATTGGAAGTACCGAAATAAAAAAGGACAAGAAGTCACTCACATAAGCTGTGGTCGAAATAGGTACCTAAAGTTTGCAAAGGATGTTAAATCCATAATTAAAAATCAAATGCCTTAACGGTACTTAAAGACGGCTCCACTGACTTGTACCTTTTTTTGTTGTTATGTTTGTAACTGTCATGTCATGACATTGTATGTCATTTGTATTTAAGAAGAAATTCACCCGGGTGTCGCCAGGTATGAACAAGATAGTTTAAAATAAAATAAAACTATATTTTACCCAGATACCACTCTGTATTATGCCCTCTAATACGACAAACAATATAACAAATCATTTTGCTGGCCAATTGAGTAAACTAGTTTGATTAGGGTTTTCAAGTCACATAATTATGCTTTAGCTAGAACATAAGCTCCCTAAAACCTGCTTCCAAGGTGTTGTAGAGTGTAGTAAAAAGGCTCGCCAGAATATTATTTTAAGCAGCTTTTGTCTTTACATCTAGATATGGTTAGTAAGGGATGGATCATATCAAATTGAGCAGCATCCTTGCTCACTGCGAATGAATTAGATCACAGCAGCCGATGTAAAATAGACCTACCATAGACCCTTAGCATGGAATGTCCAGTCTGGTCGCTCATACTCCAACATCTTCACCCTGTCTGTTTGATGAGATCTCTCAACTGTGTTCCAAAACCTGCAAAATAGAGTAAAATATTCACCATTGGTTATAATCGAACTGATAACGATTTATAAGTTTTATTATTTTCATTTGTATACTTATGAGAGTAAACCTTAACCCGTGGCACGTCCTATGAACCGTCGGTGGTCCATAAGAATATTTTAATTTGGAATTGAGAGTGGTTTGAAATAAGATTGATAGTGTAATACAATTATGTATATTACATAAAGTTCCACAGGTTAAAAGGGACAGTCTAGTAACATATGAAAAGCAAAACCAAAGTAAACAAGATGTAAATAATTGAGATTCAGTACATACTTCCTTGCTATCAGTGAATAAGCATTAGGAATTCCGCCGGCCGGTCCTGCTGCACCCATGAAACCATTCGCCTGAAATATCCAAAAATTGGGATTAGTTTTGTAAGTAAATTAATTTCATTATTTTATTGTACCAGGTTGACCCTACTAGGTGATCTCAGTGGACGTAAAAAACATTTTAACTTTTTTAACATTGTTTTATCCTACCTAGGACCCACCACACAACATAATTTTCCAATGGGAAATTTAACTCTATCTCCTTTGCATTGGATCTTTATTTCAATGAGTGTATTGTGTTGTGTAAATTTATTTTATGTGGGGTCTTACAATTGCATTATAAGAAGTTGAAGTTGGAGTTTTTTTTTTTGAAGTTCATTTGCACATCATGATACAACAAGTTCGATTTTCCCTTGCAATAATATTATGACATTGACAATAGTCAATCTTAGCGATCATTAGATCTGACAGAAAATTTTGACAAACCTGGTAGACCACTTTCTTTACAGACCGTACATTTTTTTTAGGCGACGTCTTACGAGGATAAAGTTGAAACAAGATTACATTTACATGAAAATATAGTTTATCTTAAATTACTTCCCAATACACAACTAACAATAAGTTGATATGTATTTTATTTGTTGTTGGCCTGCTTAAGGCTTAATGACATGACTCACATTGGGATGAGCCATCAGCAAGCTAATGTTAGCTTTACAATCCTTGAGGAGTGTATCAGAATATTCTCCTGTCAAGTTGAAATAGCCGGTGGCCAGTCTGATGAGGGACCCTTCCGGTGCCGACCCCAGCAACCCTTGCGTCACTCTCTCATCTTGCCTTATCTGATACTCTCCCATTTGTATCAGTGGAAACACCCATGTATCCTTATCAGGGTCTGCAAAAGGGGAAGTTAATGTATTATTGTTTGCTTTTAATATTATTATTCAGGTTTTGCCAAAGTATCTCATTAAGACAGTCACAAAATCATAGGGACTAGGCTGTTTTTGAAAAAAGGAAAACTATGTGATAATCTTAAAAATCCAACTAGTAAACATATATACATACATTACTTATTTTTACATAATATTATTATTCTTTATTAGCCTTTACATTACATTATGTATATGCAATACACATGCACACAGTAACAATAAAAAAATATGTTCATAAATTCAATGAAAATTACCATTATATGAAGAGGCTGATTCTTGCTTCTCCTTCCACCTTTGAATGAGGCTGATGATCTTTTCATTGACTTCACGAGTCACAGCTTCTCTTTTGAGATGCTTCTTTTCAGTACACTGACCATCAGCTACACATTTTTTGCTATAATTACTTACTTCATCTGAAAAAAATACATTTATATAACAATAAACATATTTTAACTTCACTACAAAGGTTTAGTAACATCTTAGACTAAGCATCGTAAATGTTTTTAACTACCAATGAAAGGAGCTTATGTGGAAACTTGATGGAATTTTGGATGCTCGCAGTGGTTCTAAAATCCATGGAGTCGCCAATATGTTAAAATGTATTTTTTCGAAGTCAAAGTCAAAGTGTAAAAATAAAACATTATATTAGAAGCCATGATTTATGCTGTTATATCAGTAATAAACATGTTATTATGACTGCAATTAATTTAATCATTAATCTATTACACACACAAGTCACACTGTGAACTGTTTCACGGGTGACGCAATATGCATATATATGATTTACTTAATTATGTGTCCTCTTTGATACTTACTTGTGTTGTGATTGTGATAGACTACTGACATCTATTTTACAAATTAAAAAAAACACTTGAGTAATAAATTTACATTTATGATTAAAGATGGTTTAAGCAATTTCTGATATCTGTAATTTAAAATTAATAGTTTTACGACTTGCGAAATTAAGTCCTGGTTAGAGCTATATAAGGAGTTAAAATATGATAAAGAAAAGTCTTGTATATTTTGTTGTTTATGTGATGTGTATTTCAAAGCAGAAAAAAAATGATTATTGTTAACCTTGTTAAAAGTTCCTATCAAAATAACTGTGGTGAAAATAGCTTTTTGTTAGATTGGATTGGCTCACAATAAACTAGCAGTTAAGTTATTGTTACTTGTATTTGTTTTAGTTTATTTTGTTTACTAATATTAGAGTGTTTTAGTATAATTATATACATACAAGTTAATACATACTTATCTCCTTTGATTTTGAAAAAAAAAACCTATTTTATCATATGGCTTCTCCGTGGATTTTAGAACCACGGCTAGCATCCAAAAGTCCCAACCCTACTTATCATTACAAATAATAATAAAATCAGGGCAAAACAGGACCAAAAAAAAATCCTAACAACTTACATAATCATACCTATGAGTTCACAATAGAAATTTGCCAGGTCTGGATCATGAATTTCTATATACCGATCTTGTCTCCTCTGGAAATAATCATTGGAGCAATTAGCTCCGCTCAGCAGCACAGAATCATCCGCTATATACAGCTTCATGTGCTGGAGCCCCACAATTTCATTGTAACGAGCTGGCAGTGCCTTAGACCAAGAACCATAAAGTCGGGGGGTCTGATATAGAGAAATATTGCATTGCTCTGGAACATCATTTATGAATTCTTGCAACAGGCTCCGCGAATTCACTTCTCCTCGAGTCCCCCGCTGATAGTCCAATAAGACAGTAAATTTCAAACTTTTGTTTCTCATCACATTCTTTTTTGTTACTCTTAATAAATCTTTCTCCAAAGCTCCTGTGCCTATATACAAGCTAGCGACTGATATTCGACGATTAGCGGTTTTAAACCTTTCATATAAAGAGTTATAAAACTTACGAGGATCAGTAATTACATTAATTTTTGAAGAGTTTACTGCGAAACATGGCGCAACACTGTATAACCAGTTAAAGTAGTGTAATTCGGCCGCTTTAAATCTTAACGTTAAGTTACCATTGATTAACATTTTAATTTAAGTTTTTAATAGTAAAGTATATTGAGAACCCATCTACAAATGACCACTAAATAAGTTCACAGCCGTAAAGATTAAACATCTGTTCTGTCTGTCACTTGTAAAAGTGACACTAATGACAGTTGACAGTTTTAATCTAGGGCGTAACCAAAACCGAGTTTAAAAAAAAAGCAATCGAGTTGTCTATTGGCAACTTGTCGACATTGTCATCCCAATCGCGTGGTCAAAATCAATGACCGCGTAAGATTGATCGTTTCAAGTAACTTTACTTTCATTGACGGATTAATTCATCTGATCTTAGTATATCAATAAAAATACGATAGAGATTGACCCAGCGTCTTGCGTAAGTGATTCGCGTCGCTTCGCAAATCGCAAGAAGTGAACGTCGATTGCCACCTTGTTTTGCGTAGTACGTGCCAACATCGACCCTATAAATCAGTTATGGCTTGACCGGAAAAATAGAAAAACCCAAATGCTTTTTTCTATTCCTCGTTTTCAAAGCTGTGTTTTGTGTTGTCATATCATAACAAAAGAATCTTAAGGCAGTACAGTCAAGTGCAAAAATATGGAACAAAAGAATCCTCTCATAAATTATGTCAACGAAGTTATATTACACTGGAATAGACACGTGCGCCGCGCCGATCCCCCGCCGATTTTACGCCGCCGCTGACCTTTTTTCTACGCCACGTCACGTAAGATGAAAAATATAGTTAATAATCTTTTCCGTAATATGCCCAGGTATTTTATAATTTTCCTACTTGCGTTTGATCGAGGTAAAAACACATATAAAAGTCTTCCTCGACTGACTGACAGACAGACAGACAACGCACGGTGCAAACTGCTGTATCTAAGGGGATCGAAATTTGGAAAGAATATCCCTTTGATAGTGGTGCAAAAAGATCCCCAACGCAGCGGGAAGAAAAAGGGGAGTAGCGGGAAAATAATTCTAAGCGTAGAAATTACGGCCGTCCTCTAGTTAATTATATTATAATAGTGATTTCATGGGCGCAGGCTGAAGGGTGCAAGGGGGTGTGCACTTGCACTCTCCTGTCATGAAATAAAATACTTAGAAAAATGTTAAGAAATATGATTTTATGAAGTCACTGCTTGAATAAAACTTTCATTGTACGATTAACAATTATCACTATTAATTAATTATTATTTGGTTTGTTTGTTTTCTGATTAATTATCCTTACTTGAATTTTATTATCACTAAACAAGGTAGGTATGAATATACAAAAACGAATGTTAACCCTACAATGGGTTGCTCGGTTTTAATAACACTTAAGGCATGATAGAGACATTCTCTTATATTTTAGGGATATATTCATCTACCAGTACTTGAGCGGCGTCTATACCATAATAAATCTTACTATCCCGTATATATGCCCACGACATTCGTTTTGAGGAAAAGTGCACACCGACTTCTCCATTTTTTGATAAAGTTATGGCACCCGCTGTATTATTTAATCGCGCAGTCATTCCTGAAACAAAATTCTTTATTCAAACCAAAAAAGTTCAAAATAAAAATAAAACTTAACCCCTTTCCCTCTTTATACTCCATTTATTTTACGACCTAGTAGGTACTGGAAAAGTGCAGTTGCACCTTAATAGCTAATGAGAATCCGCCAAAGCCACATTTACAATGGAGCAGTTAATCAGTCGGCTCTTAGATACATCTGTACGGTGCGGACGCGTTTGTTTCCCTTCTTGCGTCTTATTGTCTAACTTGGGTAGTGAAAACGACCGATATTTATTTTCAAATACCATCGTAAACGAGTCCTAAACCCCTAAGAAGATTATCGTTTGTTGTCAAATTGTCTAAGTGCCTTTATCTTTTGTCCTTATCAATTGGATGATACTGTGCGAGTGAGAGAACTAAACTAGATCGATAAAATAAATGGAGTATAGTTCAGTGTAATTATACCTTTAACCTTGCAAAAGATTGGGTTTCACGTTTCGTTTCGGGTTTTTGGAAATGTTTCTCAGGTAGACTTTATTAAAAATCTAAGTTTTCGACCTTGGAGTGCTGTCGTGGGTCCATAAAACAACGAAAATTTGGACGTTTTTCAGTTTTAGTATATTATACATTTTTGGTTTTATAAGGTTTTTTTCTAAAGAAATTAACAAGACCAAAGCGCGCCGTAGACAGGTCATAATTATCCAAAAATGGCGTATAACCCGACTTTGCAACCCTTAATTCATACAGATTTACTGAACTACTTACCGTTGACACAATTTCTAGTAGCGATATTAGCATGAGTTCCATCTTTCATTGCATTAATAATGCTATGAGCTAGGCAATATTTGAGTATTGATTCTCCGTGACCTAAAATTAAATAAATAATGTAAATGAAGAAGGTCACTCTAATGATAAGGTTGATACCATTTCAAATTATTTTCTAGTGCCTGTAGTAGATACGCCTCCAATGTTGTCATCGGCGTAGGTTCCACTGCCAATTTGCGGCGTGTCTCCAATCCGGCCGACTGCCTTCCCGCTCATGCCGCCAGTACTCGTAGCTACTGCGACGTGACCCGCAGCGTCTACCGCCACAGCTCCAACGGTTCCTACGCCACCCTGAATGTTTTTCCGTAGCATATACTCAATGAATGAGATATTAAAAACACCCTTAAATTATAGTATTTCAAATGAGTATCACAGGTACTTTAAAAAAAAGGGTTATCCTTAATTTTATTACCTCATCTTGAACTCCAATCTCGGTCCTTCCAAATTCACCATGCTTTAAAAAGTTTTGTAAAGCATCCTTGGCATGCTGAGATATCAAAGAATCAGGCGGGACCGTCTGGAAACCCTGAAAGATACCAAATTGTGCAAAATTGAACATATCAAAATGTAAAAAAAATATCGACTAATAGTACCTTTTCCAGGGCAAATAATTTGGCTCCTTCAGCCCCTAATAAAGAGTGAGGGGAGTCCGTCAAAACCTTATGGGCGATACTTATTGGGTGCAAAAAGTCTTTGACCAAGGTAACTGCACCAACATCAAGGTTTTTTCCACACATTATGCTAGCTTCCATTTCAACCTCGCCACGAAGGTTTAAAACCGAGCCGTAACCTGTGAATGGGTTTTACGGTTATTAGAAGTAGGTACTTTTTACAAATGTGAGACACAACTATACAATATGGCCATGCTATTAATATTAATTTGCAAAAACAGCTGTAAAGCCACTACAAAACTTCGTTTAAGTAATTCCGTGAGTCAGGTTTCACTTAAATTGCTAATATGATTAAAAACTTACCGATCCTATTTTAAAGAGACCTTATTATTTTTTGTCCGGCCAACTAAAGGTTTAGACTGTTAGGAGATGGTTAGGATTGAAAGAGAAAGTGGTTTGATTAACCCTGACATAACAAAAGACAAACCTGCATTGAAATTTTCGTCCAGCTCCATAGAAACGACAGCGGCTTCAACTGCTTCTAGTGCGCTACCACCTGCCTCCAAAACGCAGTGGCCTGCGATAACGGCCGCTTTAGACCCATCTAGTTTACCCTTTACCCGACTTTGCGGAATATCTCCAGCCCCACCGTGTACGATTATTATTGGATTCATTTAATATTGACCTTTTTCCAACAGCTAGAAGAAAACACTTGAATGCAGACGTAGTTAGTTATAACAATAAAGATTAAATATGTAACGTAGGTAGTTTATCGTTATCAGTAGTGGATACAGTAAATATTGCCTTCTTCCTCCTTATTTATAGAAGATAGCACCAGCAGACAAATAAATACAGTTTATTAAATAATGTTTTTTTAATTACAAGAATGATTCGGCGCCCAGTGGTGAGGCGTAAACGTAATTTTATCACGTAGGTATGTAGTTATACGCCCACATACCTCACCGTTGCGGCCCTACTTTGAAAATCGAAGTTTGAAGTTACGTTAACTCAATCCCTTTCTCTCATCTTAGTCTCGAATGATGAATGACAGGGATGTAGCTAACGTAAATTCGAACTTCCATACATTTGTATTTAAAGTAGGGCCTCTGGGCACCGGCTCTGACGTCATAAGATAATAAATAGTACGATATACCTAAGTTTACTGCTCAATATCAAGATTGTGAAATAAATAACCTCAGGAAATAACCAAAGAACGTAGGTACTTTCACATTGATATATAATGCACTTAGGATTATTGTAGCACTCATATTACATACATCACTCATTACTCATTTTGTTATGTATCCTCTTGTCTAGTTTTATACTTCGTAGTTTCATACCTTTACTTTATAATACCTTTGATCTAAATGGAACATTATGTTGGTAAAGAAAATTGCCTGAATAGCATTGTATTTTTTATTATAAACTAGCTTCTAGCTTCTACCCGCGACTAGATCTGTTGGTTCATTTAAGTAAAGGTTAAAGAAGCTGTGGTTAAATGAACAAGATGAGTCGTGAGTGTGGTTCCTTTGCTCTGTTGTAGGTTTTAATGGATATTTACGTATGTGGTAGTATATATTAGTAAGTATATTTTATTACCTACGTATGTATTTTATTAAAGCCCATATTATTACTTTTTAATACTTATGTATGTTTTTCGGATGTATGTGGGATGTCTGTACCTTTTTTTCTGTTATTTTCAAAATTTGCCTATATTCTTGCATTATTCTTGCTTAATCTACTCCAAGGTTAACTGGAAGAGATCCCGTATAGGATAAGTTTGCATATGTAAATTATCTATAGTGATGCAAAAAAAAAGTGTAATTGTATATATATGTGCAATAAAGAGTTTAGATGCATACGGACGTACATAGATTTCGATTATGGTTGTTCCCTCGGAAACATTAAAATTTTCCAGGATGAAAAGTAGCTTGTGTGTTAATCCAGAGTATAAGCTATCTCCATTTCACATTCCATTTATTTTCATCCAAATCCGTCCAGCCATTGCAGCGTGAACGAGTAACAAAATAACACACACACACACACACACACACACAAACTTTCGCATTCATAATACTAGTAGAATTAATAATTGTGATCATTTGGTGTCAATGACTAGTATTTTGAATGCCAATAACTGGGGATTTTACCCTATATATTGGCGACTCTGACTTGACCGGTAATATTTAGCTCGAATGCGAAATGCGGGTCAGACTGTACCAAAAGGGGGGCCGTGTCTGGGATTTTTTTTTCAAAAAAAGTAAAAGTCATAGGGATTGCGAAACACAGATTGTTCATAATATTACCTTTGTAACAATATAACGACTACCTATTACCTACCTACCTATACTATTGAGGTAATAGCTTCGCAGACCTCCTATTCTGCATAGTTTTGGCGCTTCGCGTCTGTACAACAAACTAACCTAACCTAAACCAATAACTATACTATTGTACCTATAAAAAAATATCTAAGTCCTGGCTCCATACAAAATGACATCGAAATTTTTCTAAGTCCTAATTTTTTAAATGTGTCAGTAATTTTTTATTTTAGAGAAAAGTTTTAAGTAAAATATGCTTATTTTGACATATTCTATACCTACGTTGCAATCATAAAAACATAATGTTAAAATGACACCATATCCAACTTTACTTTAAGTCCCGTATTCAACGATAAAGTTTTTAGGCCACCAAAAAAGTTTCTGTGCCTTGTCATAATTATCTTAAAGAACTACCTACATTGCGTGTTACCAATGGGTATTCTGCAATCTGCAATCAAAGAGTTGTTTTTTTGTTTTTTTTTTGTTTTTTTTGTTTGTTTTTTTTTGTTTTTTTTTTGTTTTTTTTTTTTTGTTTTTTTTTTGTTTTTTTTTTTTTTTGCTTTTTTTTTTTTGTTTTTTTTTTCTTTGTTTTTTTTTTCGATGGTGGAGCGCGGGAAGGGTATGTAGAAGAGTATGCAATGTAATATATATATGTCTATGGTAATATGCCAGTGTGTGTCATGGCGGTTCTGTGTAGAGACGTTGTGTAACGATTGAATAAATTCATTATAATGTTATAAGCCTATATTTCATTTATATTTCAAGTGGTTATGGGCCCAGGCACTGACCAGCTCACTTACTAGTGTGGATAAATGAATATTCGCTTAAAACACGTAAAACTGTAGTTCAAAAATTATAACGGCAAAATTGGCTGCGGCCATATTGGTTCGCCGAGAAGAAAAATTTACTTTTTCGAGAGTTCGATAAAGGCAGGAAGGAAAGGCTACAGGAAGGAATAATGGATTCAACACAGACCGGGCAGCTCGTCATGAAGCTGGATGGTTCCAGGAACTGGAATGTATGGAAATTTCAAACAACGGTTTTGTTACGAGGTCAAGGATTATACGAGGTCGTAGACGGGACTAAAGTAAAACCGGGAGAAAAGGAAGACGAGAAGGAACGTTTTAGTTGGGAAACCAAAGATGCGAAGGCTCAAACGCTGCTGGTGACCAGAATGACAGAACAAGTCATGTTGCACATCATTTCGTGCGGTACTTCGGCGGAGATGTGGCGAAAGCTGCAAAGTGTTTATGAACAGAAGTCGGAGACGAGCATTCATATCGTGCAACAAAGATTCTTCCAATTTAAGTATGAAGAAGGTTCAGAAATGTCAGTGTTTCTATCGAAAATACAAGAGATGAAAAATCAGTTGAAGCAGCTGGGTGAAGAAATATCGGATAAGTTTGTTATCACCAAAATTTTGATGTCGCTACCTGATGTGTATAAGCATTTTATATGCGCGTGGGAATCCGCTCCAGATGACAAACAAACTTACGATAATTTAGTTGCTAGATTATTGATAGAAGAAGAGAGAACGAAAGAAAAAGGCGAGAGTTCGCAATCGTCTGCAGCATTTGTAGCAAGGAAAACTGAAAAGAAAGCTGTGAAATGTTTTAAGTGTAATAGACTGGGACACTATCAAAGTGAGTGCAGGTCCAGTAAGAATACGGAGAATAGTGCTCATAACAAGGACAGTCGCCCTGAAGTAAGGTGTTATTATTGTAACAAACCAGGACATTTTAAGAGCCAGTGTCGTTACAAGAAGGACAAAGACGGTAAAAGTAGTGCATTTCTGATTAATAGTGCATCGGAAGAATATTTTCAGAAAACGAAATGGTTAGTCGACTCGGGTGCGAGCGAACATATGTGTTGTGATTACGAACTATTTACGTCATATTCGGAAGTAAAGAACAAAACGGTAATTGTAGGAAACGGATCGCAGATTACTGTCCAAGGCTGTGGGCAGGTGACAGTTCAAGTGTCAAACGGGAACGAATGGGTTGACACAACCTTAGACGATGTTCTTTATGTTCCCGATTTAAAAACAAATTTGTTTTCTGTCAATTGTGCGACAAATAAAGGTTATGTTATTGTAACAAGCGAAAATGCATGCAAGTTTTATAAAGATGAAAGATTGAAGGCTATTGCTGAGCGATGCGGAAGCATGTATTATTTGGATTTTCGGTATTCTAAAGCATGTACGGCAAACGTAGCTGTGGAAAGCTCAAATCTGCATGAGTGGCATGAGAGATTGGCACACCAAAACGTCGTGTATGTGAAAAATGTGCTGAAGAAAAACGATATTGACATAAAGGAATCTCATTTACAGTGCGAGAGTTGTCTGAAGGGCAAAATTCACCGCCTGCCCTATCCAGTAAGTGAGAATGTCAGTTCAAAGACGTGCGAAATAATTAGTGCAGATACGTGCGGGCCGATGGAGGAGCCGTCACTCGGAGGTGCTCATTACTTCGTGGTATTTAAAGACGACTATTCGAAGTATAGGAAAGTGTATTTTGTGAAGGGAAAACATGAAGTTAAACTTTGCATAAAGAATTTCATTAATCAGGCAGAGAATGAAACTGGAAATAGTGTCAAGATTTTCAGGAGTGATAATGGAAGCGAATTCATAAATAAAGAGGTTCGAGAGATGTTTGAAGCAAAGGGGATAGTTCACCAAACGACTGTGACTTATACTCCAGAGCAAAATGGCCAAGCAGAAAGGGAGAATAGGACCTTGGTAGAGGCAGCCAGAACTATGTTATTTGCTAAAAACCTACCAAAAAACCTGTGGGCAGAAGCAATTAGTACAGCGGCCTATGTAATAAATAGGACTGGAAGAAGTTCTGTACTAGACAAAACTCCATATGAACTGTGGTGTAATAAAAGTTTTGATATTAATAACTTCAAAGTATTTGGTACTGCAGTGTTTGTCCATATACCTAAGGTGAAGAGATGTAAATGGGACCCCAAAGGAGAAAAAGGAATCGTGGTGGGATATGGCGAGACTACCAAAGGTTACAGAATTTATTTTCCAGATAAGAAGGATGTTGAGATTAAAAGAGATGTCATTTTTGTACAAGAACAAAAGGAGTGTTTGGATGTCACTACTGTGAAAGATGTAGAGGTGCGTGAACAGTTTGTTGATCAGAGTCAGGAGTGTTCAGAGTTGACAACAGTGGCTGATGGCAATGTTCAAGAGCAAGGAATGACCAGTGAAAGCGATCACAGCCAGTCATCTGACAATCAAGAACAGGACCCTGATTATGACCCTATGGAGTGTACTCTACAGAGTGAGACCGAAGAAAGTGACACGGATGAAAATATGGAAGAACGTCCAAAGCGTGTAAGGAAACAGACCATATTTTACAGCTGTAATAATGTTGAATCAGGAAATGAACCTAAAACGTTTAAGGAGGCCATGCAAAGACCAGATGCAGCTAAGTGGAAAGAGGCTGTTCAAAAAGAATTACAGACCCTTGAATACAATAAGACGTGGAATACATGTGATCCACCACATGGCGAACAAGTAATAAGCAGTAAGTGGGTATTTAAAATTAAGAATAACAATGGTGTATTTAAATACAAAGCTAGGTTGGTTGCAAGGGGATTTGAGCAGAATGAGGTTTTAAGTCTTAATGAAATTTATGCTCCCGTAGCAAAGTTAACTACTTTTAGATTGTTTTTGTCTGTAGCAACCAAGTTAAACTTACCTGTCTATCATATGGATGTAACAGGAGCTTTTTTGTATGGTGAAATAAAAGAAGATGTGTATATTAGGTTGCCAGAAGGTGCCTATGATGGTAATAAAAATATTGTAAAGTTAAATAAAGCTTTGTATGGGCTTAAGAAATCACCCAAATACTGGAATGAAAAGTTTAATTCTGTTATGATTAGAGAAGGTTTTAAAAGGTCAAAGTGTGATTCTTGTTTGTATACAAAGTGTGAAGGTGGTGAGCAGATGTATGTTTTAATTTATGTCGATGATACTTTGTTTTTTGGGACGAATGAAAGGCAAATATCTGGTTTAAGGTCGATGTTAAACAAAGAGTTTGAAATGAAGGATTTAGGTTTGATTTCTAATTTTTTAGGAATAAATGTAAGTCAGGATTTAAAGACTGGTGTAACTAAATTATGTCAAAAGAAATATCTGGAAAATGTCCTAAAAAGGTTCAAAATGTATGACTGTAAACCAGTAAGTACTCCTATAGATCAGAATTTTAACTGTAATGTGCTTGAGGATAAGAAGTGTGATAGAAATAACGGTAAAGATACTAGTAATCTCTGTAGACAGATTATTGGATGTCTAATGTACGCAGCTTCAGGTACAAGGCCAGATCTTTGTGTTGCTGTATCTATATTAAGCAGGTATCAAGACCGTGCAAGTGACTTATTGTTAGTGGCCTTAAAGAGAGTTTTGCGATACATTAAACACACATTACATTATGAGTTAGTGTTTAAATGTAATGACGAAAAGTTAGTAGGATATTGTGATGCCGACTGGGGGGGAGATCTCAGGGATAGGAAGTCTACCACTGGGTATTGTTTTAAGTTTAATAATTGTTTGATATCTTGGTGCTCTAAGAAACAAAGCACAGTAAGTATTTCGTCTACTGAAGCGGAATATGTAGCAATGGCTATGGCAGGGTCTGAGGCATGTTGGCTTACTAATGTGTTAGTACATGATTTTAATATAAAGAATGAGCCTCCGGCTGTCATGTTTTGTGATAATCAGTCTGCCATTATGATTGCTAATACTAACAGTGTAAAAAGACTGAAACATATTGATATAAAGTTTCATTTTGTTAGGGATCTGATAGTCAATGGAAAGTTGTGTGTAAAACATGTAGGGACAGAGGAACAAATTGCAGACATGTTTACTAAAGCTCTAAAGAAGGACAAGTTGCTGAAATTTGTAAACATGTGTGGTGTAGGTCAGTAAGCGGTTAGTTACTGGTGTTTTATTTTGCTATTGTTTATTGTATGGTTCTTCATAATGTTATTTTCCATTGAAGTTACAAGGTGTAGGTTACTGTTGAGTTGTATACATATTGAAGTAGTTATTACATTGAAGGGGGGTGTAGAAGAGTATGCAATGTAATATATATATGTCTATGGTAATATGCCAGTGTGTGTCATGGCGGTTCTGTGTAGAGACGTTGTGTAACGATTGAATAAATTCATTATAATGTTATAAGCCTATATTTCATTTATATTTCAAGTGGGTAACACGTCTTCTGTCCTCTCTCCTGGTAGGAATTAACTAACTAATATTTTTGGTGGTGGATAGTTTACAGTACGTTATTTTCTATTGATTATTGTATTTATTTGTGGTTTTTGCGATTAATCTTTACTATTCGAGTCGATCAAAGCAATGGGTTTTAGGCCGGCATAATGGTGGGTAGTTTCAACTCATCATTGCCGGCCCCCGTTGGTCAGGAAATGGATACTGACCTGTTTAATTCTCCCAATAGCCCTCCAATGATGGACCAAGTAGCCTCAGTTTCCCCAGATTTAGACAATGATGGTTTCACTTTGGCGAAAACAAAGGGTCATGTACAGGCTCAAAAAAGAACAGCGTCAAGTTTAGTTGAATCAGATTCATCTCATATCGAAGCGAATAAAAATAAAGTAACCAAAATGAACCACACTCATCCGTCGGCACCGCTTCCAATAAGTAGGCAATGTTACACGCACATAGATATGGGCCCGTTTATAGTTCATGTCCAATTGAAAAACGTGTCTCCCGGTGATGGCACCAATCTGAATCCTGTCAAATTTGGTCAGTTATTATGTGGTAAAGGCATAGACAGATTGAAGCAGGGAGGAATAAATAAAATAGGACGAAACAGAATAAGCTTAGAGTTTACGTGTGCGGTCGCTGCTAACAAATTTCTAGAAAGTAATCAGCTTGAAAGTTCTCGATACCTAGCATTTATCCCATCCTTCAGTGTTTGTAAAATGTTTATTATACGCAGGGTTCCAAAAGACTTGACAAACGAGGATATTGTAGCTGGTGTAATTACGCCGGAAGGTTTTGGTAAAATATTAAAGGCCAGACGACTTAATACGAAAAGAAAAGTAGGTGAAACGCACGAATGGATCCCAACTGAGACTGTGGCTCTCACAATTGATGGCCAAAAGTTACCTCAGCGTGTTTTTCTTTTCCACAATTCGTTTGTTACGGAAAAATACAACTTCCCGGTAATACAGTGTTACCAATGCTGTAGGTATGGTCACGTCAAATCTAACTGTAGATCAGAGCCCCGGTGCTCAAAGTGTAGCCAGGCCCACTTGACGAGTGACTGCACATCCTCCAATGATGTAGTATGTATGTTCTGCTCTGGCTGCCACCCTGCCACTGACAAATCTTGCCCAGAGTTTGACCGTCAACATAAAATAAAGTCGGCTATGACTGAAGATGCCATTTCATTCATGGAAGCTTCTCAACGTTTCCCACCATCTAGACGGTCGTTTGCAGAAGTCGCAGCTACTGACTCTCCTACCACTGTCTCGTACAGAAAAACCGTGTATCTTCCTCGTAAACCTCGCTCCCCCATGCAGGAAGGTTATGACATAAAAGCACATCAAGCAATTCTCAATAACTATCGCATCCCCACTCCCCAGAATGGATGCGCCATTCGGGAGAGGCCCAGTATAGATGAGGGTAATATGTTGAGTGGTGATACTTTATATGCGTCCCAAGATGTCCGTGAATCACAATCTAATGACATTCCCTTTGAAGAGGGTCACATAAATGATAGGGTGCTAGATTCTCTCTTGTCAACTGTCATAATGCTTCTAAGTCTAGATAATATACCGTCCAACGTTGCATCTAAAATTGAAACTCTGTGTGTTATTTTAAATAAAAGACTTCATAATGTATACGGCCGTACAATGGAATGCACGTAGTACAAATAAAAAACCGGAACTAACTTATTTCTCTAAAAAATATAATCCTATTATGTTTGCAATAGCTGAAACGTGGCTTAAGCCTCAACATTTCTTTAAATTGCCAGGTTATTCTTCGTTAAGAGATGACAGGGCGGATGGTTGGGATGGTTCAGCTCTGTTTATCAAAAACAATATTCCATTTTCACAAATTCAGTTGCCAGCTCACTCTAATAATATTTATATCGTTGCTGCCCATATATATAATGTTTCCTATGTTTCAGTGTATATCCCTCATCCCTCCTCTACTGTGTTGTCTGAATTTTACTCTATTCTCTGTGATATTCCTAAACCGGTTGTGATTATGGGAGACCTGAATTGGGTAAGTAAAGTTTTTGGAGGAGATGTAAATTATATTTTTTTTCGATAGTCGTCATCCTTAAGATCATAGAACTGCGGCTCTTTTACTTTTATTTCCTCTAATATTTTAGAAATCTTTTTTTTAGTTATGAAGTTGACATTTGTACACTTCAATGACCGACAAGCTTGTTGCCTTCGTATTTAATGAAATAGAAAAAAAAAACTGTCACTTTTATATCTGTCAACGTCAAATCAAATCAAAGTAAACAAACGGTTTAATTCAAATAAGTAAATTCAAGTAAATCTTTGTAATACTCCATTTCCACAGTCCGTGTGGGATTGCCTGAATTCATTGCGTGGATTGTACAATTCAAAAGTGCTTTCGTGGCTATCAAAAAGCAGAGCAAGAGTCGTCGAAAAAGAAAGAAATCGGTGTCCAAGAAGAAGTGCCAAAGGGTTCGAAAATAAATCTTAGACCAAATATCGTGCAAAGGTCTTAAAGTAAAGCGGCAAAACGAAAGTCCAGAGTTCGTTCTGAGATCGTTAAAAATATTTCTAAAAACACTGATCACATGAAACACAAGCAAACAGAAAATAGCCGTTGTATTGAATCGTTTGTTTACTTTGATTTGGTTTGACAATGACAGATATAGAAGTGTTTTTTTTCTTTTTCATTAAGTACGAAGGCAACAAGCTAGTCAGTCATTGAAGTGTACAAATGTCAACTTCATAACTAAAAAAAATATTTCTAAAATATTAGAGGAAATAAAAATAAAAGAGCCGCAATTTCTTGATCTTTAGGATGACGACTATCGATAAAAAATATAATATACATATCTTCCAAAAACTTTACTTAGCCTATTGTCATCACGTGTGTTGGGGCTCAGGTGCAACAGATAGCAATGGCAGACTTTTATTAGATTTATCAGATAGATTGAACCTCTGCTGTTTAAATAATGGAAAACCGACCAGACGGACGGCTCCAAATCAAAATTCTTCTGCAGTTGATTTAACGCTCTGCTCCATTGATCTTGCTACGGACCTTTCATGGAGTATTTCGACTCTGTCTCATAATAGTGATCATTTCCCTATTTTTATCACTTTGCCTAGTAAATCAAGCCCCGATAACTCTCTCCCCCCGTTACAAAAATATAAATTAGACAAAGCTGATTGGGATAATTATTCTTTATTATTGGATAATAAAATTCAAACAATCTCCTCAAATTTGTATATAAGCCTAAATGCTAATCATGAATCATTTGTGGACATAATCCACGAATCTGCTGAGGCAGCTATCCCTCTTAAAAAGTCTAACTTACGTCATAGGCCCTCGCAACCGTGGTGGGATTCTGAGTGTACTGCTGCTGTAAAAGAACGAAATCAGGCTGAATTTGAATATGCTAATAATATTAATATTGAAAATTACATCATTTTCAAGAAGGTGAGAGCAAAATGTCGTAGAGTTCTTGCAGCAAAAAAATCCGAAGGATGGAATTCTTTTTGTGAATCTATTTCTCCTTCCACTCCTCCCTCGTTGGTGTGGAAGAATATTCGTAGATTTCGTAGAGGGATATCGCCGTCCTCATCTTTGGGCTCGTCTTTGGATTGGACCAATGATTTTTTAAACAAATTAGCCCCTCCAACAGCGCCTAACTTTTATGATATTCCGGCTGTATATTCTTTTGATAAATCGGAACCGGAACACTTTTTAGAAAAGGACTTTGATTTGGCTGAACTTAAGACAGTTTTGGATGCAGTCAGGGACTCTTCTCCAGGCTTTGATGGAATTGTATATTCTTTTTTGAAAAAGGCTGGTCCGGTGACTCATGCTTTCTTTTTAAACCTAATTAACAAAATATTTGAAACGGGTGATATTCCTGAGTCATGGAAGTATCAGATAATTTTGCCCATTTTAAAGCCTGGAAAGGATCCTGAACATCACAACTCTTACCGCCCTATTGCTCTTTCATCAGTATTATGTAAGATAGTTGAACATATGATTAAAAATAGACTAGAATGGTTTGTAGAGAATTCAAGTGCTCTCGCGGTTACTCAATTCGGTTTCAGAAAGGGAAGGAGTATAACAGACAGTCATGCTCTGCTATCGACTGATATCAGATTGGCTTTTTCTCAGAAACAGGTAGTAGTTGCTGTTTTTTTGGACATATCGGCTGCTTATGACAACGTGCTGCTCTCGGTGCTCAGTAGCAAGTTGCGTCATATGAGTATCCCAGAGAAAGTAGTTCGTTTCATAAACAATCTTTTGTCTGGTAGAAAGATCTCATTAAGACTACATAACTTACAAAATAATGTTAAATTTATTTGGAGAGGTCTACCGCAAGGCTCGGTCCTGAGTCCCTTATTATACAGTATCTATACAGCTGATTTAGAACAGTCTATCAACCAACATTGCAATGTTCTTCAGTATGCAGATGACATAGCAATATACTCTCAACATAAAAATGTTAACGAGGCTGCTAATTTTATTAACAATGCACTTAACTCTTTAGGACTTTGGCTAGATGCCCATGGTTTAGATTTATCCCCTTCCAAAAGCGCAGTTTTAGTTTTTTCCAGAAACCGAATGTCCCCCGCTGTCAATATCTCATTTCGTTCTCAGTCCATACCGGTTCAAGATACAGCAAAATTTTTAGGAGTAACCTTTGACTCTAAATTATCAGGGGCTGAACATATAAATAATGTCGTAGGCAAATGTGAAAAAAATTTGAATATCATTCGTGCTCTGTCTGGTTCATGGTGGGGTGCCCATCCGTACTCTCAAAAGTTGTTGTATAATTCTTTAATAAGATCCCACCTGGATTTCGGCTCCATTATTGTTGAAACGTGTAACAAAGCTGAACTTAAAAAACTAGATATGGTCCAATCCAAGGCTCTAAGGATCGTAACTGGTGCTATGAAGTCGTCGCCCATCAGGGCACTTCAAGTTGAATGCGCTGACCCTCCTCTAAAAGTTCGCCGTCAATATTTAGCTGACAGATATTTGTTTCGTATTGCACAGTTGGAACACCACCCCTTATTTACTAAACTGAATATATTAAAGGATCATGTAGATGTCGATCCGTACTGGCTTAGGAAATCAAACCCGAATCTTTTAACTAGCTTGAGTAGACTAAGTGATATTGATGCCCCTTTAGCTAAATTTTCTAAAATCCCTATTTATGTAGTTCCTTTTCCGGCACTTACTTTTCAGTCAAAATCAGTAGATATTGGCATCCAGAGAAACTCGACCTCTGTTAATAACAGGTTCTTGGCTGCAGTAAGAGCGAAGTGGCAGGAATGGGATTTAATTTATACAGATGCCTCAAAGCTTGACAATAATGGACAGGCTGGCTGTGCTTTCATTCATGATAATTCTGGTGAAACCCACAAATTTAAGTTGCCCACGGTATGCTCTATATTCACTGGAGAATGTTATGCCATTTTGAAGGCGGTTAGGTTTGTGATTGATCACAAGTTGTCTAAAACAGTTATCTTTTCGGATAGTCTTAGCTCTATTCAGGCTATTACATATAATTCGTTTAAAAACTGCGCTAAATCACCTTTAATATGTCTCATTAAAGAGGCTCTGTTTTCTTGCCACTTATTACAATTCGAAGTTGTGTTGTCTTGGATCCCAAGTCATAAAGGTATACATGGAAATGAAGCTGCTGACAAAGCTGCTCGAGATGCATGTATAAATGGTAATCGCTCCATATATCAATGTTTTAGTAAGGATCTGGATGCAATCTCCTCGTTTAAGTTATTTGAAACATGGTCGAGCTTATGGGTAGCTGATAATAAACTACATTACTATCAAATCCAAAGAAATATATTACCCAGACCTTGGTTTTACAAATTTAAATTAAAAAAAAAGGTAACCAGTTCTCTTATTCGTCTTAGACTTGGTCACGTGTGTTCTCCAGAATTTCTATTCAAAATAAAGGTTAAAGATAGTGCAGAATGCCAATGCGGTTATGAGATTGGTTCAATTGATCATATATTTTTTGATTGCCCGTTAAACAGATTTTGTCTCTATGATCATCTGATTAAACTAAAAGTTCTCCTTCCAACCAATGCCAAAACACTTTTAGTTAATTCTGACCCTAATGCTACGAAAGCTTTGGCAGAGTTTCTAGATAAAAATAATATTAAATTGTAATTTTTTTCTTCCATAATATTTAGCATTTTACTTGACAGTTTATGGTATATAATATGGTATGTTCATATATATATGTATTTTAACAAAACTAACTCCCTCAGATTATCCCTTCCTTTTCCTTTGGGGGGAAAAACATAGCGCTCTACAGTTTCCTACGTCAAATAACTCGAACCACTTGACATTGGCAAAGTGCCTCGTAGCAATAAGCCATTAAACAAGGAAAAAAAAAAAAAAAAAAAAATCAAAGAGTTCTTTGTTTGTTTGTTCA
Organism: Acleris laterana; assembly: GCA_963966035.1. Taxonomy (NCBI): domain Eukaryota; kingdom Metazoa; phylum Arthropoda; class Insecta; order Lepidoptera; family Tortricidae; genus Acleris; species Acleris laterana. Next base: position 7,248,088 of record OZ014445.1, on the reverse strand, counting down.
ACATACTAACCTGAGCTTCTCAACCACTTTTACTTCTCTTTGTTTAAGCCACTTTATGATAACTGAAATCAATACCTACTGAAACGGGTACTTTCTACTATTGACATTCCCGTTATCGGGTTATCGGTTGTCAAATTTGACATAGGTATGCACGATGTATTGTATAAAATAAATGCAAAGAAGTTAAGGGCTCCATTCACGGTCCATTACATGCAGCGTTATTCGATTCTGTCATCATTCGTTTATCAACATTGTCAGTCTACGAGCTTCGATGAAGATTAGTGTTGGCATCTCACTTTAACTAAAGATAGAAAGAACACGAATATTCGTTGAATTAAATAAATGTGACCGCAGCGTTGTACATAAGAGACTAAAATAATTGATCTCAATCTAACCTACAAGATATTATGTGCATTTATTTTCCTAATATTTTTATACCTCGTGTTCGCCCGTATATTATATTATACATTCGTTAAACACGCGACCACGAATTGTAGTGGTGTGGTCTGCCAGTATAAAACAATTAAATAAAAAAAAGAGTCTATGGAACAAATCATAAATTTTGTCTATGGATGTGATGGTGGTCCGTGAGATACTAGTTTAGTTGTGGTGATGAAAATGGGAACATTAAGTTTGTTTAAAATGGTTTAACTATACTTTTAAAGTCAAAATAATGATAAAATGTCGACTCCAGCGTCAGACCGCAAGTATGGAGCTCAAAAGATTCGGCTCACAAGTAAGCACATATTCTAATATTCGAATTACTTCCGCAACCAGAATGTGTGAATATTTTGCTTTTGGTTACAATCGTATCATCTCAACTTCAATTAATTTTCAGTTCTGTGTGCCCGGAACTTGGCCAGAAGGGATCTTTTTCGTAAGTTAACCTTTTCAGTAATTCTATTGTTATCAGTATGCAAATGGAGGTCTTCCTCAAGGTCTGAGAAATAGTGGTGTTCGGTTCGTATTAACGCGAATTGACGTGCGAACGCAATTGTTCTCAAGTTAATTTAGTGTTTGTTTGAGGACGGTCGAAAGCATTTAGTAATAAAAAAATATATAATCATCTTTAAGCTTTTATATATTCCCTATTGTGATGATTAAAATAACATATTGTTATTTGTAGGAATGCCAGACCCATTTGCAAAAATATCTGTGATAGGAAGTGGTCAGGTATACTCAACAAACGCAGTGAAGGCTACACTGGACCCAAAGTGGAATACACATTATGACTTGTATCTCACTAAAGGAGATGGAATCACTATCAGGTAATACATATATAGCTCTTATATTCCCCAAAGCTATAGCTACTTTGATTTATTATAGATCAGAATTTATAAAAATTAGGAATTTAACATAATAGGAATTGAACACAATTGTACTTGTTATAAATACATACATACATAAACTCTCGCCTTGTTCCTAGAGTGGGGTAAGCAGAGCTACGGAATGAACTATGACTCTAAAAACTGGTTGATAATTCTGTAACCACATTTTGCACAATTAGGCTAAGATGTTTACCAGCATGTTAGTGACAGGTTAGCATGTTAGCCCATTGCCTAACAATACTACAAGCCTTTATTCCCTTAGTTGCACAACACAAAATTTAAAAGAAGATTAAAGTTTGGGGGGAAGCAACAGGCTGTCTTATTGCTAAAGAGTGATCTCTTCAAGATAACTTATTCTTTAAATGGCAGGTGAAACAGGCCCTTAGGGACCAGTATTTATTTATGCAAACATCATACTCCATTAATTTATTTGTGGGAATAAACAAATACCAAAACTATTATTAGTTGTATGCGAGATTTGAAAGAGTATGATAAGGGTTTGCGTATGCAATAGTTGCTAATCAAATGCTTCTTATATGCAGATGATCAAGTTATACTTGCCCCTTCGGTACTTGAGTTGCAGGAGATGGTGACAGTGATGAATGAGGGATAAAAAGGGGATGAAAGTAAATGTTGCCAAGACCAAGGTCATGGTGATAGAGAAGGATGAGGAGATGATTGAGTGTGTGATAAATATAAATGGTGAATTAGTAGAACAAGTGAGCGAATTTGTGTACCTGGGAAATATGTTTACAAGAGATGGTAAGTGTGAGAAGGATATCGAGGGGAGGGTGAATGCGGGGAATCAAATTAATGGGGCCCTGTACTCCTTTGTGAGCAGACAAAAAGCCCGACTGGCTGTTCACAATGGAGTGCTGGCCCCTACCCTGATGTATGGAAGTGAATGTTGGGTGTGGCAGGACAAGCATGAAAGTCGAGTAAATGCAGTCGAAATGCGCTCTTTGCGTAGTATGTGTGGTGTGAAACTGATTTGATTGAGTAAGGAATGAAAAAGTCAAAGAGAAATGTGGAATAACAGAAGATGTAGTGACTAAGACTGAAAAGGGCATGCTTTGATGGTTTGGTCATTTGGAAAGGATGGATGAAAGAAGATTGAATTGACAAGATCGTAGCAAGTGGAAAGAAGTGGTCTCTGCCTACCCCTCTGGGAAACAGGCGTGATTTAAGGTACAGTCATGAGATTTAATTTGGTACCCACCTTAGGTACAAAGTCATTCTGACATTCTACAACAATAAGGTTGAGTGTCCTAAAAGTTACAAATGACTTGACATCTCTAATGACATTGACCACTCCAAGGACTTTTTTCTTGAAATGGGTCCCAAATTAACGCTCGTGACCCTATGTATGTATGTAATAAATACCAATTGTGATATTATTGTGGCAATTTACATGAGGTTACATTTGAAATTCTGATACTAATAAACTTTATATTTTTAGTGTTTGGAACCAGAGGAAAGTTCAGAAGAGACAGGGATCAGGGTTCCTTGGCTGTGTGCGCATCCTACCTTCCACAGTGCACAAGTTAAAAGACACAGGCTGTGAGTCACTCCACATTTTGAAACACAGAGGCTTATAATACACTTTTCGTGCTATTGATCATACTTATGTAGAATGTTAAGTTTCTCAGCATATATTGTTATACTCTTAGTCATTTTCAGTTCAATGGAAGTTAATTCTGTGGTAAAGCAAAATATGTGCTAGTAATTTTTAAGTGTAATTATTTTAGAGTGGTGGCATTGTCACAATTTTGAGGTCATGCTCACGTGAATTATATTAGTGGGAACCTGAGGGTGGTTAATTAAATTTGCAATACAGGGTGTCCCAGAAACCGACGTCAACCCGCCTAGGGCTGATAGAGCAGCTCATAAGCTATCGACTTAACCCCCATGTATGTTCAGCAATTGTTATTAGTTTCCGAGATATTGATCATTTTAATCGGATTTTTTGTCATTTTTCCTTATGTTAGTGATACGAGAAACCCCTAAATTCATGTATTTATACTTTATTTTTTCAGTGTTTTCTTGCATGATTAGGATCACTGTGAAATAAGGAAGTATTTAAAGCTACATGGCATTTTTTTTTTCATTACCTTTTTTTGAGTAAACACACAAAGTTGGTTTTTCCATACTTGGTGAAAAACAAACACGGGGTTCCCTTAGTATGGAGAAAGTAACTCTGTGTGATTACTCAAAAAGTAGTAATGAAAAAAAAAAAAGCCTAAATAGTAAATAGGACCTGGTTTATCTTCAAAAGTACATGAGGACTGCTGAGTAATTATGGTACATTAGTTTAGAGACATGTTAAAGCAATTTTATAGCCTTTCAAATCGTGATGCCCATTTTCTGATATTATGTCCACATTTTGATAAGACCATTTCCCTATCATTGTCCTGAAGCCGTTGTAAAAACAAAAAGCTATATTTAGCAGTAGGTAAATTTGTATAAATTGTTGGCTGATGTTTATTATTTATAATAACATTTTCAATGTTTATAAATTATCAACAAAGCAAAACATTTAAGATATAGAGCAACAATCATGATTATTTGAGATTATATACTGCTTGTTGTAATTTTGAAAACTGGTTTCCAGCCATTGCTTGGTTGGAACCAAGCATCCACTTGTATCATGCATGATTATAGGTTGTTTAACAAGAGCTCAGTGAATGAAAGGAATGGAACAAATCTTGGTGATTGTGTGGGTGTACACAAGAATAAGAAAATATTTATTGTGACCTATGTATAAATGGATGGTTTACAAAAATATTATGGTTCCAACAGTTGCCCATTCCAGGCATACAATATCATTTAGGCTTAGAGTTTTAACTCTAACGTAAAACGTTATGAATCTATAAGTACACAAAGTTAAGTGGAGTAGTCAGCGTACATAAAAAAAAAAATTAAAGTATAAAAAACATTTTCTTACAGCCACTTCTTCAGTTTAACAAATGTATACTGATAGATAAATATATATGAGGGGTAAAAGGATTTAATCCTCATTATCACCATCGACTTTAGAAACAACCTGTACTAACATTTTTTAATTTTTTTTATTGTGCGTCAAAAACACTTCATAAACCACTTAAGGGTTTGTGCGAGGATAGAACGGTGGTAAAGTAAGAGCAAAGTTATCAATGTCCTTCAAAAAAACGATAGAACGCTCTAAATTACAATGTGTATATGTCTAACAATTACCACACAAGTACAAGTACACTTCTACCCACACACATACAGCTTATTGACAAAGTATGCTGTTAGTTTACACTTAATATTTTTAGGAGTTAGTTAAGCCATCTCTGGATTTACGAGTAACATCAAATTTATGAGACAAAGAATTAAGTAGGTGCTGGTTCTCTGTCCATAGACGTTAGTGTATCCTGGAGTGGCTAATTTTTTATTTACGGCTGCTCGAGTGCGTTTAATGTTTGATTTTAGGGTTTGAAAGGTTGTGTCAAAAAATTGTTTCTTAAGTAGGTTAAATTGGACTTTTTGGTGGGTGGTGGTTTTTGCACTTGTGTTTAGGTGTGACTGTTTGAGTATCTTTGTTTGTGTTTACTACTGGTCACTTAATTGTAAATATTGTACTGCCTACATATTTGAGTTTCAATAGCATACAAAACATGTAAACAGAGTTAAATTATATGAATCTTTCAGATCAATGTCTCGAACTTTGCGAAGACGGTTCTGGTGAAACCTGTGGAGTGAGGGGGCAAGTGATCGTATCCCTGCTGTCTCGGGACGGGACGCGCGGGGAGCCCGCCTCAGCGGCCGGAGAAGGCTCTCCCTTAGCAGTGGTGGGCCCTGCAGGCGAAGTGCGGTCCCCCAGGGAGCCTCCAGCTCACAACGCTAATGCATCGCCATTGCCTCAACACTGGGAAGAAAGATTTACATCTAGTGGCAGGTAATAATACTCTCCTTTTGTTATCATATTATGTTATAAATAAATATGAAATATTTGTCGTGGTATTTGTATGTTATAATATAAATTTGAAAGGATGTTTAGATGTTCGAATATGACTTCCGTGCTTGTCGTGTGTTCTTAATTTGTAATGAATGTAAGGACATTGATAATTCCGGAATGAAGGAAAGACGATAAACTTTATGCTGATGAAGTCACAGGTAAAGCCTAGTCTAATAATTTGCATATTATGTTTGCAAATAACAGAGTGAAGAGATGCAAAGTGTAGATTATGAACTGTGTAACAGTGTTGGTCACGCTTTTGCCATTTCAAGCGTTAAATGTAACATTGTTTTTTAAGTTCTCTTCAGTATGAAGGTTGTATTCTGTTCACTGTACCGGAAGATCAAGAAGAAATCTGTAAAAAATAATTTATTTTATCAATTATGTGGATTTCTGTTAGGTAAGATTAAGATAGTAGCGAAAGAGGTATATTTTTGGATCGGGCCACCTGGCGTCCCATAGTCTCTGCCTACCCCATTGGGTGACATGTAGATTCTAGTGTGTGTGCATTACATATTAATGAAGTTTTGTTATAAAATTAAGTGTGTGTGTGAATCTTTACATTACGTGTGTTCCGTCCCCTTGTAGTATTTTTATATAATACATTGTTGCGATCTATGTCTATGGTAACTTGTTTAGAATTACTGAACTGCATATTTAGAGGAGTCGGTCTCCAGGGAATATCAACCACTATATTTCTGACACAGGTAGGTGACATGAGACAATTTAGTAAACATAATATTGCAAAGTTAACGCGTTTCAACAAAAGCTACCCAATGTACACCAACAGTCAGCTTTGTTAATAATGGTCATCGCACACTACAGCGTCCCACCACTAGACCAGTACCGCCTCAGCTCCAAGTGAATAATTTTTCAGAGAACGTCGCGAGGCCCGCGCCCTTGCAATTGTTTTTACTTTCACTTGAAAAATGTATCGCACTAACATGAGTTAAAGCTCCCTATTTACAAGCTTTTATTTAACTTGCAATGTATGTATGTATGAATGTAAGGGTCAAATCTTGCTAGTTAAATTTGACCCGCTTCCCGGTTTGCGATGAAGCTGATAATTTGCATACGCCCTTAGTTCTAATGACAATACAATAATATAGTACCATCGAGCTGGTCTGATGATGCAGACTCAGGGTGGCCGTTGGATCTTCTAAAGTACACATGATAAACCTGTCGTGTAAGGGGTTGTTAGATTTGTCTTGACGAGTAGATGACGACTGTGTAAAAAAAGTACAGTCCGCAAAAAAGCTTGTCCCGAAAATGTCATTTTTGACAGAAACTTATTAATGTTTCAATTTGAGAAGAGGCGGTGCTAATCTGGTGTCGCGGGGTTGTGGTGTGCGATGGCCATAATGCAGCTGAATTCCTTTGCAGACCGTACTACGTGAACCACGAGTCGCGCCGCACGCAGTGGGAGCGGCCGGCGGCGGAGCCCGCCCCCCCGCAGAGCTCCCCGCCGCCCGCGGCGCCCGCCACGCCGGCCGTCTCGCCGGTTTCACCCATATCGCCTACTACGCCTTCGCCTACGTCCGACAACGATGTTAACAATGCTCCTTCTATATCTATGAGGTAAGTCTTCTTTAGTGAATTTTCTTGAATTTTCTTTTTATAGCAGTAGTAAAATTTAAGATAGCATAAAAACATATTAAGACTAAAGTAGATTTGACGCCGTTTATGCAGACGTGGGTTCAGAAAAACTAACGAATTTCCTTGGAACCAAACAAAATGTGTTTGTAGTGCAAGTATAAACACAATTTATGGGATACGTAACAAACTTTAATAACAATTACCCTATGAGTAGTCAGCTTAACGGGAAAAGGTGGCCACTTTTTTTCGTTAAGTTAATTACTCGAAGGAGAATTGTTATTAAACTATATGATATACCCTATAAGTTGTGTTTTCATTTGTAGTACAAAAACTAGTATCCGACCGAAATTTCGGTTTCGGTTTCGGTTTCGGCCAGTTTCGGCCAAAAAATCAAGTTTCGGCCCGAGTTTCGGTTTCGGCCAAAAACGGCCGAACCCTTCGGCCGCGCCGAAACTTACAACATCGTACCTTCGGGTCGCGCTCGGCTAACGTCGGGCGCACTCGGCACGGCTGGACTTTATAGTGTAGTTAAATTTTCAAACAAAACCTCTGTAACTGTGCTGAAAGGACATGGCCCGTTTGTGCCCCAATTTGTACACGAATGAGACATATCGTCAGTACGCCTGCAATACCGCGTAACTAACAAATTAAATAAGTTGCAAAGTACACCTTAGCACCTAAGTCAGTAAGGTACATTTTGCAACTACATGATTTTTTTACTTACGCGGTATTGCAAGAGCAACGACGATATGTGAAAAATCATTAAATAATTATTAATTAAACGTGTGATTAATTAAATCTCTGTACAAGCAGCGGAAAAAAAGTAAATATAAAAAAGATATTGTGTGCCGGAAACCACCCACTTGACAGTTTGGCATGTACACATACGCGTGCCGGCGTGTTATTGAAAAAGGTGAATCCCTGGAGGCCGTATTACAAATTCTTAAAACTGACAAGTTCTAGGCAACGAAAGGGACAGAGCCATATGACATCACTCTGTACCTTTCACTAGAGGACGTTTAACTTGGCATGCCGCCTTTTTGGATTAAAGACTCGGGATGCAAAATAAAATAAAAAATTAAGGTGGTTCGCCTAAGGTTCGCGCTATAGAGCAGTTTTTTTTTTTTTTTCTATTTTCTGACAAAAATAACAGTAAGGACTAGAAAAACAACAAACGTTTTACTATTGATATTATTGCACGTAACATATTATATTTTTCCAAAGCAATTTGAACAATCCGTTTAGGAGCAGTAGGCC